>CM038222.1:133725280-133922533 GCA_021442155.1 Cymbidium sinense
GGGAGAGCGGGAGGCGAGTGGCTAGCGTCAGGTGGCGGAAAAGCTCGTTGAGAGGAGAAGCGGTCGGCTGGTTCGATCGCGTGTTCGGCCGGAAGGAGAAATGGGCGGAAGGAGGGTTCGCCCGGCTAACATGCGTGGAGTTCGTCACGATACATCCTCGGAAATTAATCGATCAAGCACGAATCTCAAGGCATTTTCGATTTGCTTGATCTAATCACCGATTTCAAACTCTGATCAAGCGTGAGCGCTCGATGAGGCGAACATAACAACATCAAACATATTCGATCGAGCTCGAATTGACTCGAGATCAAGCTATCGAACATACAAATGGATCTGATCGCAAATGGTCACAAAAACGGACATATTTATAGTCAGATCGAGCGGCTCGTCAAGACGAATCCAACGAATCCAAGATCACCCAATTCCGACATCATTAAGGCACCGGATCATCAAAATACACCGTCGATCGGGGGATCGCTCACGGGCGTCGATGGGAGTGGTTGGAGTTTTCCACAATTTACAAGCACTCCCAAAATCTATAAATAGAGCTTCATTCTTACCTTAGAAGGACGAATCCGATTTGCGGACGAGCTCGAGAACCACCGGTCGACCTTGGCCCGATCTATCATCACCGGTGCCACCACCGGTGGTGCACGAAGATCGGAGATCGCCTCAGGGGACTAGAAAAAGACCGATCCGCTCCTTTCTCACGAAGATCAAGAGGTTGCTCGGGAAGATCGGTTCTGCCGATATTTGGGAAACTTCTCCCTTGGGTTGGAGTTGAGATACTCGAATATTGTTTCGCCCAAACACCTTCTTCTCAGAACTAACGAGCGGACACGTATCTTTTGAACACATAGTGAAAGTTCTGGTGGGCAAGGCCCTGGTTTTCCATAGCGGGTTTTCCACGTATAACCCCTGTGTTCATATCCCCTGCTTGTGTGTTGGATAATTTTTGAGCTACGAAGATCTCGCATCTAGAATAAAATTCTCTAACGCATAGTTTGGCGCCGTCAGCAGGTTCCCCATTGCTATATCTCCAATATGATTGGTAAGCGGGGTGAGGGTCGGGGCCCCTCTTTGGAAGATCGCGTTCAAGGATGGAGGATTCCCGAGCGAAATTCTTGACTCTGCGAGAGGGCGGCAAAGCGTTCCAACCGCTGGAAGAGCCACGCAGGTTCCGCCTCGGCATACTCCAGATTTTCTTCACGAGAATGATTGCAGGAATGCGGATCGACGTAGAGAACCCGCGGCCACATCCGGATGTTGAGCTTACGGATCGCCGGTTCTACTCACCCCACGAATGGCCACCGTATTGGTGAAACTCCGCGTCATCTTATCTGCGATGAACTTCTGACGGCGATGCGGGAAGAGTTCCGGGCAATGCGAATGATCCATTCTCCTCTTCAGCTTCGTCTTCGGGAGCATCTCACAATACGATTAGGCGAGATTCAAGCTTCCGGCATGGACCCTTACGATGGCTGTAGATCACGAGCATATCGATCACTTCGAGCGATCATGCATTATTACAAATGACTCTGTCTTGTGTGGTATTCCCGGACTCTCAAAGGGCAGCTCGCACTTGGTTCTATTCGGCTAAGGGTCGTCAGATCATTTGGAGAGCTTCGCCGGTGTTTGTAGAACAATTCTGGCGAACAAGAGAATCATCAGATTCATCACATCTCTCGGAATCCGCCCGAGCGATGGAGAGTCCCTCGAAGAATACTTCAGGTTCTCCTCGGCAGAAACAGTCTGAGTAGATCGAGAACTTTTGAGGCGTGCTTCTCGGAGGACTCGCCGGGGATACTTATTCATCATTAATCACGAGCAATCCATTCTATCGACTGGTCCACGAATAGAGCACAAATCTCGTGAAGCTATCGGTGCTCATCGACAGCATTTGAACCATAGCGACAAGCGGAAGAAGGTTCCCAAAGGTGATGTTCAAACATCTCGAGAGAAAAGAAGAGAAGCGACAACCTCCCCAAAACCTCCTCGGCGACCTCGGATGACTCAATCGAGAGAAATATCTGACTCTCAACCGTCGCGAACATCCTGCGGCTATCGCGGGGAAGAGGATAACGTCAAGTGGCGCGAATTGGAAATCAAGAGAAATTCGCCACTTTCACCGCAAAATGGTGGCACACCAAGAAGAGTGCCACCAACTTGGAGGAGATTGAAAGACTAATACGCCGTGGTATCTAGCCGCTTTATACAAAACCAACCCGCCGTTGCAAAGGGGCAACCAGCCAGAGGAACCGCTGCTGAGAGATAGAAACAATGCAGAGGGCTGTTATCAGCCAAATATTCATCGCCCTTCAAGAGCCGAGTAAGAAGTCTCGTGACCATTCTATCACCTTTGATGATTTAGATCGAGGGCAGATCCCACATCAAGATCCCCTCATCGCGTGGGTCTGTGATCCATGCTTCAATATTAAAAGGATATTGATCGACAATGGGAGTTCTGATGTTCTTTTACCCACTTTCCTTAAGATGGGTATAGAAAGAGAGAAGCTTCAACCCGCGGCCCATGATGGATTTGATAATCGACCCAGATTAGTGGAAGGGACAATCGCCTTCCCGTAACTCTTGGAGAATTTCGACACGCAACCCACTTGATACAATTTATTGTAGTCAAGTCCGAGTCCGCATACAATGCAATATTTGGGAGACCTTTTATATTCTACAATACACATCGGTTCTCACCTCAAGATGAAATTCCGACACCACCGGCATCGTGGTAAGTGGAATCAACAGATAGCACAAGCGCTATATCAAGCAAGCCCATTTACGCCAAGAACCTCAACATCGAGAACTTATGAGGACCCGGAAGGGCTTCTCGCTGAAGATGTAATTTGTCTTCCTATCTCGTAAGTTGATCCATCGCAAAGGTGAAGGTGGGATCGTTGCCGCTCACCGATCGTAAATCGTAATAAGATTTTCGTAAAAAATCAAGATATCTTTGCCCGGAGCGATCCGACATTCTCGCATTGACCCTAAGTCATTACGACTCCTCAAAGTTGACTCAACCTACAAGCCGCGATAAGAAAAGAACCTTCGCTCAACGATTGCAGTCATAACAAGAAATCACCAAACTGGAAGTCAAGTTCATTCGAGAAGTCTACTACCCCACCGGTTGGCTAACGAAGTGTTAGTCAAGAAGGCCAACGGTTCTGGAGAATGTGCATCGACTACACCGACCTTAATCGCATGCCCAAAAGATAGCTTCCCCTTCCTCGTGATCGACCAACTAGTTGATGTTGATCGTGACATCGACATCGATCTTCATGGATGCCTATTCGCTACAATCAAATCGATGAACAAAACAGATGAGGAAGCAACATCCTTCCAAAGAGATAAGTGGACTATACCGCTATCGTCATGCCATTCGACTAAAAATGTCGGAGCAACATATCAACGCTTTATGAATAAGATCTTCAAGGATCTTATAGGCACAATATGGAGGTGTATGTTGATGATATGTCGGTGAAGAGCTTGGAAATATCACATATTTCGACCAATGCAGTTGCTTTGACATTCTTCGACACTACAAGATGGCTCAACCCAAGCAAGTGCATTTTGAGTTTCCTCCGAAATTCCTAGGCTTCATCACCAGGGATAGGCCAACCCCGAGAAGATAAAAGCACTCAAGGACATGTCACCTCCAAGAACGATCAAGGAAGTCCAACGCTTGACTGGAAGGATTTTATCACGATTCTTGGCCCGCCAGAGATAAGTATCTACCATTCTTCAAAATCTTGGGTGCACGAGGAAATGGATTCCAGGGGACGATGAATGTCGACCGCTGAGCAACTTCGAGTCTATTTAGCTTCCCCTATTATCAAAGCCTATCCAAGGAGAGAAGTCGACATCTATCTTGTCGCTTTCTCATGCCGTAAGTCTGCCGACACGAGGAGAATTCATTGCAAACGACCCATTTATTATGTCAAGAAAATCCTTTCTCGATAATCAAGGACGCTATCCACTCCAGATAAGACAAATATAGTGCATTCTCGCATCTAAAATTGCGACGCAGCCCACACCATCAACGCCTACACTCATCTTCCATTAAGAACTATTCCGCAAAAGCCCGATGTATCCGGAAGATTGAAGTGGTCTCCGAGCTTGAGAGAGTTTGACATCCATTTTCTTCCACCCCGATATAAAGTCACAAGTGCTCACGACTTCTTGTAGAATGTACCATCCCATCACCACCGAACATCATTCATCACTCCATGACAAATCAATGGACATTATATGTTGATGGAGCTTCGTGTACTTCCTATGGAGCGAATTTTGCTTATCTCCCCAAGTAAAATAACTTTAGAGTACGCCACTAAAGTTCCCACCAATAATGTCGCCGAGCACGAGGCCCTCAAGTGTGACTAAGGCTCGCCATTGACCGTGGAGGTCCAAACTTAGCCATCTACAGACTCACGGCCAGGGTTTCACAGTTGAAGGAGACTTCGATACCCGCCATCCGCAGCTCATCAAGATCTTTTGGCAAAGTCACTTCTGCCGTAATCGAGACCCATCGATAACTCATATTCTAAGGAGCGTAACACGCGAAAGTGATGCCCTCTCCAAGTTAGCCACAACAACGAGAGATCTTTTCAAGAGAAAATACATAGACATCCACTTTCCCAAGATTCAAGGCCCTTGGGTGATACAATCTCGGAGGACCCAAAAGAATCTTCATGGATTGACCATCATGTCCTTTCTTCAAAGCGGCCTTGCCACCGCACTAACCGATGCTATCCGCCTCCGACAGAAAGCAATCGAACTTCACCATAATCGGTGACTAACTCTACAAGCTCCTTCTGGGGCCCTACTTAAAGTGTCTACCACCTTCTGAGGCTAACTATGCAATGCGAGAGGTTCATTCGTGAATTTGTGGTGAACATTTGGGAGGAAAAGCCCTCGCCTCAAAATCATGAGGCAAGGTTTTTACCGCCTACAATGAAGAAGATGCATTGGAGTTTGTAAAGAAGTGTAACAAGTGTCGCATATTCCAATCTCACTCATACACCATCTCAGAACTCACCACAATCCAGCTGCCCTTGCTCAATGGGGATCGATATAATGGGACCCTTTCCCATTGCCACGGGCAACGAAAATTCATAATCTGCTTGATTACTTCAATGGCGGGTGTCGAACCGCCAAAATCACCAAACAAATGCCAAGCAATTTGTTGAAAAATATTATTTGTCGCTTGATTCCAAAGAAAATCATCACCGATAATGGACGCAGCTCATGAAAGACATTCACATCTTTCTCGCCAGAGTCGCATATCCGCTAATCCACACCAGATCCCATCCACAGTAAATGGGCGTAATCAAGTCACCAATAGACAATACTAAAAGGGCTAAAGACATCAACCACGCCGGGGCAATGGGTCAAGAACTATCCAATGTTCTTTGGGCTTACCGCACTACATCAAGGACCCCTACCGAGAAACGCCGCATAACTTCGAACCGAGGTCGTTATTCCGCCGACATCGGGTCCCGAGCCCTAACCCATAACTTTGATGCCGACAAAGAACGACGATAAGCTTCGATTCCATCTCGATCTCCCATAAGAGACCCGTCGACACTCAGAATGGCTTCCTATCGACAAAGTTGCTCGAGGTTTCAACCAGAAGGTAAAAGCGACCAATATCTGGGGACCTCGTCCTAAGTCTCATTCGGCGGAAAAGGCCCACAAACAAACTCTCACCGGTTTGGGAAGGCGTATGTGGTGGTGTGAAAATCAAGCACGTTCAAGCTTAAGGATAGTATGGGAAGACTCTCCACGCACGGAATGCTACAAACCTCGGAATACTACCGGTGATATATCGACTTCTTATTCTAGTGAATGCGGGAAAACATTATCATCGTGTATATTTGTATTACAATTGTTGTTATCGAATTACACATTTATCGATACTCAGTTTGTCATACTTATTGTCCAACCTTGGCATCAAGGTGTATCTATGTTAAAGTTCTCATACATATTGTGACTTTTCTTACTTATGCTTGCATTTTAAAACACGGACTCAAGAGATCTATTGTTGTATTCATCATTCGGTAAGATCGATCCCAATTGATCGATCTTCCTATCTGAGGTTAACATCGTCGAGTAACGCCTCGATAAACAACCTTGGATAAGTTGGCAATCCTCATGACGCACAACTTTCTCCATAATAGGTTAACATCATCGAGTAAGCGCTCAGATACCACAATCGAGGTTCAAAGAGAACCTCTAAATATATTGTGCTTAACATCGAACGCTCGATAAACAACCTTGGATAAGTTGGCAATCCTCATAGGCCTACAACTTTCTCCATAACGGTTAACATCATCGAGTAACGCTCGATACACAACCGATAGATCAAGAGGTTGAACCTCATAAATATATTCCGCAAGTTTGTCATTGTACGCTCGGTAATGATCTTAGAATAGATCGATCTTTATCATCAATGCCTGACACAACTCAGGAAATATTCACAAACAATTTTGTGGATCGTTAACATGTCTCCGAGACATACAAGTCAACCGAAATAAATACAACCCATTGCAACATAAAACTACAACTACGGTGATGGTCTCATCGTAGATGATGAAGAACTATCGAGTCATCCTCGTCATCTAGAAGGGTCGGAAGCTAGGCTAGGAGAAAGGACCTCAACACCCGACTCAGCTTGCGTCACATGGCGTGTCCCCTTCAACCTCGGATGAAGCCTTCATCAACACTGCTGCCCTCAAGCCTTCACCTCTACATCATACATGGTCTCGGCCTCACGAGCGTGATCTGTATGATATGCTCTTGAAGGCGTCGAGTTCTTGAAGTCCTCCACGCTGTGATCCGCTCGCTTCTGCAGAGATAAAGGCGGCCTCTTTCTCACGAAAAGCGCGTAACTCTCGATTCTTTGCCTCAAGACACGAAACCTTCTCAAAGATCTTGAGATCCTTTTGCGGCTCTGTTAGCCTCCACTAATTCATCCAGTCGCTCAACTTCGACACGAAAAGAAGAGAAGTCGCAGTCAACTTCGGTCTGCACTCATCAAGTTGATTCTCCAACACGGACATCTCTTTTACTTTCTCCACATACCGTTCTTATATTCACCATGGAGAAACTTGACCTTCACGAACTCTGAATTCCAGTCATTCAACACAATGTTCATTTTGAAGTCAAGTTCTTGCTTCTTGATTCGAAATAAGAAAAATTACGTTAAGCACAAAATGGGAAATAAAAAAGATAAGAAGGATTGTTACCAGTTCTTGACATCGCGACTACTGGAATGATTCAACACGTCTGAATGAAGATCCTTGGGGGACTCGAAGGGCGACTCTTTTGGTGTCGATATCACCATCACCTCTTCGCTCCTTTTCCTCTTCTCATTGGAGCGGGTCCTTGGGAAGAAGCGGGCAGCTTGGGAGATCTGAAACCTCTTTGTTGGGCTTTCTCAGCATAGCCATAAGACGGGATGAATAGAAAGCCTCGAACAAAGATTCCTCCCATCGTTAATATATCGAATCTCAAATCGAAGATCTTCAATAAAATTTCGTCCGAGATATCTTCATCACCAACTTGGGAATGGGTAAATCTCGCTTTCTCCATTTCTCGAAGACCCATCATTCTTCACAAAAGAATCGCTTGCCCAACTCTTGGGAGGATCCTTCGTCCGAGGTCAAAGCGACTCTGCGGTGATACGACCATGTGCATCGCAGTAAACTTCATCGCGAGGTAATCAATAGTCAAGGTCACATCTCGAAAGACTATAAGTCCCATCACGATCGTCATTGCCACCTTTCAGCGGGAAATGCAAACCTATCTTGACAAAATGGCGATCATCTCGGGGATGGGGAAACCGCAATCCCGCAAACTCATCTCATAAGTGGTGAAATACCCTGGCGAGTGGGCTCTATCGGACTTCTTGGACACTTAAGAACCAAATCATTGAAAATAATATTTTTTCCGGCACGATCAATGTGTCGGCGACTCCATGAACTTCATCCTCCCATTTTTAGAAGGTTCCCTACGCCTCGTTACAAGGGTGGACGTGTCTCTTTCAAAAGATTCTCACCCATCTACAAACAGGCAACTCATGATCGAGAGAGGAAAATATTCCAAGGAGAGTGCAAACTCCCACCTGGGGGGGAGGCACACTCGGCTTGGTGGGATGAGAGGTGGAGGTTGATCGAAGAGTGCCCAAACTCCCACCGGGGGGGAGGCATGCACTCGGCAGGAGATGAGGAGGTGGAGGTTGATCCAGAAAGGTGCCCAAACTCCCAGGGAGGCTATGCACTCTGAGGAGAAGATGAGAGAGAGAGCTTGCCTTTTCTCTCTTACCACAGGGGTTTTATAGACCCCAGGGTTAAAGAAAAACCCCCAAAAACCCAAAAGCATTCAAACCAAAGCCCGTCAGTCCGGCCATGGAGCCTTAGCCATAGCGCCTCATGGAAGCGCGTATGAGCATGCTGGCCACTGCGTCACCAGCATAGCCATCCACCGCTTTGGCCAGATCCAGCCACCGCCTTCATGCCCGCCGTGAAGCCGTGTTGTGGCTTCGTCGTGGCCATGCTGGGTGCCACGTACGCAGCGGCCGCTAACGCGACGGGCGTGAATTTCAGACTTCGCCCGTGGCGTGGCAGCGTCTTACCCATGGCTCATGACGTGGCATGATTGGCATCATGACCGCTCAGACCGCAGACCCGCTCTGACCCGCGACCGCATCGCAGGAGACCTCATGCGTATGCCGGCCCGCCATGCAGCCGTAAGCTTCGCCAGCTACGAGCGCCCATGGCATGGGTCCGGAAGCCGAAAACTGTAAGTGTCGAAGATCCATAACCTCAAAATATCACCTTACACATACTTATCGCATTTACCATACATCGCCTTCCAGTTATAATATTATCTTTATGAAGATTTGTTCTCTCAAAATCGCGGTTGATGGACTCTCAATTTTCATTTGCTATTTTCAAGTATTTGACATATATTTTGGATGGCGAGATAATGTCACCCAAAAAAAGCGATACATCCTCGGAAAATTAATCGATCAACGAATCTCAAGGCATTTTGAAATTTGATCTAATCACCGATTTGCAAACTTACGGTCAAGCGATCTCGATGAGACGATAACAACATCAAACATGTCGATCGACTCGAATTGACTCGGATCAAATCGAGCATGAAAATGGATCGATCGCCAAATGGTCACCAAGACATATTTATAGTCGGTCGGCGGCTCGTCAAGGCCATCCAATGAATCCAAGATCACCCAATTCGACATCATTAAGGCACCCGGATCATCAAAATACACCGTCGATCGGGGGGGATCTTGGGCCGTCCAGATGGGAGTGGTTGGAGTTTTCCACAATTTACAAGCCACTCCCAAAATCTATAAATAGAGCTTCATTCTCACCTAGAGGAAGAATCGATTTGAGACAGCTCGAGAACCTGACCTTGGCCGATCCCATCATCACCATGCCACCAGAAGCTGCACGAAGATCGGGAGATCGCCTCGGGGACTAGAAAAGAAAGACCGCTCCTTTCTCCACGAAGATCAAGAGGTTGCTCGAAGATCGGTTCTGCCTTTTGGGAAACTTCTCCCTTGGGTTGGAGTTGGCCGATGTATTTCGGAATATTGTTTCGCCCACAGAAACACCTTCTTCTCAACTAACGAGAAGCGGGGCGCGTATCTTTTGAACACATGGTGAAAGTTCTGGTGGGCAAGGCCGTGGTTTTCCCTTGGGTTTTCCACGTATAACCCACGTGTTCATATCCCCTTGTGTGTTGGATAATTTTTGAGCTACGAAGATCTGCTATGAATAAAATTCTCGCATAACACCTTTATTTGTTCTAAAGGAAGGAACAAAAGAGGAAAAATATTTCTGCATAGGAAAATAAGGAATTATTGCCAATTAATCAGTGTGTCTCTTATAAGTATTTATAGAATATATATATATATATATATATATATATATATATATATATATATATATATATATATATATATATATATATATTTTGAATAAAATCAAATCCTAATTTTAATTTTGTGATGCTGTAATTACATAATTAATATATATATCTTGACATTATTAGATATTGGACGCAATGGCGGTCTTTTTTGATTTTATGATCAATTTTTTATTAATTTGTGTGTCATCACTTTCGCCGCCGATATTTATCATAAATTGAGCTTGATAGTCCATTTGATAAGTTTACGTTTGGCGCTAACAATGATCAATTTCGAATGGATGTCTTTTGGGCAATGTCGAGGCTTACCTTAATATCTAGATAATTCCTTCTTGATGTTGGCCATCAATTGTGCAACATGTATATTGATTATTTTCGATGTTATATGATGGCGATGTCGTTCATTGATGGAGGTTATTTATATTTTATCGTTAGTACATTTCAGCTTTTCTTTGGCTCATTAATTTACCTTGTGAGATCAACTTGACTTGTGGCACATGCATGGAGGTCAACATACATTTAGATTTGAAAACTTCTAAAATCTTTGTTTATGAAGAAACTTAAGAGAATAAGTCTCAAGGAGTTCTAAAACAATAATGTTATTAAGAGAAATCAATAGGAGTGATGTCATTCTTATCCTGATATCGTCAAAATTGAAATTTGATGCGAAACATAGAGATGAAGGTCTAGTCTGTTTGGAACATCAAGTCTTTATCTCACCTTCACTAATAATAACCTTCTTTTGTTTTGAAACATCTATAATACTCTAATAGTTGTTTTAACATTTATCCATCATTATGGGTTTCTCAAAATATTTTGAGGCATTCATTGTTTCATTAAGATTAATTCTGTTAGTCTCATATAAATGACAGAGATTCATACCAAAAACTTTCAAGCTGCATGGGAAAATATAATCCGGTCTTTAGTAAAGAAATATGTCTTTGAGAGAATTATTTTTAATACCTGTTATTAAAAAAAATGATTGTTATAAGATGAGAGAAATTGATTTACTCCAAGTACAAGCTCCATATTCATATAATGGAAACTTTATAAGATCACTCCTTAGTCTTTACTTTAGCTCAAAATTGAATTATCAAGTTCTAATTTGCAAGAAGCTTTATCATTGCACTTTAAGACATCGTACAATCATTGTGAAATACTTTTCAATTATATCTCACTCCTCTCCTACCTAATAACAATAATGTCTCTAAATAGAAATATTCCAAAATTCCTTATGTAGTGAAAATTGTAAGTCATAATAACAATATGAATAGCCTAATAATGAAATGAAATTATAAAGTTCAATGAGAAAAAAAAGAAATGGCCATAAAAAATTAAAGGTTTTTTAAAAATAATTTTAATGCAAAGACCATTGCCATGAGCATATATATGATGTTATTATTGTCAATAAAGTTATTGAATATTGAATGATGAACATAAATTTTAAGAAGGCTAACATGCATGCCAAAAAGATTCATAAGTATTATGGTGTTCATTTTTGGAAGTGAGAGGGGTACACCACGCAGATTGTAGGGGGTACTTATTGAAGTGATCGGGTGCGACATTGAGGTATGATGTACTATCTCGAAAGATAGAAACATCACCATTTAATGGACCTAATCACCTAGTAAGGACTCCTAAGGCATGATAGGTCTTCGAATATACCAAAGATTTCCCCTACTTTACATAGATGAATAAAACAGGGTTTATATTAAATCGGGTTCTTAAGTTCCCTATGGAGGCAAGCCTTCATAATTAATTATATCTTAGGGAATGAAGTTCCCTCAGAAAACTCTTGATTAAAGTAGACATTTATCATTTCCAAAGATTTCAAAGTTAGACTATCAAAGGATTAGTTATGTTTGAAAAATCAAGTGGGAAAGTTCAAGGAGAGGACTTATTTTTGGAATCCAAAGGAAAATGCTCATGATACTAGGAAGCCTAGTGAGCATTCAAATTTATCCTATAATTAGGCTTTATATATTTGAAAGTGAAGAGATTTATTTATTTAAGTTGAATTTTATTAGATTGATAGGGTTTATAATTTACCAACACAAGGTTATGAAAATGCCTAAGAGGTGAGGATTTATGCTTGTAGCCCAAAAGAAACAGTTACCTTGGATCATAAATCTAGGGAGCTTTAATAAGAGATAATGCATGACCTAAATCTAAGCGATGGGTGGACATAAGGGTTTACCTCCATAAGAGAGAGTAAACATTGACTTATAATGCTGAGTGGTAATAACTCTCGATTTTAAAATCATGTAGCCCGATATTTTACAAGATAACTAGGGTAGTTATTTAATTTGAAAGATACTAAAGTCCTAAACTCATTTCCTAAAAGACTAGAGAATGAGTGATATAAGCATATGACTTAATCTCTAAATACAATATCATATAAATTTTTATCTCATTTTGGCATAATATTTTAAACAAAGGTTTAATGATTTCTTTATTCTTAAATGCATGATGAAAGTTGATTATTTGTCAAATCAAAGAGAAAGAGGGTGAAACTCCATCGTCAGGGGTTGCTCTCACAGGTCAAGTAGTCCCTATTATGTAAGGATGGAGGCCCTTATTTTGTATAAGTGACTCAAGATGATATGCATGAAGTGAGACATACAACCATACTGCTAAGGGGTTGTTAAATCTTTTAATTATCTTGATTATAGCCTAAGCTTTATGGTGAGCTTATAAGTTATTTAAAATTTAGTTACGAGTTACTAAGTGGGTAGAAAATTTATTTTATCCTAACAGCTTAACGTATCCATGCCTTACATTAAAGCATCAAACATAAAGAAACTATGAAAAAGATACAATCCTAATGCACAATTTAAACAAATCACCAATCAATTTTATAACTCACGCAAAAGAATAAGAGGCAGGTGCAGTCGGGTACAACCATACAATCCAAAATGAGAAAAGATGGGTAGCCGAGCTTTACCTTTATACAACCAGATATATGAAAAAATAATTACAATTAGAATAGATACAAGTTATGGGGGTCTTCATTCCTCACTCTTCCACCTTCCTTCTTCTTTTTTCCTCTTTTGATTTGGATATGCTTACTTCAAAGGCATCACAGGGCACCCAGGACAAAGCCTTTTGGCCACTGCTCATCCTAATCCCCCATAACACTAATCTTAATTCTTATTATGAAATTGCATTTATATAGGAAAGAGTAAATCTAAATACACCTGTAAAATAAATGTTAACTGAATATACACACAATCCCAAGCATTTATGTTCATAGTTTGGGTTTAGTACCCTGCACATGGCTAACCAAGCTCACCTGTCCTAACTTGAATTATGCTTAGCAGCTTAAGCAACATGCAAGCAAAGTATTTATATTTATTTTTAAGCAACCCCTTAAGCATGATTCCCTATAGAAAATATGATTAAGCTAAAAGAGGCTTAACATCCAGTCTACGAAACATACACTTTAACATCCAGTCTAAAATATTACATCATAAAATAAAACAAAAAATCATATCATACACCATCCTAATGTAGAGCTAGAAGTTGTGACTTAATTCTAATGTGTGTTAAGACTTTGTGTGGTATGTCTTAACTAAGCATTATAGTTATGATTTTCTAACTCTGAAATTGTTTAAATTAGCCATGATAGTTGATTTCACTTTAAGTTCTTTAGTTGGTCTGTGAATTCTAGTTTGTATTTTATTTTATTTCATGTAATTTACACTTAACATCTAAGTGTTATAAAGAAAAGAAAGAGGATTGCCTTCTTTCGTTCCTATCTTAAGCCACTTTTTAAAGCATATTGATTTGATTTAGTTCTTTTTAATGAATGTCTTATTAAATGATTTGTAGTTAATCTTGAGTTTAGGATAATTTTAAATGACATTATTTAATATGAAAGGCTTCTTAAGATTAATCTAATTGAATTACTACCATATGATATATATTAAATCATTCCTTTCCACCACATATAACATGCATATGATTTAATACTAAGTGTATCTCTACATACAATATATTTTAGCACACTTGAATGATGAATGTATGTGTATGTTTGAAATTTATTTTCACTTTGATTAGATTATGTGAACATATAAATTAAAGCTCTATCAAAATTATAATACCAAAATACATAAGGATGGAATCACCTAAGTACGTGTCATTGTTAACTGTGAAAGTGAGGCAATCAAATGACCTCCTTGGGCCTAACTAAAGCCTCATATTCCCGAGATGTGCTGACTATAGACTTATTAACATTCCAAGCCTATGCAAATCTATACATGAATAAGAAGAAGAGAGCACTAATTTATATATCACACATGCTAATGACTTAGGTGAATATGAATGCATACATTTTTAGTAACAAAAAGAATCTTCATCTTTTGATTAAGCACACATAAACATATATAAAAGGTGTGAGCAAGTACGCGCCATTGCTAAACTACAGAAATGAGGTAATCAAATGACCTCCTTAGGACTAACTAAAGCCTAGTATTCCCGGGATGTTGTTAACCTCACTTTTAGAGTAATGATTCAATCTTCCCATCTTAGACTTAGAAGTCTTCTAGACACTTAGACTTCCCTAGTCATAAGACACTTCTAGCAATCAGGTGAGCACTTAGCCTAAGCTTAGAGACTTAGAAGGGTTAACCATGAGATTAGGTTATGCCTTAGGGATTAGGACAATCTACCTACCCTATAGCTTGAACCCAACCCATGTTCACCTTCTTAAGCCACAACCAAATTCAATTCTTATCAAACCTACAACCAAATCATATATCAGATATCAAATCAAACCAAAATTCAAACCTAAGCTCTATGACCTACCTTCATGGACTTAGCCAAATTTACCTTCAAATTAATCTAAAATCAATTGATTTTCTCATAATCAATTTATATCTTCAATCATCTTCCTAAATATAAATCAAATCTATATTTAAATGATCAAAACTAAATCAAACTAAATCAAATCAAACCAAAATCTAAACCTAATCCCTATCCCATGGACTTAGCAAATCTTAATCCAAATCAATCCAAACTCTATTAATTTTCTCATAATTAATTCATATCTTCAATTATCTTCACAAATATAAATAAAATATACATTTAATCATCAAAACTAAATCAAACTAAATCAAGATCTTTCCTAAGCCACATAAACCATTTCCATGGACTTAGCTAAAAATCCATTCAATTCAAACCCAATTCAATTAATTTTCTCATGAATCAATTATTCCTTCAATTATCATCTCAAATATAAATGAAATCTACAATCCTTAAATCAAACCAAAACCAACCTAAGTCAAACCCAACCTAGCCATCTTAACTTGGAATATCCAAATAAACCAAAACTCATCCAAACCCAAATTAATTGCAATTGAATTTATATATCAATCCCAAATACATATATAAACTCAACTAACTCAAACTCAACCCAAAATCAAGCCAACTAAACCCAATCGATCCACTCAACCCAAAGTAGCTAATTTGACCTATTTAAGCCAAGTTCCAATCCTACCCAAATTAGATTGAACTAAGCCAACCAAAGCCTCCTATCATGATTGTTGATCATCCTAATTTGATCAATTATCATAAATTAGGTCAAACCAAGTAAAATTGGTCATTTGACTAAGTCAACCCCTTAACCCATATGAACCCAAACTAGCCAAATTGCAACCTAAGCCAAATCCCTTGAAACTAATGATTCATACCAACTTAAAATTAATATTTGAACATGATTTGACCTTTAATTGAGTCAAACCAAACCCAATTGGCCCTCTTGACCCAAGTTAACCCAAATTGACCTGAAGGGCCAAATTGGGTCAAATCATAATATAAACTAAATTGATTGCAACCAATGGCTTAAGTTCATTCTAAATTGATTATTGAACTTGACCAAATCCATGACTGGACTCAACTGACCCAATTGAACCCAATTGACCCACTTAGCTCAAATTGACCTAAATCAAAACCAAACCCAAATTATTTGAAACCAAATCCTACAATCATTCTCAATTGGTCAATCAAACCTAACCCAACATCTAACCCAAGTCAATTTGGTCAATTTGGTCAAATTGGTCAACCTAACCCATTTGACCTATTTAATCTCAAATGAGTCAAAATCAAATCTAAGATAAACTAAACCAAACCAATTGAACCAAAATATCCCAAATGATCATATGAACTTGACCTAACCCTTGATTTGACCCAATTTGAGCAATTGGTTAACTTGACCAAACCTAACCCAATTTTACCTAAATGAGTCAGATTGAGCCAAATCAAACCAAATGAACTTCAATTGACTTGAAATTTACGCTAACCCACTTTTCAATCATTTTAAATATGTCAAACTCAAATCCAATACCAAATGACCATTATACCCTTGGGTCACAGGTATCACATGAGGCAAATCACCCATGTAAGTTGTCATTCCTTGGCCACTTGACACTCTCCCAATAATCCACCTAGGCACTAAGGACATTGCCCAACCTGTCTTAATGGGTGGTTGGGTCAGCCATGACCCATGGGAGGTGAACTCACCTCACCTTCTCCATTGAAGCTCTTGGCTTGCCTAGGACAGCCATTATCCCCATTTGCAGCCACCTCCACACCTTCACCCACTCAAAAAGAACTGGCTCATCCACTTCTTGCCACACACAACCCTCTGAGGTGGTTGAACGACCACTAGAAGCTAAACCCGATCGGACCGTCTGATCAAGAGAAGGAGGGGGCATACCCCCCCACCTCCCCCCTCCCTCATTCCACTCCAAACGAGCACTAGAGCTCAATGAGAACCCTAACACCCCAAGGAGAGCACCCCAGAGCTTTTTCAAAGTTCCCTAAGCTCCCCATTATTAGTTTCACCCAAGCCAAAACAGGGCATCCACCTTTCCGACCCAAATCAGTCATTTCTCCACCAAACTCAAATTAACCTTGCGCACACCTTTCCTAGGCCTCATCGAGCAAGAATGAATCATTTCCCAAGCTTCCTAAGCACTAGAGGTGGGACTTCGATCAACGTCGGCCTCCTAAGCTTCGGGTGTTGGTCTTCTGAGCAAATGACAAGGAATCAAAGCTTGTATCAATCAGTAGGGCTTCATCTCTACTAGATGAAGCTTCCTCAATCATTTGAGCCATTGATCTTCAGCTCCGGCATTGCATGCCATTAAAATTGAGCTTTTGGCAAAAAATGGGTTGGAGCTTTTTGAAGAAAACTTGCATCTCGTGTGATCTTGACCGTTGGATCCCCTCTGATCGACGTCGTGAAGGTGTGGGATCCTTTTGGAGTTGATCCAAGCTTGGGTAAACTCGGATCAAGCGAGTAATGGTGGACAAACTCCATCTCTCATCGCTCGCGAGAAGGTAGATCATGCACCAATCATTCTGTGTGATCGAAATGGATGGTTGTGATTAGATCTGTTAATTTAATCTGATTTTATCCTAATGCACCGTGGGATCAAGCATAGTCGTTTGATCTTAGATCGGACGATGGACAAGAAAGTGTGTTAGCCGCCGCCACGTAAGCACTGAGTTAGATAAGTTCTAAATTGCCAATCCCACTGTGCCATGTGGAAAGCACACCGACAAGATTAGACTTTAATTAGGACTAATTAATTAGTTTTAATGCCTGAAACTTCCAAAATTCATAACAAATCATAGAACAATAAAAAATTACAAATAAATACTCATTTTAAAGATATTTTAGAGGAGAATTAATTAAAAATGATCTTAATTAATTTTGAACATTAACTAAGAATTAATTAGGATATAATTATAAAATTAATTAGCTTAATTACTCCTTAATTACTTGAGAAATTAATCCCAATTTTGGTGGGTTAATTTAATGGGATGACCTCTACCTCCCATGATTTTCTTGAGATTTATTGCTCACTTAATTAGGATAATTGACTAATTAAATCCTAATAGCTCTTTTAAGATAATTAATGATTAATTAATCTCATGAATAGTAAAAAATTGGTTAATTAAGTTTATTAATCATTGCTCAATAGTAAATGAACTAAGGAACAACGTTGGGACCTCCTTCCTAGCCTATTCTCCTAAGTTCATTTCACTTTTTCAAAGTAAAATTAATTAAGATTTAACTAATTAGTTACACCACTTAATTAATTAAATTGAAATCATAATCATAATCATGTTAAACCTTAATTAATCAATTCTTGGCTAGACCTTTAGGTGTTAAATAACCTAAAGATATTTGAAGGAAATTATAGTTAACCCACATGTGTGGGGAGGCCATAAAGTACTTAATTAAGTTTCTTAACTTAATTAACTATTAATTATGAGCCAATTGCATTAGGCCCCTTTTATTTCTTAAGATCATTACAAATTTATTTTTCAATTCATGTGCATATCATGTTGGCCCATATTATTTGGATAATTATATTAAGATAACATAGGGAAGGGTTAATTAATATATTTAATGCATGTTATAACTTAATTAACTCATAAAATCAACTTAATTATATTTCATTAAACCAAATTAATTAATATATAGGGGATGGGTTAGGATTAGTCAACTTTTTCTCACATCCTTAAATCAAATCAAAGCATGAAATTAAAAATGATATTAAGAAAGCTATAGTTTACTTTAAATGGCTTTATCTAATATGATTATCCTTCGGAATTAATTTGATTGAATGAAATCATGTGCTTATATTTATTCATTTGTTTCCAATCATATCAAATATTGTATGTCATTTGATATCAAACATTCATCTTTTCAAAATTAATCAAATGATTTTCTTTTTATGCAAGCTTGCATGTGTTGGATTAATTTATAGTATGTGTGATTATTATCACTAATAAATAGAAATTATTTTTGTAAAGTTTATAAATCAATTACATTGATTAGAGTGATAATAGTTATGAATACATATAGGCTTTGCATGTGCTTATAACTTATATATATGAAGTAAAGCTTTCTTTTCCTTAATTCATATGTGGTTTTACATGTATTTGAATGTTAATAAGTATATAGTCTGGACATCTCAGAAATACAAGGCTTTAGCTATCCCCAAGGAGGTCATTTGATTACCTCACTTTTATGGTTAACAATGACACATACTTATTTGATTTCATTTACATGTATTTCTACATTAGAATTTGGATAAAACTTTAATTCACATGCATAAATGATTCAATCAAATAAAAATATAATCTTTACATGATTCTCATCTTTATAGTTGTGTATATATTCATATGTATTTAAGATAGTAAGTGTTTAGTCTAGACATCCTGGGAATAGTAAGCTCTAAGTAGTCCCAATGAGGTCATTTGATTACGTCACTACCCTGATTTAACAATGACACGTACTTGCTTACAACTTTTACACATGTGTATGTATGCTTAATTAAAAGATGAAGATCCCATTTTATTATTAAAAATACATACATTCATATTCATGTAAGTCATTAGCACATATGATATATAAATTGGTGCTCTCTTTTCCTTACCATTGTATAGATTTACATAGGCTTGGAATGTTAATAAGTATACCGGACATCCCGGAATACGGCTTAAATAGTCCCAAGGAGGTCATTTGATTACCTCACCAATTAACAATGACATGTACTTATGTGATTCCATCATTATGTATTTTGGTATTTGAATTTGGATGAGAATTTATCTTTAATATATATATGTATATATACATATATATATATATATATATATATATATATATATATATATATATATATATATATATATATATATATATATATATATATATATATATATATATATAAATTCTAAACATACACATGCATTCATCATTTAAATGTGTTAAAATAAGTTGCATGTGTAGATACACATCAGATTAAATCATATGCATGTTACATGTGATGAAAGGGAATTGTTTGATATATGTCATGTGGTAGTAATTCAATTAGATTAATCTTAAGATGCATTTTATATTAAATAGAGTTATTTAAAGTGAACCTAAACTTAGGATTAATTTAAATATATATAATAAGTCATTCACTGAAGAAAACTAAGTCATAAAATATACTTTAGAAAGTAGCTTAAGATAGGGATGAAAGAGGGTAACCCTCTTCCTTCTCTTTATAACACTTAGTTGTTAACTATATATCATATGAAACAAAGAAAGCATAAATTAAAAATTCTCAAATCAATTAAACAACTTGAAGTGAAACCAACCTTTCATATTAAATTAAATCTCCCGACACTTAGAAATATATAACTCTAATGCTTAGTAAGACATACCACACAAGCTTTAACACACACTTTGGAATTAAGTCACCACTTCTAGTCCTAAGTTAAGAAGGTGCATGATGTGATGAATATTTTATTTTGTGATATATTATTTCAGACTGGATGTTAGGATGTATGCTTCATAGACTGGACGTTAGGTCGTTCTTAGCCCAATCATTATTTTTTTAGGGAATTGTACTTAAGGGGATGCTTAAAATGATTATAAGTGCTCTCTTTGAAGGTTGCTTAAACTCCTAAGCATAATCCAAGTTAGGACATGTGGGCTTGGTTACCTATGTGTGGGGTGCTAAGTCTAAATCAAACATATAACTGCTTGGGATTGTATGTGTGTTTAGCTATCATCTATTTTGCAGGTATAGTTAGATTTACTTTCTCTATTTTTAATGTAATTTTGTAATAGGAATTAGGATTAGTGCTACAAGGGATTAAGATGAGCAGTGGCTAGAAGGCTTTGTCCTAGGGTGCCCTATGATGCCTTTGAAGCAAATACAACCAAATCAAAGAAGGAGTAAATCAAATCCAAGGAAGAAAGAATGAAAACATGAAGATGGAAGAGTGAAGAATGAAGACCTCCCATAATATGTATTCATTTATAATTGTAATTATTCTTTTATATTTTGAGTTGTATAAGGGTAGAGCTCAGTTACCCATCTTTTTCTTTTTCAAGTTGTATAGCGGCACCCGACCTCACCGATCTCTTATTCAATTGCGGTAGTTATAAAATAAATTGATGATTCATTTAGATTGTGCATTAAAAATAACATACTTTTCATAGTTTATTAATGATTGATGCTTTGATGTGCGGCTTGGATGCGATTAGGCTCTTAGGATAAAATAAAATTTCTATCCAATTAATCACTCATAACTAAATTTTGAATAAATTTTAATCTCACCATAAAACCTTGGTGTCAAATAAAATAATTAAAAGATTTAGCAACCCCTTACATGTATGGTTGTATGTTTCATATCATGCATACATCTTGAATCACTCTTATAAAATGGGGGCCTCTGTTCTTACATGCATAGGGACTGCTTGACCCATGAGAGCAATCCCTTCTGTCAGAGTTTCACCCTCTTTCTTTTTTGATTTGGCCAAAAATCTACTTCATCATGCATTTAGGTATATAAAAATCTCAAAGCCTTTGCCAAAATGATGTGTCAAAATGAAATAAAATTTGAGAAGATTTTACATTTATAGATTAAGTCATATGCTCATACCACTCATGCTCTAGTCTTTTAGGGAGTGAGTTTAAGACTTTTGTCTCTTTCAACTTAAATAACTACCCTAGCTATCTTGCAGTTCATAAGATGAGACTACATGATTTTAAAATTGTAGGAGGAGTTAGTTGGTGGCCATTCCAGGCGGTTATAAGTCCAGAAGTCAGACGGGTTTACTCTCTCTATAGAGGTAAACCCTTATGTCCACCTGTCGCTTAGATTTAGGTCACGCGTTAGCTCTTACTAAAGCTCCATAGATTTAGGATCAGAGGTAGATGTTTGTCTCGGGGCTACATGCATAAATCCACACCACTTAGGCATGTCTACGACCTTGTGTTGATGGATTATAAGCCTGTTGAACTCATTTTTAGAATGAGCTCTCAACCCCTTAATCTTAGACATAGGACTTCTCTTAGACTTTAAGAGTTCCTTAGTCTTAAGACATATCTAGTCATTAGGTGGACACTCAACCTAGCCCTAAAGACTTAGAAGAGTTCGCCATAGGAATAGGTTATGCCTTAGGGGTGTTAGGAAAATTTGCCTACCCTCAGCTTGAACCACTCCTTACCTTCCTTCCTTCAAGTCAAACCACAAATCCATTTCATGTTTTTTCCTTTGAATATGAAATTATCAAATGAATCAAAACCCATTTTACTTCAAACCACTTGCAAATGAATTTATATTTCAATCATAAGTCCATATACAAGTTCAATCAAACTCAAATCAAGCTTTGACCAAGCCATTTGACCTACTTAGGCTCACTTGACCCAAAGTGACCTAAAGTACCCTTATGAGAAAAATTCTAATCCTAACCAAATTGGATTGAACCAAACTCACCTATGCCTCTCATCATGATCAACAATCATCATGAGATGATCAATCAATCAAATTGGGTCAAACCAAGCCAAACTTAAGGGATGACCAAGTCAACACTTAGCCAAAATGAAACCTAATAAGTCAAAATGCATCAAAACTTGATCTAAGCCAAATTGATTGAAACCATTGATCTAAGTTCATTCATGAACTATGTTTAAACTTGACCAAGTCAACATTTGATCCTAACCCACCCAATTGACCCAAGTTGAAATTGACCTAAAAGTCAAAATATGTCAAAACTTGATCTAAGCCAAATTAATTGAAACAAATGGGTCAAGTTCATTCCAAATCACTTATTGAACTTGACCAAAGCCTCAATTGGCCAACTAAACCTAACCTAGCCCAATTGACCTTTAACCCAACTTGACCTAAAGGGTCATGTTGAGCCAAATTTAAACTTAACTAAAATTGATTGGAAACAAAGATACCAATCCACTTCATATGACTAACCAAACCTAAACCTACCAATGACCTAGCTCAAATAGGTCAAATGGGTCAAATTGGTCAACTTGACCCATTTGACCTAAATGAAGTCATATGAGCCAAACTCAAAATAAAACCAAATTGAATCAAACCAAATCCACCAAGACTTTTAAAATGGTCATATGAACTTGACCCATCCCTTGGTTTGACCTTATTTTACCAATTGATCAACTTGACCCAAGTTGACCCATTTTGACCTAAATGGGTCAACATGAGCCAATCCATATCAAATGAACTCCAAATTTAATGAAACTTGGCCAAACCTATTTTCTCAACATACCCAACATATCCAAATTCAAAAATTAGCCAAATGACCATTCCACCCCTAGGTCATAGAATAAATTTTGGTCAAATTCATGGGAAATTTGGTCAAACCCTCCTTATATCAACTTGATACATTCCTAATAGGTCAAGTGGACCCTATGGAAGGTGATGCACCCAAACCAATGGGTTTTGGCCAGCCCAAATTGACCTAAGGCCAAAACCAAGCACATGGGTCAAATTAGCCATGTGTGAAACTTTCCTCCACCCAATTTGAAGCACATGAGAGGTTACCACTCCACTCCTCAGCTCAAACTGACCATGTGCCAACTTCTAACAACTAAAACATCCCTTCTAATCTGGTCAATTGGATCAAAATGGCAACCATAGCTTCGGCCATCCGATTGCCATCGGAGGAGACATAGTCCCCCAAATTCCACTTGAATTCAGTAGGCTCATTATCGATTGAGTGTTAAAGAGTCATAAGAAGCATTCTTGAGTGTTCCTAAGCTTCATAGAAGGGATTTGAATCTTGCATTTCTCGATTTTTATCCTTTGAAAATAGGGGAAGTCCATTGAATTGCAAATTTCCTCTATACTCAAACTCCACCAAATTCACTTTGCACACTCCATCAGAGGGTCAAGTCGAGCTTGCTCAACCTCTTTCCCAAGCTCCAAAGGCAAGGGGAGACCCACTTCAATCAAAACTGAGCTCACAAGGAGGAGGGGTTGGTCCATAGATCAATCTACTCAACCTCAAGAGCTAATTTTCACCACGCTTGCTCAATCGAAAGCTCCTCCAAGGGAATCGAAAGTGGGTGAGGTATTTTTTATCACTAGACTTAAAGTGTGTTGGTCCTTTGTGAAAGAAAGTTTAATGGCATGAAGTTTCAACCATTGGATGTGATCTACATTGCTTGATGATGGTGTATGCAAGATTTTAGCCAAATCTGAGCTCAATTGAGCTCGGATCTTGCTCTAGAACATGGACGGCCTCCATGGTTCATGACTTGGTGGATCTCCGCCGTCCATCCTGCATTTTGGATGGACGGCCGAGATCAAACACACGCTTAGATCTGATTTAATCTTAGAGGGTTAATTAAAATTATTTAAAACCTAATTAAATCCCTTAATCCATGGTGTGACACGCGGCGACTGAGTCAAGTGCGCTTTACATGCATCACCCAATGAGCGGCTACTTAAAAATTCATATCTCTCTAAAGAAAAATAAAAAAAATATGAGGTAAATTACCACTAAAAGATAATTCAATATAGAATATTCTAAATTGGTTTTAATAGATTTTGAATTGTATCTTTCTCTGATTTTACCTTTTATTGGAAATCATATTTTACTAATTACTCCCTAATGAATCCACTTATTGATCTGAAACTTCTTGAGTATATTTTGGGGGATGACTTCTGTCTCCCTATTTTTCTTGGGATTTATTGGTGGCTTAATTGGGAGAATTGTAAATTCATTTCCTAATTACCCCTTTAATGTAATTAAGGATAATTAAGGGTTTGATTAGTATTTTAATCCCTTATTAAAGTTGATTAAAGTTTAATCCAGTGAATAGGAGGTTTAGGGAATAATTTTGGGGCATTTCCCCTAAGCTATTCCTTAAACCCCCTTTTTCCTTTCTTAATCCTCTCTTAATTAAGGGCTAATTCACTAATTACCCTCTTAATTAATTTTTGAAAACTCTAAAACTTTCTAGAACTTAATTAATCTACTTTGGGTAGATGCTTAGGTGTTTAAGAGCCTAAGTTTAATTAAGGAAATCAAAACTCAACTCATATGTGTGAGGGGTGTTTTGAAATTACTTAAGTTAAACCCCTTAGCTTAATTAACCATTGATCATGAGCCAAATTGCATTAGGCCCTTTTCTTCCTAGGTGCATTACAAATTTAAATTTTTTGTTAGGTTTTATGTCATCTCATTGGCTCATAATTACTTGGTTAACTATGCTAAGGCGGTGTGGGTAAGGGTTAATTATGTTTAATTCATACCTTAACCTAATCAAAATCTAAAATGAATCTAATCATCTAAAAATTAAATAAAAATATCAAACACATGTGGGAATGGGTTAGGAACATCAAACTTAATTCACATCATCAAAATTAAATCAAATTCAGAACCAAACAAAAATAATATTAAACAAACTTTAATTTACTTTAAGCTTTCTTATTTCATAAGATTGTCTTTAGATTTAATTAAAGTGAATGTGTTTACATACTTTCATTGGTTTAGTTCTTTCCCAACATGCTAAATGTGTATGTCATGTGGTTTCATGCATCCATGCTTTCAAAAATTAAATTTAAAATGAAAATATTTCCTTTATGTCAAATTGCATATGTTGGCTAAAGTAAGAATATGAGTGGCTATTATCACTATTAAATTCAAATTATTTTCAAAAACATATGAATCAATTATTAAAACTGAAAGTGTGTTACTTATATTTTAATTATAAGCTTGCATGTGAGTAAAATATAAGGATGTGCTTAGTATAGGTTTCCTTCTCTTCTCTTTTAGTATAGTTTTGAATAGGATTTGGCAAGATGTATGGTTCATTTGAAAAGAACCTAACACTTGCCCAATTCCATATCTTATTCATTCCTATACTATCACTTAAGAAGGATGCCTATGCTTGCACATATAAATTGCATAAACAAAATAAATTAACTAATACAAATTTTTGCATTCCTTCTTTTCCATTCATTTCTTTTGTACACATGTTTGTATTTAAGGAAAGTGATATATTAGTCTGGACAACCCCGAGGTTGTGAGGCTTTAAGTAGCCCTAAGTAGGTCTTGTACCTTACACCTCTGATTAACAATGGTGCTGTACTCACTTATGCCTTTCTTACTTTCCTGTGTGCATGTGAAAATTGGGTAAGAAATCCCTTTTCTACTTAATTAAAATCATGCATCATAAACTTTCAAATTTCCTTAAATGAATCACTTAGCATGCATGATGAAGTGTGTTAAACATTCTCATTTATATGTATAAATATGCTTAGGACTCATTCATTTGCATGTTATACATGTTGAAAAAGAAATGAAGGGATGTATGTTTTGTGAATTTAGTTCATTTTACTTAATCTTAAAATGCCTTTCTTTTGAATAGGTTTGTTTAAAGTTCATATAAACTTAGGATTAATTAAAACATTTAATAAAATCATTCACTAAACAAAACTAAAATTTGAATCCACTTTAGAAATTACTTAGGTTAGGGAAGGAAAGAGTAACTTAGTAATTAATTGTAGGATTCACTTGAACCTAATCAAACCACTTCCAAAAATCAACTCAAATCAAGTAAATCACTTAATTGAAACCCTCCTCTAAGTTGAACATGTTTCGCACTTAGAAAATTCTAACTTAAAGCCATAGCTAAGCATATCACACAAACCTCCAAAGCACACACATTAGGCTAAGTCACCACTTCTAGCTTTAGTTAGTGGGTATGGTTTGATGCTTGCTTTTATTTTTGTGATATATTTTAGACTGATGTTATGTATGTGCATAATGAATGGTAGGTGATCTTAGTCTAACCATTATCTCAGGGATTGTGCTTAAGGGCAATAAATAAAAAATATAAATGCTTTTGCGTGTGCTTATACCCCTAATCCAATAGTGTGACTTAGTCACCCATGTGTGGGTGATAAGTTCAATATACATGCTTGACGGTGGTTTGTTGCTTGGGATTTGGTGGTTTGTTAGCTAATCTTTATTTTCTGGTGTTATTTTTACTTTTATTTTCATGTAAATTTTATAATTAGAATTTTGGAATGATTGTTATGGGAATTAGGATGAACATTGGTCATAAGATTTCATCTTATGCACCATGTGAAGCCTTTGGAACATCCACCTTCCAACCATCCAAAAGAAGGAACCAAAGAAGAAAGAAGAGAAGAGGAAGAAAGAAGAAAAGTAAATGAAGAAATGAAGAAATGAAGCTTGAAGACCCCCATAACAATGAATTCTTTGCTTAATTGTATTTAGTTCATTTGTAATCTAGGTTGTAGAAGGGTAAAGCTCGTCTACCCAATTTGTTTTCAGATTTGTGTGGTGGTACCCGACCACAATGGCCTCTTATTCTTTTACGATTAGCTTTATAAATTGATTGATGATTTATTTAGCTTGTGCATTAAGTGGCATCATTTTTCTAATTTCTTCCTTGCTTTATGTATGGCCTGGATGTGGATTAGGATCTTAGGGAAAAATAAATCTTTTACCAAATTTAATAACTCAAAACCAAAATTAAAGAGCTCATAACCTCACCTAAAGCTTAGGTTAAAAATCAAGATAAAAGAATTAGTAACCCCTTAGCTAGATGAGTACTTCTTTTATAACATCATGCATAAATGCATTTTATTTTCACTCTTGATTGGAGGCCTTCCACCTTTGCTAGAGAAACTTGGCTTGACCTTTGAGAGCCATAGTGGAAACACACCTCCTCCCTTCTCACTAATTTTGGCCAATAATCTTATTTCTCATGCATTAGACATATGAATCCTATTAGCCTGAGTCAAATTAATTATCTAAATATGAAATCTGAATTACATTAGATTAGGTCATTTGAAGCATACCCTTACATGATCTAGTCTCTTTAGAGAGTGAGTTTAAGGACTTAGTCTATTTCTAAATAAATAATAGCCTAGTTATCTTACTTAAAGCATATGACTTACCTACATGAATTTAAAATCATAGGAAGAGTTAGTTGGCAGCCACCCCTAGGCAGTTGTAAGTCCAAGCAGTCGGGTGGTTTATCCTCTCTTATGGAGGCAAACCAAATACCCATCTTCACCTTAGATTTAGGTTATGTTTTTGGCCCTCGCCAAAGCTCCATAGATTTAGGTTTTGAGGTTGCATCTCCCCTTTGTGAGCCATAAGCATAAATCCTCACCTTTTTGACATTTTTCTTAATCTTGTGTTATGGAATCATAAGTCCTAAATTTGTAATAAAAAAATTCAACTTAAACAAATTAAATCAATCCCAAAAATGTAAAGTCCAACTATAGGATAGTTTGAGATGCTTGTTAGGTTTCTTAGCATCATGGACATTTCCTACTCATCTTCCTTCGGCTTCAATAATAACTCTCTCTTTGATCAATCCCATTTGATTTTCAAAAATGAACTAATCAATTGATAGTCCTTTCCTATTAAAATCTTTGAAGATAATGATCATTTACTTTAATTGAGAGTATTCCTAAGGGATCTCGTCCCTTAGGATGTAATTAACTATTGGGGCTTGCCCCTTTAGGGAACTTAACGTACCCAGTTTAAAATAAACCTTACTTTACTTTTCCATGAAAAGTAAGGGAAGAATCTCTAGTACATATGCAGACCCATTATCCTTAGGATTCCTTATTCGGGTGATTAAGTTCCATTATAGGGTGGTGACTTCTATCTTTTGAGATAGTACACCTCTCCTCAATGTCGTACCCGATCACCTTAATAAGAATATCTACAGATCTACGTGGTGTCCCAACAAGGTGTATATTTTAATATATTTCCTATTTTTATTTATCCTTTTTCTTGAAAGGGAGTAGGGATAGACGAAGGCAAGAAATGTATAAGAAAATTTCTCCACAAAGCCTTAGCAATCTAATGAAATTCAACTAAAATAAATATGTCTCTTCACTTTTAAATATATAATGCTCAATTATAGGATATATTGGAATGCTCACTAGACTTCCTAGTATCATGAGCATTTCCTACTTCTTCCCTTTCGATTCCAAAAATAAGTCTTCTCCTTGAACTTTCCCACTTGATTTTCCAAACATAAGCAATCCTTTGATAGTCTAACCTTGATGTATTTGGAGATAATAATTTTTTACTTTAATCAAGAGTATTTTTAGGAAATTTCATTCCTTAGGATGTAATTAACTATGGAGGCTTGCCTCCATAAGAAACTTAAGAACCTAATTTAATATAAACCCTACTTTATTCATCTATATAAAGTAGGGGGAAAATTTCTAGTATATTTAAAGACCAATCATATCTTAGGAGTCCTTATTAGGTGATTAGGTCCATTTTAGGGTGATGCATCTATCTTTACATATAGTACATCACTCCTCAATATCATACCCGATCACTTCAACAAGTACCCCTTATGATTTGCATGATGTCCCCCCCACATCCAAAATTAAACACCATAGATTTTTCTGGTAACTCCGCTAGAGATACAAGTCCTCTCTTCATCTTCAGTAGATATTTTTATATAGGCCCAAGACTATCTTAGTGACACTTAGCTTATTTCATCCTTAAGCAAAATTAGCCAACATCCTTTAGGTTTTAGGATCTCACTCCATGTAGATTTTGAAACCTCTATTGGGTCCCCCAATAGATAAAAATAAATTAATTCAAGGAAGGAGATAACTATATTTAGAACATCTTTATCACTAGCTTGGTGAGACAAGGTTCATCCCATATTTAAGAAATTTAAATAAGATTTGAAGTAAAATAAGTCTCTTGCAAAACTTTTCAAAAAATACTTTTTCAAAATAAAATCATTTTGAAATTAAACTTCACATGACAAAAACTTGCAAAATATAAAAAGAAAATCTTCAAACCTCTTTTCAAAAATAATAATTAACTCTCATCTAACATACTTAAATTTGTTAAATGAGAGTTCTCTTTAAAATCAAAATTAAATATACATCATCAAAACCCTTTTCAGAAGCACATTTTCAAAATAAAATCAAACAATCAACTCCATTTAACATACCCATATTTGTTAAATGAGTGATTCATTTTAAAACTAAAATCAAAATATAATTGAACTCCATTTAACATATCCATATTTTGTTAAATAGGAGTTCCTCTTTTCAAACTAAAATCAAAACAATCACCATATAAGCTTCACTTAACATACCCAAATTTATTAAGTGAATGTTCCCTTTTTCTCAAAACTAAAATAAAATCAAGATAAAGAAAATATAATCGGATTCCATTTAACATACCCATATTTGTTAAATGAGAATTCCACTTTCAAAAATTAAATTGAAACCAAAATATTCAACACACATTTTTTGAATTCCATTTTAACATGCCCATATTTGTTAAATGAGAATTCAATCTTCAAAACCAAAATAAACCCATGTATCAACAAACAAACAAACATATAAGTGAGTTCCATTTAACATACCTAAATTTATTAATTGTGGGTCTCACTTCCAAACTTTAAAACATAAACACATATATTTGAACTCTATTTGACATACTTAAAATTTTCCAATAAGAGTTCTCCTCTTTTTCAAAAGAGGATTCAAACCAACAAATATCAAACACATATATAGAACTTCATTTAATATACTTAACTTTATTAAATGGGAGTTCTCCAAATCATATAAAATAAACATATATCAACAAACAATAAACATATCAAACACATTTGGCCCTTATTTGACATACCTAAATTTGTTAAGTAAGAGTCCTTTTTTTAAATCAAGAATTGAATCAACACATATCACACACATGATAAATAATCATCACAAACAAATTGCTTTCAAAAATTTTCAAACCTATATTTGAAACCTTTTTTAGCATACCTAAATTTGCTAAATGAAGGTTTTCCAAAGTCAAATTTCAAACAAAATATACAATAGATATATCTCCAAAGGTCTCTCCTAAATATTTGAACCTCACTCAACATACCTAAATTTGTTGAATGTAGATTCCAAATCAAAATCAAATCTTATGGAATAGTCTCTCCTCAAATCTCAAAGTCTCTCTAATTCTTGCGAACCCCACTTAATATACCTAAATTTGTTAAGTGTGGGTTCAAATTCTAAGTCAAATCAAGAAGTCAATAATTAAAGGTAGTTATCAAAGTAAGGGTCTAATTTAGTTCTATTTTAAATGCAGAGATATCAGCCAGTTTCTTAGTCCCTTATGTGATCAGTCTTCCACTATGTATGTCGGTAAGATGATCTTCTCTTTCCCGTCTGGTGTGCATTTTGCCTTGGATCAGGCCATACTCACCACTACCACCACCCATGTGATCTAGTTCGGCCATGGCTTTGAGACTGTTAGAGTCACCTGTGAGGGACTAGCCCTCACGACCATTAGCAAGGAGGAGGTGGCAGGGTAGAAGCCACTCCTCCACTTTGACATCCCATCAGATCTGGAGTTTCCTCCACTAAAGAGGAAAGCCGATGTGGTTCCCACACCCCAATCAGTGTCAGCTTCAGTTTTAGCATCAGTGCTAATACAGTTGGTTGCCCCCACTGTAGTTCCAGCGAGGGCTAGCACCTCCTCATTAGTTTTCCCTATTATGAAGGAGAAGGCTATCTTGGCCTTCGAGGTAGTCTCCTCTACATCTGAAGTAGGTTTTAGCTCTCACTCCGTCCCGTTCACTAGGACGCAATGCCGCAATAAGAATTGAAATATTAAGTGACACTACAAGTGTAAGGCGAGGCATGTTGACAATGCCTCTCATGTAGCTGAGGAGGGTTCCCCTCGTGAGAGCTATCCACTCTTGAGTGGCAGCAGGTTTCACCCCCTCTTAACTTCAGATGGATAAGAGGATTATAGGAGGATTGCTGCATTGCCTCTACCATCAGCATATTTTAAGACACTAGCTAGAGAGTAGGAAGCATCTTTGGTCTATGATTAGTTCTTTTGTCAGAGCACTCTAGAGCTTACATGACTTGAGTTTGATCCCTAGGAGTGGGGTCAAATCCATAGAGAGACATGGAGGTTTGAGTTCTTAAGTGGGCGGTGAAAGAGGAGGAGGGGAATGCAGCTTGACCTCTTTGATAGACTTTCACGTGGTGTCTGTCAGGTGATCATCACAAGATCATTCTCACGGACATCGTTCGATGTAGGAGGAGATCTCCTCGAGGAAATTGTCCTTCATCACACCCGCTTGTTGCCCACCATCATCGGCACCATCCCACCCATGAGCTTGAGCCCCATATAAGGAAAAACCATCTCCATTGGTGATCTAACTACGACCTAAAGATCCCACTCTATTTATTCCACCCATTGAGGTGAGGTCGAGCTTTCCCATTCGACCTTCCACTTCAACTATGGTAAAGAAGGAGTGACGACCCAAAAGTGTCGTGGTTGCTCCACCTCTATAGCAGTCAGAGAAAGAGAAGGGAGGGGACACTGATATAGTCCCCATGGTAGTAGAACAAGTTAGGGAGTACAACCTGCAAGTGCAGTCAGTTTAGTGCATACATTCCATAGAGCACAGTCCTATGGTCAATCGAGACGAGTTCGGTAAGTCAGATGATCGATCTTTAGATGATATCATAGGCATTATAGATGCATGTTGGCAGTGATCACTCAAATCAGGAGGAGGGTGTAGTAAACTTTGATCCTGATGAAGATGACATGCTAGACAATAAAGTCGAGGTCCACATGGTTGACACTCGAGGATCCTTATAGCGGGATCAACATAGTCGGGAAGGCAACACCTCTCGTAACCCAACACCTCCTCCACCAGCTCAAGCAGAAAGATGATCAAATAGACAGGATGGAGAAGAGGGTAGAGTAGTTGATGATAGTGGTCTTAGCATTACAGAACCTAGTCTCCCATCCTTCTCCTATGGTAACTGACCGGCCAGAGTTGATACACACTTTAGATCATCCTAGGTGCACTCCCATAGATGATGATGCTGGTAGTTTGCATAGGAAGGTCACAGATAGCACCTCCATGCATGAGAATGATATCAAGCATATGGTGGAGCAGCGGGTAAAGGAAGCATTGGCATAAGCTAGGGGAGCTCATCCATTCCAACGGATAGACCATACCCAGGGGAATTCAATGTAGTTCAATATCCCAAGGGTTTTGTGCCACCATCCTTCAAGATCTTTGATGATAGTAGGAACCCACAGTAACACATTGTACATTTTAGAGCAAGTTATTGCAATGCTAGTGGCAGCAATGCACTCCTATTCAGACTTCTCATCAACAGCTTAGTAGGGGTTTCATTTGATTGGTATATTGAACTACCCAATAATTTGGTGAAGACTTTTGCTGAGTTGGAGCACCTCTTCATCAAGAGGTTTCTGGAGCTCAACAGAGGATGACTGTAGGTGACCTCATTGTAGAGAAATAGAAACCCAATGAGTCCATTATTGATTATATTCTCAGGTGGCGCAACTTGAGCATAAAATATGAACCATAGCTGTCTAAATAGCATGCCATTGAGATTCTTCTCAAGAATATCCACGACCAAGTCACCTTCATGCTTAAGGGCTTTACCATCAAAATATTCGAGAAATTAATCAACAAGACAGCTAGCCTACAAGAGGAAACCAAATAGTTACCTTTTCTCAACCAATCATCTAGGTCCAAGCCGCATAAGGTGTTTAAGAAGAAGCCAGGGACAATTATGTCAGTGGACGGAGGGAAATAACTAGCCAAAGTCAGTATGAGAGACCACAAGCTCAACAATCTCTTTTGTCACCTCCTCTTCCACCACCTCGACTGTCATATCAACAATCGTAGCTATTACAATGGCCATTTTCACCACTTTAGCAGCCTACTCAGCAGTGATATTCATATCCACCGCCATGTAATTACTTTCCACCTACTCTTGTCGATAGATTGAATAAGCCATATTCATTCAAGAGGGAGGTAATTAGGAAAATATTTAAGAATTTCTTAAAGAAACCTGACTTTTAGTTACCAGAGCCTAAGAGGCCGGAGGAAGCGGGCAAGAGCAATGATCCTAGCTATTGCCCCTACAACCGCATGTTAGGCCATGTCTTAGAGGATTGTATCGCTTTTAAGGACTAGCTTGAGTGCAGCTACAAGTCGGGAGCCATAGTCATCCCTAAGGAATACTTATTAAAACAACCATCTAGTTCTATTAGAGTAATCCTTGGGGATACTTATGATCCTCTGAAGACCAAAGAAGGTTGGGATATCTCCCTATCTCAAATCTCTAAGAAGATCATTTCTAAGATTAAGAAGCTTTCCCTACAAGTGTCTGAAGTAGCTCAAACCTCCAACACCCAGGAAGGTTTGCTAGTTAAAAAAGATAACATAGGGAGGGTGACAGTAGATCAACTTACTTGCCGATAGTTCAAGATGGCACCATCTGAGTCCAGCACTCCCTCCACCATTGCAGCTACCACTTCTTATGCTAGCTCCTCTTCTACCTGCAGGAGCGTCATATCTGTGAATAGGGGCACTAAATTTCTTATTATGCTTACTTTAGTTGATTTCTATCATGTACCTCCACCTAAAAAGAAATCAATGAAGAAAGCTGGTTCTATTTATATCTTGTCTACTTCTGATACTCCTGATTTTATTTATACAGAAAGCTCTCCAAGTTTAAATAATGATAGCTTTAACAATTCCTATCCTTTCTTTTCTGATTCAGAGTTGAACTTTTCTTCTCTGAATCAATCGGGTTCACCTCTTGAGATTGACTTGGAGTCATCTGACTCTAAGGATCCCATAAGAGAAGATGTAGGTATGCCTAATGAGAAGGTAGAACTTTCCATAATCCCATCATTCCAAGAAGTCACTGAAGTCAACCTACGCAGTGGCAAAGTTTTACCTCCTAGGGTAGCACCTCAAGATAAGGGTAAGTAACTCATTAGTTCTAGTGAGCAGATAACCCTTCCACAGAATGCTCCACCCATGGATATGCTTGTGGAGGACCAGCCTAGGGTTGATTACAATATCCTAACTCACCTTAGAAAGTTATCAGCTAAGTTAAGCATATATGTCACCCTTATCTTATCCAAAGAGATGAGAGAATCTCTCATCAAGGCTTTACTTGATCCTGAGATATGCTTAGCTCAACTGACCGCTACTAGAGAGGAGACACATTACTCAAAGGACACCTTAGGAGTCACATTCAGTGATGAAGACCTTCTTTTAGGGATGATCGAGCACAATCAACCTCTTTACATTATAGTGGATGTTGGCAGATACAGGCTATCCAGAGTTCCGGTTGACCTAGGTGCATCAGTCAACATTATAAGTCTAAGAACCATTGCCTACTTGAGGATAGACATCTCCAAACTCCAAAAAAAAAGATGACATTGAGAGGATTCAATGAACAAGGCGAGAGGGCCTTAGGCTCCATAGTGTTGCCATTGGAGATACATGATTGGAAGACTAAAGCCAAGTTTCACATTATAGACTCAAATACATCTTTCAATGCTTTGCTTGGGAGACCATGGATACATGAGAACAACATGGTTTTGTCCTCTCTACATCTGTGTATGAAGTTTGTGAGAGGTGGGATCATCTACTGTGTTAAAGGAGATCTCAAGCCATTTATAGTTCATGAGGTCAGCATATATGAGGATGCGGCTTACTACTTCCCTCAAAATCAACAAGTCTATTCTCGCAAACTTGGCCAAAGTTCAAAAATAAAAGAAAAAGACATAGACAAAGACAAAGAAAGAGAAGAAGAAAAGAAAAGAAAAGAAAAGAGAAAATAAAAAAGAAAATAAAAGGGAGAAAAGCGAGGAGGAAGTGGGCGACATTAGATTCCAGTTAGTTACTCCATTAGAACATATGGGTAGATGACCTCCACCGGTGAGAGGAGCAGTTAGTCTGGGTGGAAAACCTCCTTTTTGTCCACCCAATAGAAGATATGTCCCAGCTACCAGGAGTACACATGCTATCCATATAGACTTAGAATCTAGTTTAGAGGATGAGTCTTATATGGTTAGCACACCAACCACCTCTTCTTAGTAGCAAATTCCCTTGGAGGTGACACTTGAGCTAAATGGTAATGAAGACCGGGCACCAAAGTAAAGCATAAGTGTATCCAAGTTTATATGTAAAATAGTCAGGCCTCAGTTTGGAATCTTAGCTCTAGCCCTACTTTCCCCATAAAAAGTTAAGGATTTGGTAGTTAAGAAAGCTCCTAAGTCATCAACATATGTGAAGACTCAGAGGTTCTTTCTGGGAGCATCATCCTTAAGTTAAGAAGTTGATGTAGAACTTGAGGATGATTCATATAAAGATTAAATATAATTTTCTTTTGATTGATACTCACCTTCTGTTCATAATTTAGCAAAGAAAGAGTTAATTCCACACACTTGGTCTAAGCATAAGTTAGACTACTTTGAAAGAATATGGAAGAATAAACGCAAAAGCTCTCAATCAAGATTAAGACTAAGATTGATGCATGGGTCCATGATAATAATTCGCTAGTAATCTATTTGGAATTTGATAAGTTCTTTTCAAATCACATTAACTTATATGAGGATGTGTGCTTAGAAACTTCAGATGATCCAAATAATTTTGAAATCAAAGATGCACCAGCAAAGTTCAAAGAAGAGATCAAGTCAACCATCGACGAGCTCAAAGAAATCAACTTAGGAACTAAAGAAGATCCACACCAGACATACATCAGTTCCTTGTTAAATGAAACTGAAACCAATGACATAGGTAGGCTATTGACTGAGTTTAAGGACTTCTTTGCATGCGACTATACATCGAATAATAGGTCATTTTTGAAGTCAAGCTGATCGATGCTGACTTCATTCGAGAAGAAAAATACCCTACCTGATTGGACAGTGTCATCCTAGTTAAGAAGAAGAATGACCAAATTTGCATATGAGTTGATTTTAGGGATATAAATAAGGCATGTCCAAAAGATGAATTTTCACTACTGATGCTAGAACTGATGATGGATACTTTCTCATCTCATGTAGTCTTCTCTTTCATGGATGGCTCATATGGATATAACCAAATAATGATGGCCCGTAAAGATGAAAGAAACACTACTTTTAGAACCCTGATCAGAATCTAATACTATAAAGCCATTCCTTTCAGCCTTAAAAATACCATTGCTACATACCAGCGAGCCATGACTCTAATCTTTGATGATCTTATTCATCATTAAGTAGAATGTTATGTTGATGATCTTATGGTCAAAACTAGAGAAAAGGAAGACCATCTCTTTGACTTGAGAGTAGTTTTTGAATGGTTAAGATAATTTAACCTCAAAATGAACCCCCTAAAGTATGCATTTAGAGTAGCTTCAGAGAAATTCCTTGGGTTTGTTATCCGACACTGTGGAATTGAAATCAATCCAGAGAAGATCAAGACGATATTAGAAATGCCACCCCATAAAAGTTAACTCAACTTAGATCATTCCAAGAGTGATTGACATGCCTAAGATGCTTTATGTCCAATCTATCAGGAAGATGTCAACCATTCTCAGCACTTGTCAAAAAGGATGCTAAGTTTAAGTGGGATGACAAGTGTCAGCATGCCTTCAAAGACATCAAGCACTACATGATGACGCCGCCAGTTCTAGTAGCCCCTATCCCAGGAAAGCTGCTCATACTATATACTGCTATGTTTGATGACTCCTTTGGTGCTTTGTTGGCTCAAGCGAATAATGAGGGGATGGAAAATGCACTCTACTACCTCAACCATCATCTAATCCCTACTAAGATAAATTATCCACCCATTGAGAAGCATTGCCTAGCTTTAATCTTTGCATCCCAAAAGCTATGACATTTCATTCTTTCTCATAAGGTGAACTTGATATCTAGAATCAATCCACTGTAATATCTCATGACACAGCCGGCGCTATCCGGATGGTTGGCATATTGGTCCATAATTTTATTGCAGTTTGATATCACTTTCGTACCTGTCTGTAAGGTGAAAGGATAAGCACTTGCAGATTTCTTAGCAACACACCCACTTCCTGTTAACTCTCCGCTTAGTGATGACCTCCCCGATGAACAAATCATGAACTTAGGGGATACTAGCATTCACCGCTGAGAGATATATTTTGATGGTGCAGCGTCCTCTCAAAGGGGAGAAGAACCACAATCTACTCTTCCAGGGAAGGCAGAGGTAGGAATAATTCTCCTGACTTTAGGCCGTGATGTGATGAGATTCTCAAATCATCTGTCCAATCCTTGCACTAACAATGAAGCCGAATATAAATCTCTAATCATCAGTCTGGAGTTAGTCATTACTCTAAGCATCCAAAATATCAACATCTTCGAGGATTCTGAGCTATTTATCAACCAAATTGCTAAGTCCTATAAGGTTCTAAAGTTTAAACTCCATCACTACCATAAGTATACCATGGAGTTATTAGCCCAAATCCCAAAGGTTACCATTTGCAAGATTCCCCAAGGAGAAAATGTCATAGCAGATGCTAAGAAAATGTCATAGTAGATGCTTTAGTTAAACTTATCAAGGAGTTGGCATGTCCGAAAGATGAGTTCATATCAATAAATATCCAAAATAGACAAGTCTTATCCCTTATTGATATTGAACTTATCAAAAAGTACTCTCTTGAAGGAGAGGTCGCCATAGCCAAGAAGGATGATGAGTTGGATTGAAGGCAACCATTCATGGATTACCTAAATAAAGGCAAACTACCTCATGAGAAGTTACAAGCTCATCAGATGAAGCAAAGTGCACTTTCCTATGCTATTATGGAGCGTGTGTTATACTGGCATTCTTTTGATCATATATGGTTACATTGTTTAGATAAATACGAAGCCCATAAGATCATGACAGAGGTACACTCAAAATTATGTGGAACCCACCAATCCAGTCTGAAGATAAAATCCAATATCAAGAGACTAGGATATTACTGACTGCTGATGATCACAGACTGCATGGACGTAGCTAGACGATGCCACAAATGTCAAGTACATAGTGTGGTCCTACACCAACCACCCAAAATTATACATCCTATATTGAACTCATGGTCATTCGAGTGTTAGGGGTACCGACATAGTGGGTCTGATTGATCCTCCTTCTTTCAAAGGTCATCTTTTATCCTACTGCTATATTTTTTCCAAGTGGGGATGATTACCTCGATAAGTCTAGCATGCTCCATTTTTTAGAATGTTATCATATATAGGTTATGGGTGCCTTGATGAATTATATTCGATAATGGTACTGCATTTAAGAGCACCAAGATAAACAACTTTGCCCGGAGACACAACATATATTGGAGATATTTTACCACCTACCACCCAAGGGAAAATGGCTTAGAAGAAGCCTTCAATAAAACTCTCAGCCAAATACTAAAGAAGATACTCGACGATAATAAGCGACAGTGGCATGAATAATTAGTTGAAGCCTTGTGGGCCTATTGCACCACATATAGAACTCCAACTCAATCTACCCCTTTCTCCTAAGTGTATGGGTCTGAAGCTGTTCTACCGTTAGAAGTCCAACTCCCATCACAAGGATAGTTGTGGGTAGCAAGATCACAATAGAGCATAATGCCAAGTTGCAGTTAGTAGAGCTAGAAGGTTTGAAGGACATACGCCTACGAGCATGCCAAAATCTCGAGTTGTACAAAGCCAAAATGATTCAAGCTCACAAAAAGTTGGTCCATCCTAGAGCTTTTCAAGTAGGAGAGCCTATTTTAGTTATAAAGAGACCAATTATTATCCATCGTAGGATGGGAGGCAAGCTTGAACCCACTTGGGAAGACGCTTTTTCCATAGAGAATGCCTACCAAAGAAGATCTTATCAACTTATTAATCATAAAGTCTCACACCCAATGCTTCCAATCAACGGGCTCTTCTTAAAGAAATATTATCCATAAATTATGTTTAAAAATAATTATCATTAATGAAAATTCTATTTCAAATTCAATCTCTTCCATGTTGAAAGTATTCTTATTTGCGAATCTACCACAATGTGTTTAGGGCAGGTGTAAGGAACTCGAGCAGAGTCCTATCCTTCATTGACACAACAAAAACATAAACTACACACAAACACATAAAACAAAAATAGATATCTTTTTTCTCGAGCTACTTTGAGTTGGGATAACGCCCCCAATGACACTCACTCAGTAGCTGCTCTAGGTCGGACTGACGCGCTACCCTGCTAGTGTGTCACCCCAATGGTCTTCTTACTTTAGAGGATGTAAGTTTGCTATGCTTTCCTTCCTTACTTGGCCACTGGACATCGATGAATGCCTTGTCAGTGTGGTAGGCCTTATTGCACCGCTAGTAAGCTACCTCAAGATTGGCTTCGTTTAAGAGGATGCAAGTCTGATACACTTTCTTCTTGAACTAGCCATCATACACTAACTAGGTTGAGTATATTTAAGGTTTAGGGTAAGTCCCCTAGCGGCTGCTTTCTTCCTAACTACTTCAAGTCTGGGTCTAATCCTCCCTCGGGGCTCCCCGCTTAGTGGCTGCTTTGGGTTAGATAACATTTGTCCCGCCAATGACAGACTATCCCAATGATCATTTCTGTTTATGAAGGTGTAAGTCTGATATGCCTTCTTCTTAGATTGATCATTGCATACCGACGGGCACCTTAAGTTGATTGGTTCTCACTATACTGATAGTGACCCACCTAGTGGATACACCACTCATGCTAAATGTAAGTCTGCTACGCTTTCTCCTTGAGTTGGCCATCGTAAACCTATAGGCTTTCTTTTTCAGGGCTCAAGATAATTCCTCTAGTGACACCTCTCTTGTGGGCACTCTATTTAGAACATGTCCTTCGCGGCCCCATTTAGACACTACCCAAGTTACTATTGGATTGAATAGTTCTCCTTTCCTAGTACCACCCAGGCGGTTAGAGAATCCATCCTGCAGATGTGCAGATTCTCCCTTGGCCTAGTAAGTCCGAGATAGGATGAGACTGATATAGCCCCTTCTCAGTGTAGTCCCTTGCACACCAACAAGGTCTACAAAAATATATAAACAAAATATATATTCACTTGTGGATTATGAGGACACCCCTAGCGGTACCTTTTTCCAAGCAGACATCCTATCTTTAGGGCAACATTAGCAAAACTCCCTATAGGAATAGCCTGACACTCTTGAGTCGATCTAAGCCCCCGATAGAATTCACTTAGTAGTCGTCCTAGGTCAGGTTTGACTTGTTGCACATCCAACATACCACTCGAATGACTGTTCTACTTTAGAAGATGTAAGTTTACTACGCTTTCATCCTAGCACGACCATTGACACCGAAAGGCAACCCCTTAGGTTGGCTAGCTCTACTTCACAGTCGATAGAGTATCTCTTTGGATTTATAAATCTGAGATAGGACAAGGCCGATATAGCCCTTTTTTAGTGGGTCCACCGCACGCCGACAAGGTCCAATTAAATCTATTAAATTTAACCGAGCTCACATCCCCAGTGGATATTCCCTCAATTCAAAATCAAACTAAACCTAACAAACCAAATCAAATTAACCCAAATCAATTCAAACAAACCATATAAAATCACATCAAATTAAGATAAAATTAATCCTGATTACTTTTGAGATGACATAAGTCCCCAGTGGCATTCACTCAGTAGTCACCCTAGGGCGGATTTAATTTATTGTGCTACCAACAGGTCACCCCAACGGTTGTTCCTTGCTTTGGAAGATGTCAGTTTATTATGCCTTCTTCCTAGCACATTCATTGCACACTGAAAGGCAATCCCTTAGGTTGGCTAGCTCTACCCTGCAGCCGATAGACTATCCCTTTGGATTTGTAAATCTAAGATATGTCAAGGCTGATATAGCCCCTTCTCAGTGGATCTATCGCACACTGATAGGGTCCATACATTAATTCAAATTAAATTAAATCCAATTTGATTCTCCCTAGTAGAGTTAAATCTTACCCTTCTCCCTAGTGGAGCCCCAAATCATATATAAACAAGTCAAATAAATAAATCACATTCAAAATTAACCTCCTCAGTGGAGCCAAATTAAACCAACTCCCCTAGTGGAGTCTAAATTAAAATGATTCAAACCCACCTCTCCCCAGTGGAGCTAATCAAACAAATCAAAGAAATTGAACCAAAATTTTATCCCCACCAGATACATCCCCAAATAAATCTATGAAATCAAACTTAAATCCTGATCCCCAACGAACTCGAGCCCATATCCGTAACGGGTATGTCTTTACATCAATTAAAATAAAACAAATTAAAGTCAATTTGATCTCAATCACTGACAGATTATAGATTCTTTTCCTCAAATCAAATCAAATTATCCCCAATGAATTTTCTTCTTATGCCTGTACCCTCACATGTAATGTCTAATGCATGTGTGATCCCCTATCGGATCTCCCTCCATGTCCTTGACATCAAATTATCATCAGATCCTCTTGGCTATTTTATGCCATCAACATAAAGAGAGTTGCATTATACTAATATTGTGATTCTATCTACCTTTTGGTTTTAGGTATAGATCATTTTCGTTAGCGCTTGTAGTCCTTTGGAAGTTGTTGATCGCCTCGGTCAACGCCAATATGTACGGTGTGCCCTGTCTATTACAGCACACCTATTAGGGGTCATTTTGTTGACCTCACTTTTGGAGTGAGGATTCAATATTCCCATCTTAGACTTAGGAGTCTTCTAGACACTAAGACTTTCCTAATTATAAGACACTTCTAGCAATTAGGTGAGAACTTAGCCTATGCCTAGAGATTTAGAAGGGTTAACCATAGGATTAGGTTATGCCTTAGGGATTAGGATAATCTACCTACCATATAGCTTGAACTCAACCAATGTTCTCCTTCTTAAGCCACAACCAAATTCAATTCTTATCAAACTTACAACCAAATCATATTTCAGATATCAAATCAAACTAAAATCCAAACCTAAGCCCTATGACCTACCTTCATGGACTTAGCCAAATTTACCTTTAAATTAATCCAAAATTAATTGATTTTCTTATAATCAATTTATATCTTCAATCATCTTCCTAAATATAAATCAAATCTACATTCAAATGATCAAAACTAAATCAAACTAAATCAAATTACACCAAAATCCAAACCTAAGCCCTATGACCTATCCCATGGACTTAGCCAAATCTCAATCCAAATCAATCCAAGCTCAATTGATTTTTTCATAATCAGTTCATATCTTAAATTATCTTCACAAATATAAATGAAATATAAATTTAAATCATCAAAACTAAATCAAACTAAATCAAGATCTTTCATAAGCCACATAAACCATTTCCATGAAATTAGCCAAAAATCCACTCAATTCAAACCAAATTCAATTAATTTTCTTATGAATCAATTATTCCTTCAATTATTATCCCAAATATAAATAAAATCTACAATCATCAAACTAAACCAAAATCAACCCAAGTCAAACCCAACCTAGCCATCTTGACTTGGAATATCCAAATGAACCAAAACTCATCCAAGCCCAAATCAATTGTAATTGAATTTATATATCAATCCCAAATACCTATATAAACTCAACTAAATCAAAATCAACCCAAAATAAAGCCAACTAAACCCAATTGGTCCACTTGACCCCAAAGTGGCCAATTTGACCTATTTGAGCCAAGTTCCAATTCTATCTAAATTGGATTGAACCAAGCCAACCAAAGCCTCCTATCATGATTTTTGATCACCCTAGGTTGATAAATTGTCATAAATTGGGTCAAACCAAGTCAACTTGATCATTTGACCATGTCAACCCCTTAACCCATAAGAACCCAAACTAGCCAAATTGTAACCTAAGCCAAATCCCTTGAAACCAATGATTCATACCAACTCAAAATCAATATTTGAACATGACTTGAGCTTCAATTGAGCCAAACCAAACCTAATTTCCCTCTTAACCTAAGTTGACCCAAATTGACCTAAAGGGAAAATTAAGTTAAATCATAATATAAACCAAATTGATTATAACCAATGGCTCCAGTTCATTCCAAATTGATTGTTGAACTTGACCAAAGCCATGATTGGACCCAATTGACCTAATTGAATCCAATTGTCCCACTTAGCCCAAATTGACCTAAATCAAAACTAAACCCAAATTGATTGAAATCAAAGCCTATAATCATTCTCAACTGGTCAACCAAACCTAACCCAAGCCAATTTACTTAATTTGGTCAAATTGGTCAACCTAACCCAATTGACCTATTTGATCTTAAATGAGCCAAAATCAAATCTAAACCAAACTAATTGAATGAAAATTTCCCAAATGATCATATGAACTTGACCCAACCCTTGGTTTGACCCAATTTGACCAATTAGTCAACTTGACCCAACCTAATCCAATTTATCCTAAATGAGTCAAATAGAGCCAAATCAAACCAAATCAACATTAATTGACTTGAAATTTTGGCTACCCACTTTTGACTCATTTCAAATCTATCTAAATCAAATCCAATGTTAAATGATCATTATACCCTTTGGGGTCAAGGGTATCACTTGGGGCAATCACCCATGTAAGTGGTCATTTTCATTCCTTGACCACTTGACACTCTCTTAATAGTCCACCTAGGCACTAAAGACACTGCCCACCCTAGCCCAAGGGGTGGATGGGTCACCCATAACCCATGGGAGGTGAACTCACCTCACCTTGATGCTTGCATGGGATGACATCCCCTTGGCGACCTCCCACAGCCACCCACTCAAACTGACCCAGCTCATACACTCCCTACCACCCATGATCCTTTGAGGTGGTCGGACAACCTCTAGGAACCTAAACCCAATCGGACCATCCGATCAAGAGAAAGAGGGGGGTATATCCCCTTCCAACTCCAAACAAGCACTAGACCTCAGTGAGAACCCTAACACCCCAAGGAGAGCATTATAGAGCTTTTTCAAAATTCTCCAAGTTCCCCATTGCCGGTTTCACCCAAGCCGAAATCGAGCATCTACCTCTCCGATCCAAATCACTCATTTCTCCACCAAACTCAAATTAACCTTGCACACACCTTCCATAGGCCTCGTCGAGTAAGAATGAATCATCTCCCAAGCTTCTTGAGCACCAGAGGTGGGACTTCGATCAACATTGGCCTCCCAAGATTCAGGTGTTGATCTTTCGAGCAAATGGTAAGGAATAAAAGCTTGTGCCAATCAGTAGGGCTTCATCTCCACTAGCTGAAGCTTCCTCAATGATTTGCACCGCTGATATTAAGCTCTAGCGAGGTATGCTATTAAAACTAAGCTTCTAGAAAAAATGGGTTGGAGCTTTTTGAATAAAACTTGCATCTTGTGTGATCTTGACCGTTGGATCTCCTCCGGTCAGTGTCGTGAAGGTGTGAGATCCTTTTGGAGTTGATCCAAGCTCGGGTAAGCTTAGATTAAGCGAGCAATGGTGGACAGGCTCCGGCTCTCATCGCTCATTGGATGGTAGATCACACACCATCCATTCCATGAGATCAGAATGGACAATCATGATTATATCCATTAATTTAATCTAATTTTATCCCGCAGAATAATGTAGTCGATCGAGATGGGTGAAAGCTTCTCTCATAAGTCGAGTCGATAAGTTTTAAATAGTTAATCACGTAGTGCCATGTGGAAAGCATGCCGTGTCAATGAACAACATGACGTCGACGGGATTAGGCTTCAATTAGAGCTAATTAATTGATTTTAATGATTGAAACTTCTAAAATTCATAACAAATGATAGAAAAATTAGGAAAATACAAATAAATACTCATTTTAAATGTATTTTAGAGGAAAATTAATTAAAAATGATCTTAATTAATTTTGGATAGTAACTAAAGCTTAATTAGAGTTTAATTGCAAAATTAATTAGCTTAATTACTCTTTAATTATTTGAGAAATTAATCCTAAATTTTATGGGTTAATTTAATGGGATGACCTTTGCCTCTCATGATTTTCATGGGATTTATTGCTTGCTTAATTAGGAAAATTGATTAATTAAATCCTAATTACTCTTCCAAGATAATTAATGATTAATTTATCCCATGAAAAGTAACAAATTGGTTAATTAGATTTATTAATCATTGCTCAACAGTAAATGAACTAAGGAATAGGGTTGGGACCTCTTTCCTAGCCTATTCCCCTAAGTTCATTTCACTTTTTCAAAATGAAATTAATTAAGGTTTAACTAATTAATTACATCACTTAATTAATTAAATTGAAATTATAATCATATTAAACCTTAATTAATCAATTCTTGGATAGGCCTTTAGGTGTTCAATAACCTAAAGATATCTTAATATAATTATGGTTAACCCACATGTGTGGGGAGGCCATAAGAGTACCTAATTAAGTTTCTTAACTTAATTAACTATTAATTATGAGCCAATTGTATTAGGCCCCTTTTATTTCTTAAGATCATTGCTAATTTAATTTCCAATTCATGTGCATATCATGTTGGCTCATAATTATTTGGATAATTATATTAAAGTAACATAAGGAAGGGTTAATTATTGTATTTAATGCATACTATAACTTAATTAACTCATAAAATTAACATAATTACATTTCATTAAACCAAATTAATTAACAAACATGGGGATGGGTTAAGATCAACAAACTTTTTCTCACATCCTTAAATCAAATCAAAACATGAAATTAAAAATGATATTAAGAAAGCTTTGGTTTACTTTAAATTGCTTTATCTAATATGATTGTCCTTAGGAATTAATTTGATTAAATGAAATCAAGTGTTTATATTTATTCATTCCTTTCCAATCATGTCAAATGTTGTATGTCATTTGAAGTCATATATTCATCTATTCAAAATTAAGCAAATCAAATGATTTTCTTTTTATGCAAGGTTGCATGTGTTGGATTAATTTATAATAGGTGTGGCTATTAGCACTAATAAATTCAAATTATTTTTCTATAGTTTATATATCAATTACATTGATTAGAATGATAATAGTTATAAATGCATATAGCCTTTGCATGTGCTTATAGCTTAGGTATGTGAAGTAAAGCTTTCTTTTCCTTAATTCATATGTGATTTTACATGTATTTGAATGTTAATAAGTATATAGTCTTGACATCTCGAAAATACAAGGCTTTAGCTAGCCCCAAGGAGGTCATTTGATTATCTCAATTCCCTAGTTAACAATGACACGTACTTATTTGATTTCATTTATATGTATTTCAACATTAGAATTTGGATTGAACTTTAATTTGCATGCATAAATGATTTAATCAAATAAAAATATAATCTTTGTATGATTCTCATCTTTATAGTTGTGTATACATTCATATGTATTTAAGATAGAAAGTGTTTAGTCTAGACATCTCGAGAATATGAGGCTTTAAGTAGCCTTAAGGAGGTCATTTGATTACCTCACTTCCCTGGTTTAGCAACGTCATGTACTTGCTTTCATCTTTAACACATGTGTAGGTATACTTAATTAAAAGATGATGATCCCCTTTTGTTACCAAAAATACATGCATTCATATTCACCTAAGTCATTAGCATGTGTGATATATAAATTGGTGCTCTCTTTTCCTTACCCTTATATAGATTTACATAGGCTTGGAATGTTACTAAGTATATAGTATGGACATCCCAAAAATATGAGACTTTAATTAGCCCTAAGGAGGTCATTTGATTACCTCACTTCCCTGATTAACAATGTCATGTACTTATGTGATTCCATCCTTATGTATTTTGGTATTTCGAATTTGGATAGAGCTTTAATTTATATGTTTACATAATTCAACCAAAATAAAATATATATAAATTCCAAACATACACATGCATTCATCATTTAAGTGTGCTAAAATATGTTGTATGTGTAGATACACTTAGGATTAAATCATATACATGACATGTGATGGAAGGGAATGGTTTGATATATGTCATGTGGTAGTAATTCAATTAGATTAATCTTAAGATACCTTTAATTAATTTAAAAATGTGTAATAAGCCATTCACTAAAGAAAACTAAGTTATAAAAATATGCTTTAGAAAGTGGCTTATGATAGGTATAAAAGAGCGTAACCCTCTTCCTTCTCTTTATAACACTTAGTTGTTAAGTGTATATCATATAAAATAAAGAAAACATAAATTAAAAATTCTCAAATTAATTAAACAACTTGAAGTGAAACCAACCTTTTATGTTAAATTAAATCTCCCCACACTTAGAAAGATATAACGCTAATGCTTAGTAAGATGTACCACATAAGCTTAACACACACATTATAATTAAGTCACCACTTCTAGTCCTAAGTTGGGATGATGCATGTTGTGATGAATATTTTGTTTTGTGATGTATTATTTCAGACTGGATGTTAGGTTGTATGCTTTGTAGATTGAAGGTTAGGTTGTATGCTTTGTAGACTGAATGTTAGGTCATTCTTAGCCTAATTATTTTTTCTATAGGGGATTGTGCTTAAGGGGATGCTTAAAATAAATATAAGTGCTCTTTTTGTAGGTTGCTTAAACCCCTAAGCATAATCTAAGTTAAAATAGGTGGGCTTGGTTACCCATGTGTGGGGTGCTAAGTCCAAATCATACTTATAACTGCTTGGGATTGTATGTGTGTTTAGCTAACCTCTATTTTACAGGTATAGTTAGATTTACTTTTCCTATTTTTAATATATTTTTATAATAAGAATTAGGATTAGTGGTCTAGGGGATTAAGATTAGATTCTTTTATGGTAGTTATAAAATTGACTGATGATTCGTTTAGATTGCGCATTAGAAATGACATGCTTTTTATAGTTTCTTAATGATTGATGCTTTGATGTGTGGCCTGGATGTGATTAGGCTCTTAGGATAAAAATAAAATTTCTATTCAATTAATCACTTATAACTAAATTTTAAATAACTCATAATCTCACCATAAAGTTTACGTGTTAAATTAGATAATTAAAAGATTTAACAACCCATTAACTATACATTTGTATGTTTCATATCATGCATACATCTTGAATCACTCTTGTAAAATGAGGGTCTTCATTCATACACCCATAGGGACCAGTTGATCCATGAGAGCAACCCCTATTGACAGAGTTTCACCCTTATTCTCTTTTAATTTGGCCAATAATCTACTTCATTATGCATTTAGGCATATAAAAATCCCAAAGCTTTTGTCAAAATGAAATAAAATTTGAGAAGATTTTATATTTGTAGATTAATTCATATGCTCATACCATGCTTTAGTCTCTTAGGGAGTGGGTTTAGGACTTTAGTCTCTTTAAAATTAAATAATTACCATAGATATCTTGCAATTCATAGGACCAGACTACATAGTTTTAAAATCATAGGAGGAGTTAGTTGGCGGCCACTCCAGGCAGTTATAAGTTTAGAAGTTGGATGGGTTTACTCTCTCTTATGGAGGTAAACCTTTATGTCTACTTGTTGCTTAGATTTAGGTCATGCTTTAGCTCTTACTAAAGCTCCCTAGATTTAGGATCTGAGTGAGCTATTTTCCTCGGGTTACAAGCATAAATCCTCACATCTTAGACATTTCTACAACCTTGTGTTGATGGATTATAAGCCCTAGCAATCTAATGAAATTCAACTCAAATAAATAAGTCTCTTCACTTTCAAATATATTAAGCCCAGTTATAGGATAGATTGGAATGCTCACTAGACTTCATAGTATCATGAGCATTTCTTACTTCCTCCCTTTCGATTCCAAAAAATAAGTCTTCTCCTTAAAATTTCCCACTTGATTTTCCAAACATAACCAATCCTTTGATAGTCTAACCTTGAAGTCTTTGGAGATAATAATTGTCTACTTTAATCGAGAGTATTCTTAGAAAATTTTATTTCCTAAGATGTAATTAACTATGAAGGCTTGCTTCCATAGGGAACATAAGAACCCAATTTAATATAAACCTTGCTTTATTCATCCATGTAAACAAGGGGAAAAATCTCTAGTATATTCAAGGACCCATCATGCCTTAGGAGTCCTTATTAGGTGATTAGGTCTATTGTTTGGTGTTGCCTCTATCTTTCGAGATAGTACATGACACCTCAATATCATACCTGATTACTTCAACAAGTATCATTTATGATCTACGTGGTGTCCCCCCCACATCCAAAAATAAACACCACAGATGTCTAGACTAAACACTTGTTATCTTAAGTACATATGAATATATACATAACCAAAAAATTAAGAATTATGCAAAGATTATATTTTCTTTAATAAAATCATTTAGACATATGAATTAAAGCTCTATCTAAATTCTAATATCAAAATACATAAAAATGAAACCAAATGAGCACGTGCCATTGTTAAACTAGAAAAATTAGGAAATCAAATGATCTCCTTGAGGCTAATTAAAGTCTCATATTCTCGGGATGTCCAGACTATATATCCATTATTGTTCAAACTCATGTAAATCTATATATGAATTATAAAAAAGTGAGCTTCATTTAATGTGCTTAAGCTATGAACACATGCAAATCCTATGTACATTCACGACTATCAACACTCTATGTATTATATTTGAATCATAAGTTTTAGAAAATAGTTTTAAATTTATTAGTGATAATAGCCACTCATATATTTAATTAAGCCAACACATACAAGCTTACATAAAAGAAATTTATTTGATTTATTTAAATTTGAAAGCATGAATGCATGAAATCAAATGACATATAACATTTAATGTCCTTAGAAAGGAATAACTAAACATCAACACATGATTCATTCAATTAAATTAGTTTCTAAGGACAATCACATTAAATAAACTCTTTTAAAGAGAACCAAAGTTCCTTTATCAATTTAATTTTGAACTTTTGATTTGATTTAAAGAGGAGGAGGAGTACTCATTTGTTATCTAATGTCATTCCACATTGGTAATTTGATTTGATTTAAGATAGGGTAAGTAGCTAAATTTTATGAATTAATTAGGTTGGATCCTTAATTAAATCAATTAATTACCCTTACTTATGTCACCTTAATGTCATTAATTAAATAATTATGAGCCAACATGATATGCACATGGATGAAAGTAAATTTGAAATGATCCTAGAAAATAAAAGAAGCCTAATACAATTGATTCATAATTAGTAGTTAATAAAATTAAAGAACTTAATTAAGTACTCTTATGACTTTCCCATACATGTAAACTAATAACTAAGTGTCTTTAGGTTATGTTGACCTCACTTTTGGAGTGACGATTCAATCTTCCCTTTTTAGACTTTGGGGTCTTCTATATATTACGATTTCCTTAGTCGCGAGACACTTATAGCAATTAAGTGAACACTTGACCTAAGCCTAGAAACTTAGAAGGGTTAATGTTGACCTCACTTTTGGAGAGAGTTCTCAACTTTCTCTTCATAGATCTAGGACTCTTATAGACACTAAGAGCTCCTTAGTCTTAAGACACTTCTAGTGTTTAGGTGAACACTTAACCTAACCCTAGAGACTTAGAAGAGTTAACCATAGAAATAGATTATGCCGTAGGGATTTAGGAGGACTTGCCTACCCTATAGCCTAAACCCCAATCCATGCTTTCCTTCTCAAACCAAACCTCAAATTCAAATCCAAATCCATATCCTAAATCAATTCCAAATCCAATGATTGAAATCCAAGACCAAATTCAAATTCCAAAACCCTTCCTAAGCCCTATGATTTCATCTTATGGACTTAGCCTTAACCAAATTCAAATCAATCCCAATTTACTTGATTTTATCAGTGATCAATTCAACCTCAAATCAAATATCAAATCCAACTCCAAATGATTGAAACTCTAAACAAAATTAAAATTCTAAAATCTCTTCTTATGCCTTATGGACTTACCTCCATAAGCTTGATAAAATCTTGATCCAAATCAACCTAAAATTAATTGATTTCTTTATAAATCAATCATTCTTTCATTTATATTCATAAATATAAATGAAATATACCTTCCAATGATCAAAACAAAATCAAAATCCAAGTTAGCCCTTTTGACTTGCATCCATGATTTGGTCAAAATTGCTTCCAAGTCACTCCAAACTCAAGTGATTTTCTCATGAACCATTTATGTCTTTATTTATATTCATAAATATTAATGAAATATGAATCCAAATGACCAAAACCAAACCCAAATTAAATCAAATATCCAATTTTAGTCTTTTAAGCTATTTCCTTGAACTTGGCCAAATGATATCCAAATCAATTCAAAACCCATGGATTTCTTCATGATTCAATCATTCCTTCAATCATTGACCCAAATATAAACATAAACCACAATTATCAAGCCAAACCCAAGTCAAGCCAAGTTAAGCCCATGTTGACCCTTTTTGACTTGAAATTGACATATGAACAAAAATCCATATAGCTCTAAACCAATTGCAACTAGATTTATATTTTCATTCTAGATCCATGTGTAAGCCAAACCAAACTTGAATCAAGCCATGATCATGTCATATGACCCATTTAGGCTCACTTGACCCAAAGTAGCCTAAAGGACCTTTTTGAGTTAAGTTCTAATCCAACCTAAATTTGATTGAACTAAGCCCATCTAAACCTCACAACATAACCAACAATCACCCTAGGGTGATCAATTGCCTTAAATTGGGTCAAACTAAGTCAAACCTAGCCTTTGACCAAGTCAACATTTAGCTCAAATGAAATCCAAACTAACCAAAACTCATCATATACCAAATTGATTGAAACCATTGATTAAAACTAACTCATGATCAATGATTGAACATGATCAAACCCTCACTTGAGCTAAACCAAGCCTAATTGGTCATTTGACCCAAGTTGACCTAATTGGCCTGAAAAGCTAAAATGGGTCAAATCATGATTTGGTCCAAATTGATTGCAACCAATGGCTCAAGTTCATCCCAAATTGATTAAACTTGACCAAAGCCATAATTGAGCCCAAGTTGACCAATTGGTCAACTTGGCCAAATTGACCTAAAGGGTCAAATTGGCCAAAATTCAAATTAAGCCCAAATTAAACCAAACCAAAGCCTACAATAACTTTCAATCAACGAATTGAACTTGACTCAACACGTAACCCAACCCAATTTGGTCAAATTAGTCAAATTTGTCAACTTGACCCATTTGACCCATTTGAATCCAAATGAGTCAAATCCAAACCTAGGACAAACCAGCCCAAACTAATTGAATCAAAACATCCCAAATCATCATATGAACCTAACCCAAGCCTTGGTTTGACCTAACTCAACCCAACCCAAATGAGCCTATTTTGGCCATATGAAGTCAAATCACCTAAAACCAAACCAAAGGACCTTGGTGGCTAACCAAACCCGAGCCACATTCACCCTAGTTCAGCCCAAAGTCATCCAAAAAGCAAAGTGGGCCCAACCAAGGGGATTAGCCATTGGACAAACCTTCTTTCCATTGGATCCTCATCTTAACAAGTAAAGTCAACTTCCCCATCACCATGACAACCCCAAGCACTCAAGTGAGGCTCCACTTGACCCACCTAGCTCACCTAACCCACCCTAGGTTGGCCATGGACCAAAGGAAGCTCACCTCATCCTCACTCAAGCCAAACCTAGCACTCCATGGACAAATGGAATGGGATTTACCCTATATCAACCTTGGAGACTCCTGCCATAGCTCCCTCCACTCAAGTTGAGCCATCTGGAGTCAGACATGACCTCTCCGGCACTCTGATGGCGGCCTGCCGATCGAATTAAGCTCACCCATCCCGTCCATCCTTGAAGTAATCTCAACCTTTACTCCCTCATTTCGAGCAGTAAACACAAGCATTCAATTCACTTGAGTTCCCTAAGCAATTCCAAAATCCCTCAGAGCTCCCCCAAGCCTTCATGAACTCTCTTCAATCAAAAATTCTCCTCTGTGCGTGAAGCCAAAATAGAAGAAGACAATCTAAAACTCCATTTGCTCATTCCTCAACCAAACCTTAATTACTTTTACCCACACCTTCATGGCATCTAGTCGAAGCCAAATGAACCATTTCCCAAGCTTCCAAGGCATCAAAGATAGAAGTTTGACCAAGATCGATCGCCAAAGAGGAGGAGTTTGGTCGACCAACCCATCTACTTCAAATCAAAGCTCGTGGGACTTGATAGGGTTTCATTTCTACCAAACGAAGCTTCCTCAATCATTAGAACTGCTGATCATAGGCTCCGGTGAGGTAATTTCCCAAAATTGAGCCTTGTATGAAAATTGGCTGCCTTTTTCACAGAGAAGTTGCATTTGAACCCATTCTAGCTGTTAGATCCATGTGGATCCTTCGCGCGAAGGTGTGGATTGAGTTTGGAGTGGATCCGAGCTTGGGTGAGCTCGAATCGAGCGATCCATGGCGGAGTGGCTACATCATCCATCGCTCATAGGAGATAGATCATGAGTCGTCCGTTCCACGTGATTAGAATGGACGGCTCTGATTATATCACGCTTTGATCCTCTCTTTTCTCCCCTTTACCGTGGGATCTGATCATGGCCATCCGTTCTTAGATCAGATGGTCCACGAGAAAGTGCATCCCCAACAATCCGAGTTAACATCACGATGTGACAACTTAAATAGCCACTTCTGTCGTGCCACGTGGAAAGTGTGTCACATGGAAAGCGCACCATGTAAGCTGTCACATGGCCCGACGAGATTAACGCTTTAATTAGATTAATTAATCCTTATTTTAAGGCTGAAACTTCTAAAATTCATAACTAATTGTAGAAAAATTAAAAAAATATAATGAAGGCTCATTTTAAAGGTATTTGAGAGGAGAATTTATTAAAATTATTATTAATTAATTTTGAACAGTAATTTTACTTAATTGAGGTTTAATTAAAATTTTAATTAGCTTAATTACTCTCTGATTAAGTATCGAATTAATTTCAAACTTTCTAGAAATATTTAGGGGGATGACCTCTATCTCCTCTATTTTTCTTGGGATTTATTGGATAGTTAATTAGAGGAATTGATTAATTAAGCCTTAATTACTCTCTTAGCTTAGTTAATGATAATTAATCAAATGAACAGTAACTTAACCCATTAATTAAGCTTATTGTCCTCTGTTAATAGTGAAGAGTCTTAGGGAAAGGGTTTGAGTTCATTTTTTGTGATCATTTCCTTAAGCCCCTTTATCTATTTTATTTTAATTAAAAATTAAGTGATTAATTAATCTTTTGATTAACTAACTTAATTAAGATGTGAGCTATTTCAGAGCTTAATTAATTGGAATGACTTAGTGATTGGGATTGAGACCTCTCTCTTGATCTCCCTCCCTAAGTTAATTTTATTATCTTGATTAAGGATAATCAAAAGTTTTAATTAATCAATCAATGGCCTATTAAAATTTATTCTTAAAATCCAAATCATTTTTAAGCAACCCTAATTAACTCTTGGGTAGCTCTTTGGGTGTTCAATAGCTTAAAGAGAGAGCTAATAAAATTTTGGTTAGCTCACATATGTGAGAAAATCATAAGAGTAATTAAGTGAGCTCCTTAAGCTTAATTAATTAATCATTATAAGCTAATTGCATTAGGCCCCTTTCATTTCATGGGAGCATTGCTATTTACATTCAATGTGATTTCATATCATATTAGCTCATAATTATTTAATCAATTAACTTAAGGTGATATAGGTAATGTTTAATTAATTCATTTAATTCATATCTTAATCTAATTAAACCATAAAATCAATTTAATTTCTTTTTATTAAATCAAAATAACTCTCACATGGGGAGTGGGTTTAAGATTAACAAATCTTTCTCACATTCCTTAAATCAAATCAAATTTTAAAAAAAACATTAAAGAACTTTGGTTTATTTTAAATAGCCTTATTTAGTATGATTGTCCTTAAGAATTAGTTGTAATGAATGAAATCATGTGCTTATGTTCTTTTATTTTTTTCCAATCATATTAAGTGTTGCTTGCCACTTGTAGTCATACATTCATCTCTTTTAAAATTAATTAAATAAAATGATTTCTTTTATGTCAAATTGCATGTGTTGATTTAAATTAAAAATAGGTGTGTCTATTATTACTATTAAATCAAAAGTTATTTTCAAAAGTATATGAATCAATTATAACATATGAAGTGATGTTAATTATAAGTATATATAAGTTTGCATGTGTTTATAATCTAAGATATGCAATATGAAGCTCTCTTTCCTTATTTTATAAGGATTTTCATAGGATTTACAAATGCATAGTTCATTTGAAAAGAACATAACATTTGTTCAAATCCATTCCTATGTATCTCCATGATAAAACTTAGGAAGAATTTCATATCACATATGTAAATCATATAATAAAATCAAAAATGACTTCTTGCATGATTTTACATTCTTGTGGTTCTTTTGTACATTCATATGTATATAAGAAAAGTGGTATATTAGTCTGGACATCCTGGGGATGCGAGGCTTTAAGTAGCCCCAAGTAATTCTTGTACCTTACTCCCCTGGTGCAAAATAATGGCATCGTACTCACTTAAAACTCTTATACATATGTATGTATAACATAACCAATGAATGAGAATCATAATTCAATTAAAATAAATTCTTCTTTTGCATGATTTTTCATTCTTAGGGTTCTTTTTGTACATTCATAAGTATACAAGAAGAGTGGTATGTTAGTCTAGACATCCCGAGGATGCAAGGATTTAAGTAGCCCCAAGTAGGTCTTGTATCTTACTCTCCTAGTGTGAAACAATGGTGTCGTACTCACTTAAAACTCTTATACATATGTATGTATAATATAACCAATGAATGAGAATCATGATCCAATTAAAATAAGTTCTTCTTTTGCATGATTTTCTATCCTTATAGTTGCTTGTACATTCATATGTATATAAGAAGAGTGGTATATTAGTCTGGACATCCCAAGGATGCGAGATTTTAAGTATCCCCAAGTAGGTCTTGTACCTTACTCCCTTGGTGTGAAATAATGGTGTCGTACCTACTTAAAACTTTTATACATTTGAGTGTGCACGTAGCTAATGGATAAAAATTCCCTTTTTTTATTAAGAAGACATGCATTCATAATTCAATCAAAATAAAATATTTAAATTCCAAATACACTTGTTTGCATTCATCATTTAAGTGTGCTAAGACATATATTGCATGTGTAGGTGTACTTAAGATAAAACCATATGCATGTTACATATGATGGAAAGAAATGAATAAATATGTGTCATATGATAGTAGTTCATTCAATTAATCTTAAGATGTCTTTCTTATTGAATAAGGTCATTTAGAGTGAACCTAAACTTAGAATTAATTAAAACATATAATAAACCATTCACTAAAGAGAATCAAGCTAATTAACTTGCTTTATAAATGACTTAATATAGGGATGAAAGAGAGGTTCTCTCTCTTTCTTCTCTTTATAATACTTAGTTGTTAAGTGTAGTCCATATGAAATAAAAGAAAATATTAAATAAAATCTTCAAATCAATTAAATCACTTAAAGAGAAATCAACCCTTTATAAATTAAATCCTTCACCCTTAGGAAATTACAACTCTAAAGCCTAGTTAGGACATACCACACAAGCTTTAATGCACACACATTAGATTAAGTCACCACTTCTAGCTTTATGTTAGGGCGGTGCATAGTTTGATGTATGCTTATTTTGTGATGTATTATTTTAGACTGGATGGTAAGGTGTATGTGCGTAGTCTGGATGTTAGGCTGATATTAGCCTAATTATGCTTTCTACATGGGTTGTGCTTAAGGGGCTGCTGTAATAAAATATAAATACTTTTGTTGTGCAGGTTGCTTAGGCCCTAAGCACAATCCAAGGTAGGATAGGTGGGCTTGGTTAACTAAGTGCGAGGTGCTAAGTTCAAATTATAAATATAACTATTTTGGTTGTATGGTATGTCTAGCTAATATCTATTTTATAGGTGTAGTTAGATTTACTTTTCTTATTTTTAATAGAATTTTGTATTAGGAATTAGGATTAGTGTTATGGGAGATTAGGATGAGCATTGGTTAAAAGACCAAGTCTTATGTAATATGTGATTCTTTGGAGTTTGCCAAATCAAATGAAGGAAGAAAGAAGACTTGAAGATATGAAGACCTCCATAACATATTTTGACTTGTAAATTGTAATTATTCTTTTATACAATGGGTTGTATAAGGGTAGAGCTCGACTACCCTTTTTCTTTTTGGGTTATACGACGGTACCCGACCGCACCGGCCTCTTATTCTTTTGCGTTAGCTTTATAAAATTATTTGATGTTTTGTTTAGCTTGTGCATTAAAAAAAACATGCATTTTCATAATTTATTTATGATTGGTGATTATTGTATGGTCTGGATGCGATTAGGCTTTTAAGATAAAAATTAATTTTTCTATCCCAGCTAATCACTCATAATTAAATTTTCTAAATAACTCATAACCTCACATAAATCCTAGGCATTCAAATCAAGATAATAAAAGATTTAGCACCCCTTAGCTGGATGTTGTATGCTTAACATCATGCATGTCATTTTGTTGCACTCTTGTTAAGAGAGGGCTTCCACCTTTGCGAGATAGAAAAAGGGCTTGACCTTTCAGAGCCTATGCTGGAAAAACACATCTTTCTCTCTTGATTTAGCCCATAACTCATTTCATCATACATTTAGGCATATAAAATCCTAAAGCCTTTTTCAAATTGAAGTGTCAAAAATAAATTAAAAATTGAAAAAAATTGCATTAGATTAAATCATTATTCATACCACTCATGCTTTAGTCTCTTAGGGAGTGGGTTTAAGGACTTAGTTTCTTTTCTAAATAATAACAACCTAACCATATTGCAAAATTATAAGACTTTCCTACATGGATTTAAAGCATAGGGGGAGTTAGTTGGCTGCCACTCCAGGCGGTAATAAGTCCAATAGTTGGTGGTTTACCCTCTCTGTAGAGGTAGACTCTATACCCATTTTCGCTTAGATTTAGGTCATGTTCTAATTTATGTTAGAACTCCATAGATTTATGATTTGAGGTCACCATTTCCTTTGGGCTATAAGCATAAATCCTCACCTCTTATGCATCCTAACAATCTTGTGTTGTTAGAGTATAAGTCCCAGCCTTCTAATGAAATGTTAACTCAAACATATAAAATCTCTTTAATTTTAAAAATATAAATCCCAACCTTATGATAGACTGGATTGTTCACTGGGCTTCCTAGTATCATGAAAATTCCCTACTCATCTTCTTTGGCTTCGATAATAAGTCTCTCCTTTCGATCTGTCCCATTTTATTTCCTAAACATAGCTAATTTATTTATAATCTTATCTTTGAAATCTTTGGAGATAACAATCGCCTACTTTAATCGAGAGTATTCTTAAGGGATTCATTTTTCTTGGGATTTAATTAACTATGGGGGTTTGTCCCCATTGGAAACTTTAGAACTCAATTTAAATAAACTCTACTTTATTCATCCATGTAAAGTAGCAATTTATTCATCCAGTTTAAATAAATCATATGGACTTAGCCAAATTACCCTCCAATTCAATCCAAAATCATTTGATTTTCTCATGAATCAATTGCTTCTTCAATCATCTTCCTAAATATAAATCAAATATACATTCAAATGCCCAAAACTAAATCCAAAATCTCACTCAAACCCCTCCTAAGACACATAGTCCAACTCCATGGACTTAGCCAAATTCCTTCAATCCAAACCCCAAATTCAATTAATTTTCTAATGGATCAATCCTACCTTCAATGATGTTTAGAAATATAAATGAAACATACAATCACCCTAACCAAATCAAATAAGTTCAATCAAGCCTAACTTAGCCCATTTGACTTGAAATTCTCAAATGAACAAAACCTATTTAAATCTAAACCAATTGCAATCAAATTTATAAATCCATCCTAAATATACATATAAACTAAACTAAACCCAAACAAACTAAGCACAATTGGTCCACAATTGGTCCACTTGACCTAAAGTGACCAATTTAACCTATTTAAGCCAAGTTCTAATCCTACCAAAATTATAATGAACCAAGCCCATCGAAACCTCCCATCATGATTGTTGATCACCTTAGGATGATCAATTGTCCTAAATTGGGTTAAACCAAGTCAACTTGGTCATTTGACCAAGTCAACCCCTTAACCCATATGAACCCAAACTAGTCAAAATTTATTCTTCAAAAAATCAATTGAAACCATTGATTCACACCGACTTATGATCGACAATTGAACATGACTTGATCACCAAGTGAGCCAAACCCAACGTAATTGACCCATTTGACCTACATGAATCCAAATGAGCCAAAATCAAATCTAAGCTAAATTGATTGAAACCAATTGAACCAAAACACTTCAAATCATTATTTGAACTTTACCCAAGCTTTGGTTTAACCTAATTTGACCAATTGGTCAACCTAATCCAACCTAGCCCAAATTGACCTATACCAAACCCCTTTGAACCAAGCCATGACCACTTGGAATCTAATCCAAGCAGAGTCTTGGTGACTCCAAATCCAAACCAATGAGCTCAACACCTGGAAAATACCCCTTGGATTCTCCTCCCTGCATGGGTTTTATCCAAAAATAGAAAAGTCCACTCTCCCTTTCCATGTGGCAGCCACCAAACACCCAAGAATGAATCTAACATACTCACCTAGCCCAACCCATGTGGGCTAGGTCAGTTTTGGACCAAAAGGAGGTGAGTTAACTTACCTCCCCACCATGGCTGAAACCAATTGATCCCAACTTGAGGGTTGCTGCCTTGAGCCACCTCCCAAGCCTTCCACCAACCCAATCGAACCATGTGGAGGTGACACGACCACTCCAGCACCCTGGCGATGGTTTGCTAGCCGAAATCAAGGAGCTTAATCCGTCCATCTGATTCAAGTGAGGGGGGATATACCCTCTTCATTTCAATTGAGATTCATCACTCACACCCTCAGAATCACCCTAGAGCCGAAATGAAACTTCCCAAGCCTCCCTAAGCTTGAATTCCATGAAATTGAAATTTGACACCTCCTTCTTCAATTGAAACCCCCTCAAACCTTAACCAAATCCTAATTCCTCTTGCACACACCTTCCCCACACCTCGTCGAGCAAAAATGAATCATCCCCCAAGCCCTACGATCGTCAGAGTTAGGAGTTTGATCACCATCAAGCGAACGAGGGGAAATTGGCTTGTGTGCCACTCAACAGGGCCTAGTCTTTACTAAACAAAGCTTCCTTAATCGATTGTGATGTCAGTCTTGAGCTCTAACGAGGTAGTTTCTTAAAACAGAGTTTTTGGTAATTTTTTAGTTAGAGCTTTGTGAAGAAAATTTGCATCTTATGAGATCTTGATCGTTGGATCCCCTCCGATCGATGTTGTAAAGGTGTGTGATCCTTTTGGAGTTGATCCGAGCTCAAGTAAGCTTAGATCGAGCGAGTAATGGTAGACGGACTCCATCTCTCATCGCTCACAGGATGATAGATCACACACCATCTATTTTATATGATTGGAATGGGCAATCGAGATTAGATCTCATTAGATTATCTGATTTATTCCCTTAAAAGCCGCAGGTTTAATTTTAGCCGTTCGATCTTAGATTAGATGATAGGGATAAAAAATGCATCCTCTGTCGCCACATAGGCACCACATCAAACAATTTTAAATAACCAATCTCATGGCACCATGTGGAAAGCACGTCACATCAGCAGGCCACATGGCGTCGAAGGGATTTGGGCTTAAATTAAGGTTAATAATTTATTTTAATGGCTGAAACTTCTAAAAAATTATAACAAATCATAGAAAAAAATAGAAAAATATAAATAAACACTCATTTTAAAGGTATTTTAAAAGAGAATTGACCAAAAATAATTCCAATTAATTTTAAATAGTGATTAAAGCTTAATTTAATTTTAATTGATAACCTAATTAGCTTAATTAATCTTTAATTACTCAAGTAATTAATTCTAATTTTTTTGAGATTGTTTAATGGGATGACCTTTGCCTCCCACAATTTTCTTAAGATTTATTGCTTAGGTAATTAGGGAAATTTCTTATTTTATCCTTAATTACTCTCTTAATTAATTAATTGAGCATGTCAATCACTGTTGAATAGTAGATGGATTAATGGAATAGGGTTGAGACCTCTTTCTTAGCCTCTTTCCCTAAGTTTATTTCATTTTAAAAATCAAATCAATTAAAGGTTTAATTAATTAATTAAATAGTTTAATTAATTAAAATTAAAATCATGATCATATCAGAATTTGATTAGTTAAATAATGGGTAGACCTTTATGTGTTTAATAACATAAAGGGGTTTAAGGAAATTTTGGTTAATTCACATGTGTGGGGAAACTATAAGAGTACTTAATTAAGTTCCTTAGTCTAATTAATCATCAATTGTGAGCCAATTGCATTAGGCCACATCATTTCATAGGATCATTGCAAATTTATTTTTTATTCATATGCATACCATGTTGGCTCATAATTGTTTGGTTAATTATATTAAGGTGACATATGTATGGGTAATTAATTAATTTTATTAAGGGTCTAGCTTAATTAATTCATAAAATTCACCTAATTACCTCTTCTTAAACCAAATAATCTTACCAATGTGGGAATGAGTCTAGATAACAAATGTGTGTTCTCCCCCTCTTTAACATCAAATCAAAATCCAAAACTAAATTAATAAAGAAGCTTTGGTTTACATTAAATTATTTTATTTAGTATGTTTGTCCTTAAGAATTAATTGGATTGAATGAATCACATATTTGCATTTGATTATTCCTCTCCAACTAAATATTGTATGTCATTTGATTTCAAGCATCCATTTCTTTTCAGAAATCAATTGAATTAAATAAGATTTCCTATGTAAGCTTGCATGTGTTGACTTAACTTAATATATGTATGGTTATTATCACTATTAAATCCAAATATATTTTTTAAAAGTTTAGAAATGAATAATAATATGTGTAGTGATGATACTTATAAATACATAGAAGATGTATGTGTTTATAATTTAAGTGTAGGAAGCGAAGTCTCTCTCTCTCTCTTTTACTCATATGTTAGTTTACATAAGCTTAAATGGTAGTGGATATATAGTATGTACATCTTGGGAATATGAGGCTTTAAATAGCCCCAAAGAGGTCATTTGATTACCTCACTTCCTTAGTTAACAAAGGCACACATCCATTTGATTTCATTCTTATGTATTTTAACATTAGAATTTAGATAGAGCTTTAAATCATATATATAAATGATTTAACTAAAAAAATATATACAATCTTTGCATGATTCTCATCCTTTTAATCATGAATACATGTGTAGGTATTTAAGAAAATAGGAATATAGTCTGGACATCCCAAAAATACGAGACTTTAAGTAGCCCCAAGGAGGTCATTTGATTACCTCACTTCCCTTGGTTAATAAAGACACATACCTGTTTATGTCTTTTATACATGCATGTGTATATTTGATTAGGGAATGATAATCCTCTTTTCTATTGAAAATACATGCATTCATAATTATTTAAATGATTAAATTATTTGATTATGTGATTTGGAGCTCTCTTTCATATATTCATAGATGTAAATTTACATAAGTCCGAATGATGATGGGTATATAGTCTAGACATCCTAGGAATACGAGACTTTAAGTAGCCCAATGGAGGTCATTTGATTACCTCACTTTCCTAGTTAACAATGGCATGTACCTATTTAATTTCACTCATATGTATTTTTGTATAAGAATTTAGATAGAGCTTTAATTTTACATATGCTAAAATAATTCAATCAAATGAATAGATAAACTTTCTTGTGGCTAAACTTTAATCATTGAAGTGTGCTAAAGCATGTTGCATGTATATATACACTTAGGATTAAATCGTATGCATGATATTTGTGATGAAAATGAATGATTTAATATGTGTCATGTGTTAGTAATTCAATTGAATTAATCTTAAAAAGCCTTTTATATTAAATAAGATTATTTAAAGTGAACCTAAACTTAGGATTAATTTAAAATGTATAATAAGTCATTCACCAAAGAGAATTAAATCAAATTAATATGCTTTAGAAAGTGGCTTAAGGTAGGGATGAAAGAGGGTAATCCTCGCTGCTCTCTTTATAACACTTAGTTGTTAAGTGTAAATCACATGAGACAAAATAAAAATACAAGTTAAAATTCACAAATCATTTAAATAACTTCAAATGAAACCCACCATCATGTTAACTTGAATAATTTCCAAACTTGGAGAAATGCAACTCTAATGCTTAGTTAAGACATACCACACACATTAGAATTAAGTCACTACTTATAGCTCTATGTTAGGATAGTGTATAATGTGATGAATATTTTATTTTGTGATGCAATATTTTGTACTGGATGTTAGGGTGTATGCTTCATAGACTGGATGTTAGGCCGCTCTTAGCCTGATCATGTTTTTTATAGGGGATTGTGCTTAAGGGGATGCTTAAAATAAAATAAATGTTTTTTTTGCAGGTTGCTTAAACCCCCCTAAGCATAATCTAAGTTAGGATAGGTGGGCTTGGTTACCCATGTATAGAGTGCTAAGTCCAAATTATATATGTAACTGTTTGGGATTATATGTATAATTAGCTAACATCCATTTTGTAGGTGTAGTTATATTTACTTTTTCCTATACAAATATAATTTTGTAATAGGAATTAGGATTAGTGTTATGGGAGATTAGGATGAGCAATGGCTAGAAGGCTTTATCTTTGGGTGCCTTATGATGCCTTGAAGTAAACCAAATTGAAAGGAAGAAGACATGAAGAGATGAAGACCCCCATAGCATTTATTCAATTCTAATTGTAATTATTCTTTTATATTCTAGGTTGTATAAGGCTATAGCTCGACTACCCATCTTTTCTCTTTTCGGGTTGTACGGCAGTACCCGACCACACTAGCCTATTATTCTTTTATGGTAGTTATAAAATTAATTGATGTTATGTTTAAACTACGCATTAGGATGACATCCTCTTTACAATTTCTTCATGTTTGATGCCCTAATGTGTGGCCTGGATGCGTTAGGCTCTTAGGCTAAAAATAACTTTTGTACCCATTGTTGATCTCATTTTTAGAAGGAACCCTCAACCCCTCCATCTTAGACATAGGATTTCTCTTAGATACTAAGAACTCCTTAGTCTTAAGACACTTCGAGTGATTAGGTGGACACTCAACCTAACCTTAGAGACTCAGAAGAGTTAGACATAGAAATAGGTCATGCCTTAGGGGTGTTAGGAAAATTTGCCTACCATATAGCTTGAACCAAATCCTCACTTCCTTCTTCCAAGTCAAATCTCAAAATCAAATCGAACTACAAACTCAAATCAAACCAATTCCAAACCCAATCTAAAATCAATTCAATGGATTTTCTCAAATCATGAATCAATTCCAAATGATTGAAACCCATGATTGAATCTCAAATAAAATTCCAAAATTTTTCCTTAGTCCTTTGATTCCCTCTTATGGACTTAACTCAAATCACATCTAAATCAATTCAAACTCAAGAAATTTTCTCATAATCCATTTATATTCTCATTTATATTCATAAATATAAATGGAATATAAATTTAATCAATCAAACTAAATCTAAAAATCAAATCAAATTCGAAATATCTTTCCTAAGTCCCTTTGGTTTCTATCTCATGGACTTAGCTCAAATCAAATCTAAATCAATTCAAATTCAAGAAACTTTTCCACAACCCATTTATATTTACAAATATAAATGAAATATAAATTCAATCAATCAAACTAAATCCAAAAATCAAATCCAAAAATCCAAATCTTTCCTAAGTCACTTTGATTTCTATCTTATGGACTTAACTCAAATCAAGCCAAACCCTTGATTTTTCTTCATGATTTAATCAATCCATCAATCATGAATCCAAATATAAACATAAACTTCAATCAAATACCCAAATCCAAATCCAAAACTCAAACTCAAATCCAATAAAAATTCAACTTAAGCCTTCAAGTCAAATTCTTGAACTTAGCCAAATCAAACTCAAATTAAGCGAAACCCTTGATTTTCCATCATGATTCAATCAATCCTTCAATCATGAATCCAAATATAAGCAAAAACTTCAATCACCAAACAAAAACTAAATTCAAAAATTAAACCCAGGACAAACTCATGTTCACCCTTTAAACTTGAAATTATTAAGTGAATCAAAACCCATTTGACTTCAAACCACTTGCAATGGATTTATATTTCAATCATAAGTCCATATGTGAGTTCAATCAAACCCAAATCAAGCTTTGACCAAGCCATTTGGCCCACCTAGGCTCACTTGACCCAAAGTGACCTAAAGTACTCCTTTATGAGCCAAATTCTAATCCTAACCAAATTGGATTGAACTAAGCCCATATAAGCCCTACATGGTAAGCAACAATCATCATGGGATGATCAATCACTCAAATTGGGTCAAACTAAGTCAAACCTAAGGGTTGACTAAGTCAAGACTTAGACAAAATGAAACCTAAACTAGCTGAAACCCATCATTGGGCAAATTGATTGAAACCATTAATAAAAACCAATTCATGATCAATGTTTGAACTTGACCAAGTCATCATGTGAGCCTAACCTATCCCAATTGGCCACTTGACCCAAGTTGACCCAACTTGACCTAAAAAGTCAAAATGTGTCAAAACATGATCTAAGCCAAATTGATTGTAACTAATGGATCAAATTCATTCTAAAATGATTGTTGAACTTGACCAAAGCCTCAATTGGCCAACTAGACCCTACCTAGTCAAATTGACCATGAACCCAACTTGACCTAAATGGTCAAATTGAGCCAAAATCAAATTAAATCAAAATTGATTGGAAACAAAGATACCAATACATTTCAAATGACCAACTAGACCTAAACCAACCCATGACCTAACCTAAATGGTCAAATGGGTCAAATTGGTCAACTTGACCCATTTGACCTAAATGAAATTAAATGAACCAAATCCAAATGTAAACCAAATTGAACCAAACCAAAGTTGCCAACACATTTCAAATGGTCATATGAGCTTGACCTAACCCTTGATTTGACCCAATTTGACCAATTGGTCAACTTGACCCAAGTTGACCCATTTAGTTTGACCTAAATGGGTCAACATGAGCCAAATCATATCAAATCAATTCCAAATTCAATGAAACCAAGCCCAACCTATTTTTCAATCATACCAAACATATTCAAACTGAAATCAAAGATAAATGACCATTTTACCCCTAGGCCATAGGGTAACCCAAAATCAAAATCACTTAGAATTTGGTCAATTCCTTTTCATGGACACTTGACATCCTCTTAGCGGACCAAATGGTCACTAATGAGGATGGTGCACATGACCCAATGGGTTTGGGTCAGCCAAACCCAACTCAATGGCCAAACCGACTACCCACTTAGAATTTGAGCACATGGGATCCCTCCTCCACTCAAAATCAGCACATAACACTCCTCCACTACCTCCTCTGGCCAAAACCAAATCATATGCCCCTCTAAATGGAATAACCCATTGCATCGGGTGAATTTGATCAACATGGCAAAGGGAAGCTTGAATTGAGAGATACTCCCCCTAGGGGGAGATATACTCCCCCTCATTCCACTTGAATTGAAGTCACTCACACTCGATTGACTGAAAGAAACCTAAGGAAAGCTTTCCAAGATCCCTCAAGCAATCCCCAAGCATTTTGCATTCTCCATTTTCAGATTTCTTCAAACCAAAAATAGGGGAGGCTAAGGAAAATTCCAACTTAGCCAATTCTCAACCAAAGTCCAATTCACTTTGCAAGCACCATCAAGGAGACAAGTGGAGCTCACCCAAGGTGTTTCCCAAGTTCAAGTCATGGGAGAGGGGATTTTAATCAAAGCGGCAAGCTTAAGAGGAGCATTTTGGTCAATTGAAGGAGTCACTCAACCTCAACTCCTCAAACCTTCAACATGGCTTTGTCTCCACTAGACGAAGCTACCTCAATAGATTCGAGATTCGGTGATAGCCTCCAGTGAGGTACTATTCAAAACTGAGCATAATTTGAATTTTCTTTGGTCCTTTGTGAAGGAAAGTTTCACCTCAAGTGAAATGGATCGTTAGATCTTCATCCCCTTGCATAATGATTGTGTGGGTTGATTTTGAGCTTAATCCAAGCTCAATCGAGCTCAGATCATGCCATGGAAGATGGACGGTGGCCATCTCCTGCAAGTGAGCTCAAGGATGGATCATAGGCCGCCCATCCGCACATTTTGGATGGAAGGCCAAGATCAAGCAGAGTAGGATCCCTGATTCCTCCCTTAAGAACTACAGGCTGGATCTCAACTGTCTGATCTTTGATTAGACGAATGAGGGGAAAGCACATAGCGCCATCGCTGACACGACACTGCGATGTGATAACTTAAGTGACCAATCCCACCGTGCCACATAGAAATCGCATGCCGCATCAGCGGTCCACATGGCGCCAATGGGATTAATCATATAATTAAGGATTTAATTACCTAATAAACATGGAAACTTCAACATAACATAACTAAATGTTGAAAATTAAAAAATACAAAATAAAAAGCATTGTGGAGATAATTTAAAGAGGAATAATCTAAAATTAATTTCGATTGATTTTGAATAGTTATATTATCTAAATTAAGGTTTTATTAGGAATGCAATTATATTAATTACTCCCTAATTATTCCACTAATTAATTCCAAACTTCCTAGGGTTGATTAATGGGATGACCTCTGCCTCCCATGATTTTCTTGGAATTTATTAAAAGTCTAATTAGGGTAATTGCTTGGTTCATTCCTAATTACCCTCTTAATTAATTAAATAATTAATTAACCTTTTAAATAGTGATAAAGTCACTAATTAATTTTGCTAATTACCTTAGAATAGTGAGTGGACTTAGGGAATGAGATTAGGAGTTCTTTCCCAAATCTTTTTCCCTAAGTTTATTTCATTTGGATTAAAATCTAATTAAGGTGCAAAATTAATTAAATAATTTAATCACTTAATTAAATGGCTTAATTAATCAAAACACTCCAAAACTTAACTAATTCATCTTGGGTAGGTGCTTAGGTGTTCAATAACCTAAGTAGCTTAAGGAAATTAAAATCCAACCGATATGTATGGGAAGGGTTATGAAAGTACTTAAAGTAAACCCTTTAGCTAAATTAATCATTAATTATGAGTCAATTGCATTAGGCCCTTTCTTTCCTAGGTGCAATGCTGATTTAAATTCCTTGTGTGGTTTTATGTCATAAATGGGCTCATAATTACTTGATTAAATATGTTAAAGTGGTGTAAGTAAGGGGTAATTAATGAACTTAATGAACACCTTAACCTAACCAAAACATAAAATTCACCTAATCACCTAAAAATTAAAACTAAAATATCATACACATGTGGGAATGGGTTAGGATCAGCAAACTCATCTCACATTTCTCAAATTGAAATCAAACTCAAAACAAAATCAAACTTTCCTTAAACCAAATTTGATTTATTTAAATAATCTTATTTCATAGGATTGTCTTTAGGAATTAATTAGGGTGAATGAATTTACATGATTTCATCACTTTAATTCTTTCCTAGCATGCTAAATGTGTATGTCATGTGAAATTCATGCATTCATGCCTTTTAAAAATCAAATTAAAAATGAAATGTTTCCTTTTATGTCAAATTGCTTGTTTTGGCTAAAGTAAGAATATAAATGGCTATTATCACTATTAAATTAAAATTATTTTCAAAACTCATAAATCAAATATCAAAACTGAAAGGTATGCTACTTATAATTATTTATAAGCTTGCATGTGAGTAAAATATAAAGATGTGCATCGTGTGGCTTTCCTTCTCTTCTCTTTTTAACATAGTTTTGAATAGGATTTGCAAAGTGTATAGTTCATTTGAGAAGAACATAACACTTGCTTAAATTTATTCCAATTCATCCCTATGTTATCAATTAAGAAGGACATCCACACTTACACATGTAAATTGCATAAACAAATCAAACAAGCAAACATAAACTTTTGCATCTTTCTTTTTCCATTCATTTCTTTTGTACATGCATATGTATTTAATGAAAGTAATATATTAGTCTAGACAACCCTAGGGTTGCGAGGCTTTAAGTAGCCCTAAGTAGGTCTTGTACCTTACACCCCTGGTGTTGACAATGACATCATACTCACTTATGTCTTTCATACATATAAATGTGCATATGAATAATGGATAAAAGAATCACTCTTTTCTACTTAACAAAATCATGCATACATAAAACATTCCAAATTTTCTTAAACAAACTCTCTTAGAATTCATCATTAAGGTGTGCTAAAACACTTCCATTTGCATGTATAGGTATGCTTAGGATTCATCCATATGCATGTTACACGTGTGGGAAAGAAATAAATTGTTGTGTGTTTTGTGATAATAATTCACTTTACTTAATCTTAAAATGTCTTTCTTTTTGTATATGTTTGTTTAGAGTTGTTCTAAACTTATGATTAATTAAAATACATAATAAAATATTCACTAAACAAAAATCAATATGAACCCCTCTTAGAGATTACTTAAGGTAGGGAGGAAAGAGAAGTTCTCTTCTCTTTTCCTCTCTTTATAACACTTAGTAATTGTGTAGGTTCATTCAAACCTAAACAAATCATCAAATAAAAATCAACCAAATCAATTAAAACACTTAAATGAAACTACCCAAACATTTTCATACTTAGAAATTCTAAACCTTAAAGCCATAGATAAACATACCACACAAACTTTTTAAAGCACACACATTAAACTAAGTCACCATTTCTAGCTTTAGGTTAGGGTGGTGCATGGTTTGATGCTTTGCTTTTGTTTTATGGTGTAATGTTTTAGTAATGATGTTAGGGTGTATGTAATGGTAGGATTTATTTCTAATCTTCTAGGTGTTGTGCTTAAGCTGTAAAAAATATTAACTATTTTTACTGTGCAGGTGCTTATACCCCTAAGCATAATCAAATAGGTCAGGTGGACTTGGTTACCCATGTGTTGAGAGTTAAGTCCAATATATGCATATACATGCTTGAGATTGTATGGTTTGTATAGCTAATCTCTATTTTGCAAGTTTTAGTTAAATTTACTCTTTCCCTTTTCATGTACTCTTGTAATTAAGATTTTGGAATGATTGTTATGGGGTATTAGGATGAGAATTAATTATAAGACTATGTCTTATGTACCATGTGAGGCCTTTGGAGCATCCACATTCCAACCATCCAAAAGAAGGAACCAAAAGAAGAAAGATGAAAGAAGAAAATAAGAAAGAAGAAAAGAAGAAATGAAGACCCCCATAACATGAATTTCTTGCTTAATTGTAATTAATTCATTTGTAATCCGAGTTGTATAAGGGTAGAGATGGCTACCCAATTTATTTTTGGGTTTGCGCGATGGTGCCTACCACACTTGGCCTTTTATTCTCTTGCGCTAGCTTTATAAAATGTTTAGTGCTTGTTTAGCTTGTGCATCAGAAATGACATGTTTTCCTAGTTTCTTCCTTGCTTTGATGTATGGCCTCGATGACGATTACACTCTTAGGAAAAAAAATCTTCTACCAAATTAAACAACTCAAAATTTAAAATAAATAACTCATAACCTTACCTAAAGCTTAGGCTATAAATCAAGATAAAAGAATTAGCAACCCCTTAGCTGAATGTTGCACTTTCTATCTCACATCATGCATAAAAAGCACATTACTTCACTCTTGATTTGGAGGGCTTCCATCTATGCTAGTGAACTTGGCTTGACCTTTGAGAGCCATGGTGGAAACAGACCTCCCATCTTGCTGATTTTGGCCCATAACCTAATTTCTCATGCATTAGGCATAAAAATCCTAAAGCCTGTGTCAAATTGATTGTCCAAAATGAAAATAAAATATATAAAAATTTAGTATTAGATTTAAGTCATTAAATCATTCCCTACATGATCTAATCTCTTGGAGAGTGTGTTTAAAGGCTTAGTCTCATTCTAAATAAATAACAACCTTGCTATCTTGCGTAAACATATGACTTGCCTACATGAATTTAAAATCATAGGAGGAGTTAGTTGGCGGCCACACCCAGGCGGTTGTAAGTCCAACAGTTGAGTGGTTTATCCTCTCTTGTGGAGGTAAACTAAATACCTATTTTTTACCTTAGATTTAGGTCATGCTTTATTCCTCACCAAAGCTCCCTAGATTTAGGTTCTGAGGTTACTCCTCCCCTTTGTCAGCCATAAGCATAAATCCTCACCTCTTAGGCATTTTCCATGGCATTTTATTGTGGAATTATAAGCCCTAAATTTCTAATGAAAATTTACCCAAACAAATGAATTAATTCAACTTCAAAAATATAAAGCCCAACTATAGGATAGTTTGGGATGCTTACTATGCTTCCTAGTATCAAAAGTATCCCCTTCTTATTTTCCTTTAGCTCTGAAAAGAACTCCCTTCTATTTAATCAATCATATTTGATCTTCTAAAAATAAACCAAATTGATTGATAGTCCTATCTATTAAAATCTTTGAAGACAATGATCATTTGCCTTAATCGAGAGTATTCCTAAGAAATCTCATTCCCTAGGATGTAATTAACTATGGGGAGCTTGCCTCCATAGGGAACTTAATGAACCTGGTTTAAAATAAACCCTGCTTTACTTTTCAATGTAAAGTAGAGGAAGAATCTATAGTATATATGAAGACTCATAGTCCTTAGGAGTCCTTATTTATGTAATTAGGTATATTGTAGGGTGGTGACTTCTATCTTTTGAGATAGTACACCTCTCCTCAATGTCATATTTGATCACCCTAATAAGAACATTTATGGATCTACATGGTGTCCCGACAAGGTGTATTATATATATATATATATATATATATATATATATATATATATATATATATATATATATATATATATATATATATATATATATATATATATATATATATATATATATATATATATATATATATATATCTCCATGTTCTTCATTTTATTTATTTTTCTGAAAAGATTAGAATGAAGATTCAGATAGGATATATAAATAATAAAAACACCCACAGATTTTTCTGGTGACTCCTCTGGGGATGGTTCCTCTCTCCATCTTTGGAAAATGATCATTGTCTTCAAGAATCAATAGTGGGTTTGTATTTTATTTGAACCCGGGACTATCCTTTTTTTCTGTTGGCACATAGCTTATTTCATCCTTAAGTTAAGCTAGCCAATATCTTTAGGTTTTAGGACCTCATTCCATAGAGGTCTTAAAACCCCTATTAGGTTGTCCCAATAGGTGATAATAAAAATTTAATAAAAAGAAATAACTAAAGACTTCCTCCTTATCATTTTTATGATAAGGTAAGGTTCATTCCAAAATATCAAGAAAAATAAATCCTTTATGAAAAATCAATAATTTTCAAAAAGCACTTTTCCAAAATACACAAAAAATTCTTCTAAAACCACCCTCATCTAACAATCTTCATGATTGCTATATGTGGAATCATTTTCAAAAATAAAAATCAACAATCAGATATTTTCCAAAAGCACCAAATGAACATCTCCATTCAACTTCTTGAATGAAGATTTCATTTTCAAAAATAAAATCAACAATCATTTTTAAAATCAACAATCATAAGTTTTTCAAAAGCACCAAATGAACATCTCCATTCAACTTCTTGAATGAAGATTTTATTTTCAAAAACAAAATCAACAACCATTTTAAAAATCAACAATCATAAGTTTTTTAATAGCACCAAATGAACATCTTCATTCAATTCATTTTCAACAAAATCAAAATCAACAATCAATAACCCTCTTTTCAAAAATTCAAACAACATTTGGATCCTTCATTTAGCATACTCAAATTTCCTAAGTGAAGATCCACTTTTCAAAAATACAAAATTCAAAATAACATTTGGATCCTTCATTTCCCATACTCAAGTTTGCTAAGTGAAGATCCACTTTTCAAAAAATCAAAAAAAATTCAAATAACATTTGGACCCTTCATTTAGCATACTTAAATTTTCTAAGTGAATATCCACTTTTCAAAAATCAAAAAAAAAAAAAAATCAAACAACATTTGGATCTTTCACTTTATTCCCAAAAATGCTAACCTTAGACCTATCATCCCTAAACTTAAATAAAATAAAAACCTAAACTAAAACCTAAACCTAAACCTATACATAAACATAAAAATAAAATAAAATAAAAAATAAAAACTAAAATAAAATTATGTAAATAAGAACTTAAACTAAACTTCTGAAAAAACCAAGCCAACCTAGGTTGAAAAGCCAGGAACCACCAGGGAGAAACCACTAGGCCAACCCAAAAGAAAAAGGTCAAGAAAATAACCCAGCTCAAGCTAAAAAGTGAAAATAAGTTTAGGGTTTAGTAAGGAATGGTAAATAAAGCAATATACAGAAGTTTTGACATAAATAAAAATAAAATAAACCTAGACCTAAACTAAAATAAACTAAACTAAAATAAATAAAACTTAACCGAAAACCTAAAATAAATTAAACCTTTGTATATTATGGGAGTGACACCCCTGTAAATACAAGCAAAATTTAAACCACACCATTGGACGGCTTGAAATAATTCTTTCAATTATCTGATATATTTAAGTATTTGAATGCTCAAATGAAGTCTTCTCTTGTGGTACTTGTTCGCTATCGGTCTCTCGCCTGTATTTAGCCTTGGACGGAATTTATCGCCCGATTAGGGCTGCATTCCCAAACAACCCGACTCACTGTCGTATTAGTATATCTGAAGTTAGTGAAGCTTTAAACAAAATGAAATATGGTAAAGCAGTAGGACCGGATAATATTCCAATAGAAGTGTGGAAATGTTTAGGAGATCAAGGAATTTTTTGGCTTACAAATTTTTTTAATGTCATTTTAAAGACTAAAAAGATGTTAGATGAGTGGAATAATAACTGCTTGGATATAAGTGAAAATAAGTTCAACAAGTCTAGGCTGATATAAGCCCCTTCTCAGTTTGATCCCTCACAAACTAATAGGGTCCACTAAACTATACTAAAATAAACAAAATTAACTCACTTGTGGATTAGGAATTCAAGCCCCCAAAGGCTTTTAGTTTTGTTTTATTTTTTTGGTTTAGGTTTTATTTTATATTTTTAGGCTTAGGTTTAGGTTTTTACTTAATTTTTTTTGTGTTAGGTTTTAGGTTTTTATTTTAGGTTTATCTATAAGTTTTATTATTTAGTTTAGGTTTAGATTAATTTTTAGTTTATTTTATTTAGTTTAGGTTTAGGTTTAGGTTTAGGTTTAGGTTTAATTTTTTTTAGTTTAGCTTATTTGGTTTAGGTTTAGAAGAAACTTTGGCTATAAGCTCAAACAAATATTTCAATACGACCTCTTCCATATAGGTTAACGTTATCGAGCAAAGACTAAAACAAACAACCTAGGATAGGTCAAATGGTCCTTGGTGGACTTCCTACGACCTCTTCCACACAGGTTAACGTCATCAAGTAGTTGTGCATATTAAGACTATGGTCAGTCCCTTTTATTGAACCATTTTTTTTAAATCAAAAAAAAAAATTTCAAACAACATTTGGATCTTTCACTTTAGCATACTTAAATTTACTAAGTGAAGATCCATTTTTCAAAATCAAAACATCAAAAATCAAAATACATTTGGATTTTCTTAGCATACCTAAATTTGCTTAGAATCCTCAAAATCAAACAAAAATCAAAATCAATCACATTTGGATTTCCTATTTAGCATACCTAAATTTGCTAAGTAGAAATCCTCTTTTTCAAAAAAAAATCAACAAGAATAAAATGAAACATATTTGGATGTCCTTAGCATACCTAAGTTTGCTGAGAATCCTCTTTTCACAAAAAGAATAAAAATCAAAACACCTTAGGATCCTTTATTTAGCATACCTAAATTTGCTAAGTAAAGTTCCTCTTTTCAAAAATAATAAAACATTTGGATTCTTCATTTAGCATATCCAAATTTGCTAAGTGAACATTCCATTTTTAAAATTCACATGATTTATAAGCAAACAAAAGAAAAAGAAAATTATTTTCAAACACATCACTTAACATACTTAAATTTGCTAAGTGAATTTCAAAATCAAATCCAAACAAAATCAAATTGTCCCTTTACTTTAACATATTCAAATTTGTTAAATGAAGGCTCTCCAAACAATAAAAAATCAAAACTCAAATATGAACCTATGGAAGCATCAATTTCTCCAAAAATACTTGAACTCATTTTCAACATACACAAATTTGTTGAAAATAGATTCCACATTCAAGAATCTCTTCTCAAAATCTAAATCTCAATTCAAAAATCTCTCTTCAAAATTTGTTTGAGCTCCACTTAACACTTTCAAGTTGTTGAGTGTGGGTTCAAATTCAAAAATCAAAAGTTCAAAAATCAATAAAAAATTGAAATCTGATTCAAGTTTGTTTTTCAACATTGCAGATTCAATCAATTTTAGTTTTCAATTTTGGTTTAGTTAGGTCAGCTCAGTTTTCAGATGGGAGCACCAAAGTATGTGTTCACCTTTCCTTATGAGATGGACTTGGCCTTAGATCAGGCCAACCTCCCATGCTCTGACTATGCCCACTTCATCCACTTTGGCCGAGGCTTTGAGGGGGCTAGGATTACATGTGAGGGGACCACCCTCACCACTGTGAGCAGGAGCATAGTGGTTAGGTAGGAGACAATCATTCGCATTGAGTTACCATTATATTCTAACATCCCCTCACTGAAGAGGAAGGTTGTGGTAGTTCCCACAACAGCAGTGATAGTGTCAGTGCCAGTGTGCCTTATTGTTCCCCATGCTACCCCAGTTAGGGCTAGCACCCACTCCTTGGAACCTTCCTAACTAATTAAAAGATTTAACAACCCCTTAGCTATATGTTTGTATGCCTCACATCATGCATATCATCTTGAATCACTCTTGCAAAATGAGGGCATCCATTCTTACATGCATAGGGACCGCTTGACCCATGAGAGTGACCCCTAATGATGGAGTTTCACCCTCTTTGATTTTGATTTAGGCCTCTATTCTTATATCCATAGGGATTGCTTGAATTAATTTGAATTTGATTTGGATTTAGGCCAATTTGACCCTTTAGGTCAATTTGGGTTAAATAAGTTAGGTTGACCAATAGGTCAAATTGGGTTTAATTATAGCTTTGGTCAAGTTCAATAATTAATTTGGGATGAACTTGAGCCATTGGGTGTAATTAATTTGGGTTAGATCATGATTTGACCCAATTTGGTCATTTAGATCAAATTGGGTCAACTTGGGTCAAAGGGCCAATTGGGTTAGGTTTGGCTCAATTGATTATCAAATCATATTTAATCATAGATCATAGGTTGGTGTGAGTCAATGGTTTTAATCAATTTGGCTTAAGTTGAGTTTTGACTTATTTGATTTATGTAGGTTAAGAGTGTTGACCTGGTCAACATGACCAAGTTGACTTGGTTTGATCCAATTGATCATAATTGATCAACCTAGGGTGATCAACAATCATCATAGGAGATTTTGGTTAAGTTGATTCAATCCAATTTGGGTTGGATTGGATTTTGGCTCAAATAGGTCTTTTAGGTCACTTTGGGTTAAGTGAGCCTATTGGGTTTAGTTGGGTTGATTTGAGTTTAGTTGGATTTATATATGAATTTGGGATTGATATATAGCTTTGATTGCAATTGGTTTGGGTTCAAATGGGTTTTGGTTCATTTGAATATTTTGAGTTAAATGGGTTAAGCTAGGTTCGATTTGGATTGATTTTGGTTTAGCTTGATGATTGTAAGTTTGATTTATATTTGGGATGGTGATTGAAGATATAATTGATTTATAAAAAAAATCAATTGAGTTTAGATTTAATGTTAAGTCCATGGAATTGAATCATATGGCTTAGGCTTGGATTTTTTTATTTTAATTTGATTATAGTTTGGAATTGATATGATTGTAGATATCATTGATTTGATTTATATTTGGAAAGATGATTGAAGATATGAATTTATGATGAGAACATCAATTAAATTTAGTTTGGAGTGAATGAAAATTTGGCCAAGTCCATGGAATTGAATCATATGGCTTTGGAAGGATTTTGATTTGCTATTTGGATTTGACATTTGATCAATTGAATGTATATTTGATTTCTATTTGGCAAGATGATTGAAGATATGAATTAATCATGAGAAAATCAATTAAATTTAGTTTGGATTGAAATTTGGCTAAGTTCATGGAATTGAATCATATGGCTTATGCTTGGATTTTTTATTTGATATTTGGATTTGGCATTTGATCAATTGAATGTAAGTTTGATTTATATTTGGGAAGATGATTGAAGATATGAATTGATTATGAGAAAATCAATTAAATTTAGTTTGGATTGAAATTTGGCTAAGTCCATGGAATTGAATCATGTGGCTTAGGCTTGGATTTTTTATTTGAATTTGATTATTGTTTGGAATTGATATGAATTGGATTTGAGGTTTTGTTTAGGTCAAAAGGTAGGCATAGATTGAGTTTAGGCTATAGGGTGGGTTTGTCTCCCTAATTCCTAAGGCATAGCCTAACCTTATGATTAACCCTTCTAAGTCTCTAGGCTTAGGTTAAATGTTCAGCTAATTACTAGAAGTGTCTTATGACTAAGAAAGTCTTAATATCTAGAAGACTTCTAAGTCTAAGAAAAAAAGATTGAATCCTCACTCCAAAAGTGAGGCTACAAAAGGACCTGTAATAGGTGTGGTGTAATTGACAAGGCACACCGCACATAGTGGCGTTGACCAAGATGATCAATAATGTCCAAAAGATAGCAAGCGCTAACATAAATGATCTATGCCTAAACTCGAGAGATAGATAAAATCACAATCTTAGTGCAATGCAACTCACCTAATGCCAAGGGCTGTGGTGTTTATTTTTGGATGTATGTGGGGGGGAGGGGGGGAGGGGACACCACGCAGATCATAGGGTATACTTATTGAACTAATTAGGTACAACATTGAGGTATGACTTATTATCTCGAAAGATAGAGGCATGACCCTTCAATGGACCTAATCACCTAATAAAGAATCCTAAGGCATGATGGGTCTTCGAATATACTAGAGATTTTTCTCCTACTTTACATGGATGAATAAAGCAGGGTTTATATTAAACTGCATTCTAAAGCTCCCTTTGGAGGCAAGTCTCCATAGTTAATTACATCCTAAGGAAGGTGAATTCCTTAGGAATAATCTCAATTAAAGTAGACAATTATGATCTCCAAAGATTTCAAGGTTAGACTATCAAAGGATTTATTATATTTAGAAAATCAATTGAGAAAGTTTAAGGAGAAGACTTATTTTGGAATCCAAAAGGAGGAAGTAGGGAATGCTCATGATACTAAGAAGCCTAGTGAGCATTTCAATCTATCCTATGATTGGGCTTTATATATTTAAAAATGAAAAGATTTATTTGTTAGAGTTGAGTTTTATTAGATTGCTAGGGCTTATAATACACCAACATAAGGTTGTGGAGATGCATAAGAGGTGAGAATTTATGCTTGTAGCCCAAAGGAAATAGCTATCTCGGATCTTAAATCTAGAGAGCTTTAACAAGAGTTAAAGCACGACCTAAATCTAAGCGAAGATGGGCATAAGGTTTACCTCCATAAGAGAGGATAAATCACCCGACTGTTGGGCTTACAACCACGTAGAGTAGCCACCAGCTAACTCCTCCTATAATTCAAATCCATGTAGGCAAGTGTTATAAATTTGCAAGATAGTTGGGCTCTTATTTATTTATAAAGAGACTAAAATCTTTAAATCCACTCTCTAGGAGACTAGAGCATGAGTGGTATAAGTAATGACTTAATCTAATGTAAAAAAATTTCAAATTTTATTTAAATTTGACACTTCATTTTGATAAAGGCTTTATGATTTTGATGCTTATATGCATATTGAAAGAGATTATTGGCCAAATTAGAAGAGAAAGTGGGTGAAGCTCCGTCAGTAGGGGTTGCTCTCATAAGTCAAGCAGTCCCTATGTGTGTAAAGATGGAGGCCCTCATTTTGCAAGAGTGGAACAATATATATGCATGTTGTTAGACATACAATAATATAGCTAAGGAGTTTCTAAATATTTTAATTATCTTATTTAAGACCTAAATCCTAAGAACCTAATCGTGTCCAAGCCACGCATTAAAGCATCATTCATTTAAGAAATTAAGAAAATATGCCATCTCTAGTGTGCAAACTAAACAAAATATCAAATATTTTTTTAAAATTAATGCAAAAGAATAAGAGGCTGAGCGGTCGAGTACCGCTGTACAACCCGAAAAGAAAAGATGGGTAGCCGAGCTCTACCCTTATATAACCCAAAATTACAAAATAATAATTACTGTTTATAATGACTGAATGCTACAAGGGGTCTTCATTCTTCATGTATTTATTTCTTTCCTTCTTACTTCTTTGATTTGGTAGGCGCAAGGATAAAACCTCGCCAATCATCTTAAACCCCCATAGCACTAAACCTAAAAATTACATTAAAAATAAAAAAAGTAAATCTAATTACACCTACAAAATAGATAGCTAAACATACATACATCCAAAGCATATATATTTATGATTTGGACTTAGCACCCTACAAATGGGTAACCAAGCCCACCTGTCCTAACTTAGATTATGCTTAGGGGCTTACGTAACCTGCAAAGAGAGCATTTATATTTATCTTTAAGCATTCCCTTAAGCACAATCCCTTGCAGAAAAAATGATTAGGCTAATATCGACCTATCATCCAGTCAACGAAGCATACACCCTAACATCCAGTCTAAAATAATATATCATAAAACAAAATATACATCACATCATACACTATCCTAACATAGAGCTAGAAGTTGTGACTTAATTCTAATGTGTGTTAAGGCTTGTGTGGTGTGTCTTACTAAGCATTAGAGTTGTATTTTCTATGTCTGGAAGAATTTAATTTAACATAAAGGGTTGGTTTCACTTTAAGTTGTTTAATTCATTTGAGAATTTTAATTTGTGTTTTCTTTTGTTTCATATGATTACACTTAGCAACTAAGTATTATAAAGAGAAGAAAGAGCATTGCCCTCTTTCATCCTTACCTTAAGCCACTTTCTAAAGCATCTTAATTTGATTTAGTTCTCTTTGATGAATGGCTTATTAAATGATTTAAATAATCCTAAGTTTAGGTTCACTCTAAATAATCCTATTCAATATGAAAGGCTCCTTAAGATTAATCTAATTAAATTACTATCACATGACATATGGTCAATCATTCCTTTCCATCATATGCAACATGCATATGATATTAATCCTAAGTCTACCTACACATACAATATATCTTAGCACACTTAAATGATGGATGTGAACATGTACATTTGAGGTTTATATTTTCCATTTGATTGAATTATTTAATCATATTAATTTAAAGCTCTATCCAAATTCTTATACAAACATACTTAGGAAAGATAGCTACAAATCACATGATTAATTAGTTTAATAACTTAGTCATTCATGAATGCATGGATTTTTTATAAAAGAAAAGGGGTTATAATTCCATAATTAAATACACACATACATGTATAAGAGACATAAGCTAGTACATGTCATTGTTAACCAGGGAAGTGAGGTAATCAAATGACCTCCTTGGGGTTAACTAAAGCCTGGTATTCCCAGGATGTCCAGACTAAATACTTGCTTTTCTCAAATACATGTGGATGTATACATAAGCAAAGGAAGTAAAACCATGCAAATGTTGTATTTTTATTTGATTGAAATATTAATCCATGTATATTAAAGTGATATCTAAATTCTAATGCAGGAACACATGTAAATGAATTCAAATAAGTACATGTCATTGTTAACTAGGGAAGTGAGGTAATCAAATGACCTCCTTGGGGCTAACTCAAGCCTCATATTACTGGGATGTCTGGACTATATACTTATTAACATTCAAGTACATGTAAAACTACATATAAATTAAGGAAAAGAAGACTTTACTTCACATGTTTAAGCTATAAGCACATGCAAACCTATGTATGTTCATAACTACCATCACTCTAATCAATGTAATGGATTTATAAACTTTAGAAAAGTAATTTGAATTTATTAGTGATGATAGACACTCATATTATGAATTAATCCAACACATACAAGCTTACATAAAGTAAAATCATTTGATTTTATTTAATTTTGAAAAGATGAATGCATGATTTCAAATTCCATACAACATTTAACATGATCGGATAGGAATGAGTGAAAATAAACACATGATTTCATTCAATCAAATTAATTCCTAAGGACAATCATATCAAATAAAACCTTTTAAGTAAACCAATGTTTCTTTAATGTCAATTTTAACGTCACATTAAGGATGTGAGAAGAGATTTGCTGGTCCTAACCCATTCACATATATGTTAATTCATTTAGTTTAATGAAATATGATTTAGTTGATTTTATGAGTTAATAAAGTTATAATATGCATTAAATCTATCAATTACCCAAATAATTATGAGCCAACATGATATGCACATACATTGGAAATTAAATTAGCCATGATCTTAAGAAATGAAAGGGGCCTAATGCAATTGGCTCATAATTAATGGTTAATTCAGCTAAGGAACCTAACTAATTACTCTTATATTTTTCCCACACATGTGGACTAATCATAATTTTAGTAAACTTCTTTAGGTTATTAAACACCTATAGGTCTACCCAAGACTTAATTACTTTTTATTATGATCATAATTCCAAATTGATTAATTAATAACTTAATTAATTAATCCTTCATTAATTTAATTAAGGAAATGGACTTAGGGAAATAGATCAAGGAGGAGACCTTAATCCCATCCCATAGGTTCACTTGTTGTTGGATAGTGATTAAGCACTTAATTAACTGACATTTTATTGTTCATGTGATTAGTTAATGATTAATTAACTTAGGAGGGTAATTAAAGCTTAATTAGCGGCACCATGTGGCTAGCGTCATCCCATTGAATTAAACTTTCTAAGTAAGTAATTCTTACTTAAACTTATTCCTAGTCTTTAAATGGCGAGATGCATTTCTTTGGCATCCAATCTAATATTGGATGACCACGATTAATCTTGTAGTGCTAAAGGATTAAAATGGATAATTCTAATGGATCTAATCACGATCATCCATTTCGATCATGTAGAATGGACGATGCATGATCTATCATCATGCGAGTGAGAAGGAATGGAGTCCTTCCGCCATTGCTCGTGTAATTCGAGCTCACCTAAGCTCAGATCAATCTCAAATTGATCCCTCACCTTTACACGAAGGATCTAAAGGGATCAAACGGTCAAGATCGTGCGGGGTGAACGTTTTCCAAAAAGCTCTGACAAAATTTTACTCTAAGGTTGGTTTCAATGGCATACCTCACCGAAGCTTAAGACCGGAGCCAAATCTGATTAAGGAAGCTTTTCCTAGTAGAGATGCGACCCTATTGATCAGCACAAGCTCCAATTTAATGTGGATAAGTCGGGAGGCCAACACACGAGATGTTGGTATCGGTGTTGATCAAAGTCCACCCGCTGACCATCGGGAAGCTTGGGAAGCGATTCGTTCTTGCTTGACTACCTCCAAGGATGGTGTGTGCAAATTTAATTATACTTTAGTCAAGCCTTGAGCAAATGGGATCCAATGGGAGGCTCCCCTATTTCTGCTTGAAGAAATCTAAGAGTGGGAAATGTAGGATGACCTTGGGAGCTTGGGGATTGTCTCTAGCAGCTCGTCTTGGGTAGCTAGGTCTCTGAGGAATGCAAGTGTGTGGGATTGAGTGGAAATGAGGGGGTGTATACCTCCCTTCCCTTGGATCGAATGGCTCAAGATAGTTTGACTTCTTCTTGATCATTTGGCCATCTCAGAGGATTGTGGAGGTCCTTGAGTGGATGAGGTGGCACTGTTTGGTTGGGTGAGGGTGTGGACGCGGCTGCAAAGGAAGGTAGTGGATCTCCTTGGTGGTTTTGAATGCTCTGATGGGGGAAGTGAGGTGATTTCACCTCCCCATGGGCCAATGGGAGAGTGCTAAGTGGCTAAGGAATGGAAATGACCACTTACATGGGTGATTTATCTCATATGATACCTCTAGCAAGGGTATCTTGGTCATTTTCTATTATATTTGATTTAGGAAGATTTAAAATGAGTCAAAATTGGCTTAGCCAAAATTTCATGTGATTTGGAGTTCATTTGGTTAGGCTTAGCTCAATTTGACCCATTTGGGTCAAATTAGGTCAAAATAGGTTAGGTTGACCAATTGGTCGAATTGGGTCAAACCAAGGGTTGAGTCAAGTTTAGATGACCATTTGGAATGTGTTTGTGTCATTGGTTTTGTTTAATTTTCTTTGGATTTGGTTTTGGTTCATTTGATTTCATTTGGGTCAAATGGGTCAAGTTGATCAATTTTACCCAATTGACTTGGGTCATGGCTTGGTTTGGGTTTGGTTGATCATTTGGAGTATGTTGTAGGCTTTGGTTGAGTTTAATTTGAATTTGATTGGGTTTTAGGTTGGTTTGACCCTTTAGGTCAAGTTGGGTTCAACAGGTTATTTGGGTCTAGTGAGTCAGTTGGGCTCAATTGAGGCTTTGGTCAAGTTCAATAGTCAACTTGGAATGAACTTGAGCTATTGGTTGCAATCAATTTAATTTAGATTTAGATTTGACCCATTTTGGCCATTTAGGTCAATTTGGGTCAACTTGGGTCAAGAGGGCCAATTGGGTTAGGTTGGGCTAACTTGAAGGTCAAGTCATGTTCAAATGTTGGCTTTGAGTTGGTATGAATCATTGGTTTCAATAGATTTGGCTTAGGTTGCAATTTGGCTAGTTTAGGTTTATATGGGTTAAATGGTTGACTTGATCAAAGGGCTAGGTTGACTTGGTTTGACCCAATTATGATAATTGATCAACCCATGGTGATCAACAATCTTTCCATGAAGTTTAGATTAACTTTATTCACTTTGATGTGGATTGATTTGGATTTGGGTTCATATATGTCAAATTGGTCACTTTGGGTCAAGTGAGCCAATTGGGTTTAGTTGGCTTGATTTTGGGTTGAGTTTGATTTAGTTGAGTTTATATATGAATATGAGATTGGTATATAAATTCAATTTTAATTGATTTGGGTTCAAATGGGTTTTGGTTCATTTGAATACTTCTAGTCAAATGAGCTAAGTTGGTTTTAACTTGGGTTGATTTTGATTCGGCTTTATGATTGTAGATTTCATTTATATTTGGGAAGATGATTGAAGGAATAATTGATTTGTGAGAAAATCAATTAAATTTGGGTTTTGAAATGAAGGAATTTAGCTAAGTCCATGGAGTTGGGTCATGTGGCTTAGGTTTGGATTTTGATTTAGTTTGATTTAGTTTTCATCATTTGAATGTATATTTCATTTATAATGTGAAGATAATTGAAGATATAATTGATTTATAAGAAAATTAATTGAATTTGAAGTGATTTGAAGGCAAATTTGGCTAAGCTCATGGGATTGATTTATATGTCTTGGGAAGGGTTTTGATTTAATTTGATTTAGTTTGATTTAGTTTCATTTGAATGTAGATTTGATTTATATTTGGGAAGATAATTGATGGAATAATTGATCTACGAGGAAATCAATTGAATTTGATTTGATTTAAATGAGATTTTAGCTAAGTTCATGGGATTGGTTCAAATGACTTTGGTTTGGATTTGATTTGACTTGGATCTTGATTTGAATTTGGAATTGAGGTTGATTATAAGTTTGAACGATTGATTGAAGGGTTGAATTGATATTTTAGAAAATCAATTGAGTTTGGATTAGTTTGAATTTGGCTAAGGCTATAAACCCATGAGATAAAATCATGGGGCTTAAGTTGATCTTGAATTTAAATTTGATCATGGGCTTCGATCATTTGACTTGGAATTTGGATTTGATTTTAGATTTGAGATTTTGGTTTTGTCTTAAGAAGGTTAACATGGATTGGGCTTAGGCTATAGGGTAGGTGGATCTCCCTAAGTCCTAAGGCATGGCCTAATCCTATGATTAACTCTTCTAAGTTTCTAGGCTTAGGTTAAGTGTTCACCTAAGTACTAGAAGTGTCTTATGACTAAGGAAGTCCTAGTGTCTATAAGACTCCTAGATCTAAGAGGGAGATTGAGAACTCACTCCAAAAGTAAGGTCAACAAGGGCATAAGAGGAAATCCACTAGGGATAATAATTTGATTGAATTTGTTTAGTAGGCATCCGTTGGGGACAAAGATTTGATTTATTTTGTTTTAACTTGTTTGATTTGATTTATGGAGGGTAGATCCACTAGGGATACAAGTTTGAATTTGATTTGATTTGGTTTATGTTTGATTTGGGGGCATATCTGTTGGGGATATAAGCTTGAATCCACTGGGGATCAAAGCTAGATTTATTTTGATGTAATGTGTGTAAATGTGGTACATATCCGTCGAGGATATGGGCCTGAATCCATTGGGGATTAAGACCATGTTTAATTTGTTTTAATTTATTATGGCTCCACTAAGGAGAATCAGATTAAGTTTAATTTGATTTGGATTTAATTTATGGACCTTGTCGATGTGTGATGGACCCACTGAGAAGGGGTGTTGACCTTTCTTTTAGATCAAGTTCTCAACCTCCTCTTCTTAGACCTAGGGATCTTCTAGACACAAAGATTTTCTTAGTCATAAGACACTTCTAGTCATTAGGTGAATATTTAACCTAAGCCTAAATACTTAGAAAGGTTTATCATAGGATTAAGCCATGCCTTAGGGATTTAGGAAAATCACCTACCCTATAGCCTGAACCCAATCCATGTGCACCTTCCTAAATTCAATTCAAATTAAAATCTCAAACCAACTATCAAACTCAAATTCAAATCCAATACCAAATCCAAATTCTAAACCAAATGATCAAATCCAAAATCAAAATCCCTCCTAAGCTCTATGATTTTATCTTATGGACTTAACCCAAACCAAATCCAAATCAATTGCAATTCATTTGATTTTCTCAAAGATCAATTCAACCCCTCAATTAATTTATCAAATCCAAATCCAAACTCTAAACCAAATGATTGAAGCCCATGATCAAATCCAAACTTGAAATCATTCCTAAAATCCTCCTTAAGCCTTATGATTTGATTCCATGGACTGAACCAAATTTCCTTCCAATTCAATCCAAACTTGATTAATTTCTTCATAAACCAATCATACCTACAATCATCTTCACAAATATAAATCAAATAGCCAAACTAAATCCAAATCAAATCAAAACCCAAACTTGAACTCTTTGAGCCAATTCCTTGGACTCAACTAAATGATAACCAAATCAAGCCAAAACTAATGGGTTTTCTCTTGAATCAATCAGTTCTTCAATTATCTATCCAAATATTCAAATGAACCAAACTTGGTCTATTTGACTTAAACATCAAATGAAAATCAACATCTGAACTGAATCTACAATCATTAAGTCAAATCAAAATTTTATTTGAACCCAATCTACAATCATCAACATTTCAAATGAACCAAACCTATCAAAATATTCAATTACCTATCCAATCTATAATCAAGTTAAATCAAAATCAACCCAAGTCAAACCCAACTTAGCCCATTTGACTTGAAATATTCAAATGAACCAAAACTCATTTGAACCCAAACCAATTGCACATAGATTTATATATCAATCCCAAATTCATATATAAGCTCAACTAAACCAAACTCAACCCAAAAATCAAGTCAAATAAACCTAGTTGGCTCACTTGACCCAAAGTGACCAATTTGACCTATTTGAACTTAATTCCAATTCAATCCAAACCAAAGTGAATTAAGCAAATTCAAACTTCATGTCATGATTGTTGATTGCCTAGGATGATCAATTAATATAAATTGGGTCAAACTAAGTCAACCTAACATGTTGACCAAGTCAACCCTTTAACCCATATGAACCAAGCCTAGCCAAATTGCAACTTAAGCCAAATCTATTGAAACCAATGATTCATACAAAACTAAAATCAATATTTGAACAAGACTTGACCTTCAATTGAGCCAAATCAAACCCAATTGGCCCTCTTGACCCAAATTAACATAAATGGCTAAAATGGGTAATCAAAATCCAAATCAAATTGATTACAACCAATGGCTCAAGTTTATTCCAATTAATTGTTGAACTTGACCAAAGCCTCTATTGGGCATAATTGACTCACAAGTCCCAAAACCCATTGAACCCAACTTGACCTAATGGGTCAAATCAACCTAAAACCCAATCAAATCCAAATTGATTAGAACTAAAGTTTGCAATATATTTCAAATGATCAACCAAACCCAAATCAAGCATGACCCGAGCCAATTTGGTCAATTAGGTCAAATTGGTCAACTTAACCCTTTTCATCCAAATTAATTCAAATGGGCCAAAATCAAATCTAAACCAAATTGAACCAAATTAAATCAAACTAATGATACCAATACACTCCAAATGATCATATGAACTTGACCCAACCCTTGGTTTGACCCAATATGACTAATTGATCAGCCTAACCCAACTTGATCCAAATGGATCAAATTGAGTCAAATTGAACCAAATGAACTCCAAATGATATAAAATTTGGCTCAACCCACTTTTGACTCATTTCAAATCTGCCCAAATCAAATCCATTGCCAAATGATAACTTTGCCTTTAGGTCAAGAGCATCCTATGAGATAAATCACTTTGGCACTTAGTCATTTCTTCTCCTTGGTCACTTGGCACTCATCCATTGGTCCACTTAGACACTAAGGACACTGGCTGACTTGACCCAAGGGTGGTTGGGTCAGCCATGACTCATGGGGAGGTGAAATCACCTCCCCATTTTCATTGGAATACTTAGCATCAAAGACCTCCACTTCCCTTGCAATGGCAGCCACTTCCCTCCATTGCTCCACTCAAGTGAAGCCAGCAGGATGATTCTATGCCCAAATTGAGCTCCCCTTGCCAGTCATTAGATCAAAATGGCCAAATCAGCCATTATCATTGAATCTTTGGAACGAGGTGGTATCCCCCCCCCCTCATTCTCATTGAAATGAACGCAATTCGACTCCTCACAGCCCTAGCAGCCAGAGCACTCCTCCCCATACCCATTCCCAGCATTTCCCGAGCTCCCCAATCTTCTCCTTCATGATTTTACCTAAAACCTAAATAGGGGAGGCCTCATCTGATCATCACTTGCTCAAATCTCCACCAAAGTGTAATTAACTTTGCACACATCATCCTTGGAGGCAATCGAGCAGGAATGAATCATTTTTTTATGCCTCCGACTGCCGGAAGTAGGAGTTTGACCAAGGCCAATCACTTCCATCCCATGAGTTGGTCTCCTGAGCAATCTACTTCAAATCAATGCTCATGCTGCTCAATAGGGCTTCGTCTCTACTAGATGAAGCTTCCTCAATCATTGGAACTGCTGATCATAAGGTCCAGTGAGATATGTCATAGAAACTGACCTCCAGCCTAAAATGGTTTGGTCCTTTGTGAAGAAAAATTGTGTGTCATGAGATTACCATCGTTGGATCTTTTTATTTTTCTTCCCCAAAAATGTGGGATTGATTTGATCTTCATTCAAGCTCAGGTGAGCTTGGATCAAGCTATGAACGACATATAGTCTCCATCTCTCACCGCTCGGGAGGAGATAGATCATGAACCATCCATTCCGTATGATTGGAATGGATAGTCCTGATCAAATCACACTAGATCTGTGTGATTAATCCTTATTAACCATGTGTTTAATCATGGATATCCAATCTCAGATCGGATGATGCACGAGAAACTATGTCTTGCTGCCGGCTAAGTTAGCCATGAATGTGACAACTTAAAGAACCAATCTCACAGTGCCACGTGGAAAGCGCACCACGTCAGCACACCATGTGGTACCGACAGGATTCAGGTTAATTAAGGCCAATTAATTTAATTTTAATCACTGAAACTTCATAAATTCACCATAAATTATAAAAAATTGTAAAAATATAAATAAATACTCATTTCAAAGGTATTTTAGAGGAGAATTTAATAAAAATATTTTCAATTAGTTTCGAATAATGATTAAGGCTTAATTTTAGTTTAATTGAAAACTTAATTAGCTTAATTATTCCTAATTACCAAAGTAATTAATTTTATACTTTCTAAGGTTGATTAATACGATGATCTCTACCTCCCATAATTTTTTAGGGTTTATTATTTGATTAATTAGGGAAATTGCTTATCTTAGCCCTAATTACTTTCTTAATTAATTAAATGATTAATTAACATTTTAAACAGTAAGGAAATAATCAATTAAGCTTGTTAATCATTATGGAATAGTGAATGAGCATGGGGAATGAGATTGGAACCTGTTTCCCATTCTTTTCCCTAAGTTCATTTAACTTGACATAAAATTAACTAATTTGGGATTAATTAATGGTTTAATTCATTAATTAAATGGCTTAATATATTAAATTAAAATCATAATCATTCCAGGTCTCATCTAATTAATTTTTCTGGGTAGACTCTTAGGTGGTCAATAAAATAAGAGAATCCTAAGGAAATTATAATTGACCCACATGTGTGGGAGAATTATAAGAGTATTTAATTAAGTCTCTTAGCTTAATTAACTATTAATTATGAGCCAATTGCATTAGTCACATTTCTTTTCTTAGGATCATTATTGATTTTATTTCCAATGCATATGCATATCATGTTGGCCCATAATTACTTGGGTAAATATGTTAAGGTGATATAGGAAAGGGGTAATTAATGGACTTAACTTATATTGCAACCTAATTAATTTATAAAATCAACTTAATTTCTTTTCATTTAACAAAATTGATTAACGAATATGGAAATGGGTCAGGAGCAACAAATGATTGAATTTTTCTCTCTTCTTTAAATCAAATCAAACATCCAAAAATAACTTAATAAGAAGCTTTGGTTTACTTTAAATGATTGTATTTGATATGATTGTCCTTAGAAATTAGTTTGATTGAATAAAATATGTGTTTTATGTCTTATTATTCCTTTCCAATCACATTAAATGATGTGTGTCATGTAGTTTCATGCATTCATGTTTTTAAACTATTTAAATTTAAATGAATCTCTTTTATGTCAAGATTCCATATGTTTATTTAAATCTACAATATGTGTGGCTATTATCACTATTAAATCAAAGTTATTTTCAAAAGTTTATAAGTTAAATATAATATTTGGAGTGATAATAGTTGTAAATATCTATAAGCTTGCATGTTTCTATGGTTTAAAACATGTGATATGGAGTTCTTCTTCTTTAATCGATATGGATTTACATAAAGTTTGAATGTTAATAAGTGTATAGTCTATTTGAAAAGGGCACAACATTTGTTTAAATTCATTCATATGTATTTCTATGTTAAAATTTAGATAGAACTTTAGCTCACATGTATAAATAATTTAATTTAAAGAGATACAACTTTTGCATGATTTGTCATTCTTGTAGTCATTTATACACTCACGTGTATTTAAGAATAGCGGGTATATCTAGTTTGGACATTCCGGGGATGCACGACTTTAAGTAGCCCCAAGGAGGTCTTTACCTCACTCCCCTGATTAACAATGGCGAAGTACTTGCTTAGAACTTTTATACACTTATATGTGCATTTTGGTAATGAATGAAAATTCCTTTTTAACATTAGTTCATATATATAAATAATTCAATTGAAAGAAATATAACTTTTGCATGATTTTTCATTCTGATAGTCATTTTTCATTCATGTGTATTTAAGAATAGTAGGTATATCTAGTCTAGACATTCTGGGGATACACGGCTTTAAGTAGCCCCAAGGAGGTCTTTACCTCACCCCCGGGCTAACAATGATGAAGTACTTGCTTAAAAGTTTTATACACTTGAATGTGCATTTAGCTAATGAGTGAAAATCCCATTTTCTACAAAATACACATATGCATCTTTCATTTAAAGTGTGCCAAAAGAAATATGTTGCATGCATAGTTATACTTAACATTCAATCATATGCATGTTACATGTGATGGAAAGGAATAATGTGATGTATGTCATGTGTTAGTAGTTCACTCAGATTAATCTTAAGAAGCCTTTCATGTTGAATGCAATCATTTAAGGTGAACTTATACTTAGGATTAACTTAAAATGTGTAATAAGCCATTCACTAAAGAGAACTAAATCAAATTAACGTACTTTAGAAAGTGGCTCAGGGTAGGGATGAAATAGGGCAACCCTCTTTCCTCTCTTTATAACACTTAGATGCTATGTGTAAATCATATGAAACCAATTAAAACACAAATTAGAATTCTCAAATCAATTAAATAACTTCAAGTGAAATCAACCTTTCATGTTAAATTGAATCTTTCCAAACTTAGAAAATACAACTCTAATGCCTAGTAAGACATACCACGCAAGCCACAACACACACATTAAAATTAAGTCACCACTTCTAGCTTTATGTTAGGATGGTGCATGGTGTGATTTATATTTTGTTTTGTGATGTAATATTTTAGACTGAGTGTTAGGGTGTATGTTTTGTAGACTGGATGTTAGGTCGTGATTAGCCTAATTATATTTTTTACAGGGGATTGTGCTTAAAGGGCTGCTTAAAAATAAAATACTCTCTTCTGTAGGTTCCTTAATCCCACAAGCATAATCCAAGTTAGGACAGGGGGGCTTGGTTACCCATGTGCAGGGTGCTAAGTTCAAATTATAAATATAATTGCTTGGGTTGTATGGTGTGTTTAGCGAACCTCTATTTTACAGGTGTAGTTAGATTAATTTTTTCTATTTTTAATATAACTTTGCATTAGGAATTAGAATCAAATGCTATGGGGTATAGGATGAGCATTAGCTAAAGGGCTTTGTCTTGAGAGGCCATGTGATGCCTTGAAATTGAAGGCCTCCAAATCAATGAAGAATGAAGAAGGATATGTGAAGATATGAATAATGAAGAAATGAAGACCCCCATAACATTTGTCATTTGTAAATTGTAATTATTTATTCATATTTCTTAGTTGTATAAGGGTAGAGCTCGGCTACCCATTTTTCTTTTCGAGTTGTACGGTGGTACCCGACCGCACTGGCCTTTTATTCTTTTGCGTTAGTTATAATATTATTTAATGTTTTGTTTAGCTTGCACAATAGAAATAACATATTCTTCCTAGTTTCTTAAATGATTGGTGTTTATTATATGACTTAGATGTAATTAGGCTCTTAGGATAAAAATAAATTTTCTACCCAACTACAACTCACAACTAAAGTTTTAAATAATTCATAACCTCAACATAAAGCCTAGGCATTAAATAAAATAACTAAAAGATTTAGCAACCCCTTAGTTGAATGGTTGAATGCTTCACAACATGCATATCATATTATTTTATTCTTAAAAATAAGGGATTTCCATCATTGCACAATAAGGGAATGCTTAATCTATGAGGGCATCCCTCCCCTTTCCCACTGATTTAGCAAACAATCTTATTTCATCATGCATGTAGGTATCAAAATCCTAAAGCCTTTGTCAGAATTAAGTGTCAAAAATAAATTAAAATTTGAAAATATTTACTCATTAGACTAAGTAATTATTCATACCACTCATGCTCTAGTCTCTTACAGAGTGAGTTTAAGGACTTTAGTTTCTTTCTAAGTAAATAATAGTCTAACTATCTTGCAATTTCATAACACTTTCCTACATGGGTTTAAAGAGTAGGAGTAGTTAGCTGGCTGCCACTCCAGGTGGTTGTAAGCCCAGCAGCCGGGCAGTTTATCCTCTCTTGTGGAGATAAACCATGTGCCCATTTTCACTCAGATTTAGGTCATGCCTTGAATTATGCCAAAGCTCCATAGATTTAGGATCCGAGATAGCTATTTTTCTCGGGCTACTACTATAAATCCTCACCTCTTAGGCTTTTTCACAACCTTGTGTTGGTGGATTATAAGTCCTAGCTTTCTAATAAAATATCAACTTCAAATATATAAAGCTCAATTATAGGATAGATTGAAATTCTTACTAGGCTTCCTAGTATCATAAGCATTGCTTACCTATTTCCTTTGGCTTTCAAAATAAGTCTTCTCCTTGAACAATCCCATTTGATTTTCTAAACATAACCAATTTATTGATAGTCTAGCCTTGAAATCTGTGGAGACCCTAATTATCTACTTTAATCGAGAGTATTCTTAAGGGATTTCATCTCTTAATATGTAATTAACTATATGGGATTACATTCATAGGGAATTTAATGAACTCAGCTTAAAATAAACCCTTCTTTACTTTTCCATATAAAATAGGAGAAAGATCTCTGGTACATTCGAAGATCCATCATGCCTCAGGAGTAATTATTAGATGATTAGGTCCATTATGGGGTGATGATTTTTATCTTTTAATATAGTGCATCATTTCTTAATGTCGCACCCTATTACTTCAATAAGTATCACTTAAGATCAGCATGGTGTCCTACATCCAAAAATAAACACCACAAGGGATTATATCAGCCTCAACCTATCTCAGATTTATAAATCCAAACGGATTGTCTATGAGCTATGGGGTAGAACTATCTAACATAAAGGTTGCCTTTCAGTGTGTAATGACCGTGCTAGGAAGAAAGCATAGCAAACTTACATCTTTCAAAGCGGGGAACAACCGCTGGGGTGATTTATTGGATGTGCAACAAATCAAACCTGACCTAGGGTGACTACTGAGTGAGTGTCGTTGGAGAGTTATGTCACTCAAGAGTTAATTTCATTTTAATTTTATTTAATTTGATTTGGTTTATTTAAATTTATTTTGTTTGATTTAATTGATGTAGCATGCCGATGTGTGATGGATCCACTGAGAAGGGGCTATATCAACCTTGACCTATCTCAAATTTACAAATTCAAGGGATAATTTACCAACTGAAGGGTAGAGCTAACCAACCTAAGGGTTACCTTTTAGACTTACATCTTTCAAAGTAGGGAACAATTACTGGGGAGACCTATTAGTAACACAATAGATTGAACACGACCTAGAGCGACTACTGAGTGAGTGTCGTTGGGGACTTATGTCATCTCAAGAGTAGTCAGGCGATTCTGATAGGGAGTTTTGCCGACACTGCCCTAAAGATAGGATGCATGCTCGGGAAAAGATACTACTAGGGGGGTGTCCTCTTAATTCACAAGTGAATATATATTTTTTATTTATATGTTTGCATGGGCCCTGTTGGTGTGCGAGGGACTGCACAGAAAAGGGGCTATATCGACCTTGACCTATCTCAAATTTACAGATCCAAAGGGAGAATCTGCACATCCGTGATATAGATTCTCCAACCAAATGGGTGGCTACTAAGAAAGGGGAATTGTCCAATTCAGTAGTAACCCAAGTAGTGTCTAGATGGGGTCACAAAAGACATGATCCAAATAAACTGCCCATAGGTGAGGTGTCACTAAGGGTGTTATCTTGAGCCCTGAAAAGAAATCCTATAGGTGTACAGTGGACAACTAAAGGAGAAAGCATAGCTAACTTACATCTGCCATGAGTGGTATATCCACCGGGTGGGTCGCTATCAGTATAGCGAACACCAACCAAATTAAGGTGCCCATCAATGTGCGATGATCAATCTAAGAAGAAGGCGTAGCAGACTCACATCTTCATAGACGAAAATGAGCATAAGGATAATCTATCATCGGTGGGACAGATGTTATCCGACTTAGGGAAACTATTAAGTAGGGAGTCCCGAGGAAGGATTGGACCCAGACTTGAAGTAGTCAGGAGGAAAGGAGCTGCTAAGGAACTTACCCTAAACCTTAAATATACTCGACCTATTCAATGCACTAAGGCTAGTCCAAGAAGAAAGCGTAGTATACTTACATCTTCTTAAACCAACATGAGGTAGCTTATAGGCCGTGTGGTAAGGCCTACCATATTAACAAGGTGCTTGTCAGTATGCAGTGGTTAAGTTAGGAGGAAAGCATAGCAGACTTACATCCTCCTAAGCAAGAAGACCACTGAGGTGACAAACTAGTTAAGTAGCGAATCAACCTGACTTAGAGCAGCTACTAAGTGAGTGTCGATGGGGGCGTTATCCCAACTCGATGTAGCCTGAGATAAAAGATATGTATTTATTTCAAATTTTTGTGTGTAGCTTGTGTTTATGTTGTGTTGATAAGGGATAGGATGCCACTTAGGTCCTTACACCTACCCTAAACATATTGTGGCGAATTTGTAGATAGAAATGTTTTGATTTCAATAGATTGAATTTAAAATGAAATTTTCATTGATAATTATTTTCAAACATAATTTTATGGATAATATTTATTTAGGTAAAGCCCATTGATAGGAAGCATTGAGCGCTCTCCTTTATGATTGATAAGTTGATATGATCCTCCTTGGTGGGCTTTCTCTATGGAAAAAGGGTCTTCCCAAGTAGGTTCAAACTTGCCTCTCATATTACGATGGATAATAATTAGTCTCCTTATAACTACAAGCTCTCCTACTTGAAAAGCTCTAGGATGGACCAACTTGTTGTGAGCTTGAATCAATTTGGCTTTGTATTACTTGAGGTTCTGGCATGCCCGTAAGCACCTCTCCTCCAAACCATTAAGCTCTTCAAATCACAACTTGGCATTTTGCTCTATTGTGATCTTTCTAGCCACAACTATCCTTAATGATGGGATTTGGACTTCTAATGGTAGAATGGCTTCGGACCTATACACTAAGGAGAAAGGGGTAGACTGAGTTGGGGTTCTATAGGTAGTGCGGTAGGCCCACAAAGCTTCAACTAACTGTTCATGCCACTATCATTTATTGTCGTTGAGTGTCTTCTTGAGTATTTGGATGAGAGTTTCGTTGAAGGCTTCTGCTAAGCTATTTGCTCATGGATAATAGATGGTAGAGTATCTCCAATCTACGATGTGTCTATGGGCAAAGTTGTTGATTTTGGTGCTCTTAATGCAGTACCATTATCGAATATAATTCGGTGAGGCACCCCAAATCTATATATGATATGATTCCTGAAATATTAGAGCATGTGCTGAGCTATGACCTCTCTGAGCGGAATTGCCTCCGCCCATTTGAAAAAGTAGTCGGTGACAGCTAGGATGAATCGATGTCCCTTGGAAGAGGAAGGATCAATCGGACCCACTATGTCAGTACCTCAACACTCAAATGGCCACGAGACCAACGTTGGGTCTAGGATGTTGGGTGGTTGATGTAGGACCACTCCATGTACTTGACATTGGTGGCATCGCATAGCCATATCTACATAATTTATGATCATCGATAGCCAGTAGTATCCTAGTCTCTTAATCTTAGCTGGTAGTGATGACTAACTCTAGACTGACAATCAGAGCCTCATATTCAATTTTATTATTGGTGCAAGGATCAGATAGATGATATGAGAATCTCATCATATCGTAGTCCAAAGTTAGGAGAACTATTCCTACCCCTGTCTTTTCTCAAAGAGTAGATTGTGATTCTTCTCCTCTTTGAGAGAAAGCTGCATCATAAAAGTACATCTCCCAGCAGTAAATGTTGGTATCCCCTAAGTTAATGATTTGTTCATTGGGGAGGTCATTCAATAAGCGAAGAATCAACAGAAAGTGGGTGTGTTATTAAAAAATCTGTAAGTGCTTGCCCTTTCACCGCATAGAGGGGTACAAAAGTGATGTCAAATTGTGATATAATCATGGACCAATGTGTCAACCATCCGGATAGCATCAGGCGTGTCATGAGATCTTATTGCAGATTGATCCTAGGGATCAAGTTCACTTTATGAGAAAGCATTTAATGCCGTAAATTTTGAGATACAAAGATTAAAGCTAGGCAATGCTTCTCAATGGGTGGATAATTTGGCTTAGCAGAGATTAGATGATGGCTGAGGTAATAGAGCACATTCTCCTTCCTTTCATCATTGGCTTGAGCAACCAAAGTGCCAAGGGTGTCGTCTAATGCAGTAGTGTAGAGTATCCAAGGCTTGCCCAGGATAGGGTCTGCTAGAACTGGCGGCGTCATCAGGTAGTGATTGATATCTTCGAAGGCATGCTGACACTTGTTGTCCCACATGAACTTGGCATCCTTTTTGACAAGTGATGAGAATGGCTGACATCTTCCTCATAGGTTGGATATAAAGCATCTTAGATATGCCAACCACCATCTGAGTTGAGTTAAACTTTTAGGGAGTGGCATTTCTAATATCATTTTGATCTTCTTCAAATCAATTTTGATTTCACTATGTCATACAACAAACCCAAGGAATGTCCTTGAAGCTTTTCTGAATGCACACTTTAGGGGTTCATTTTGAGGTTAAATTGTCTTAACCATTTGAAAACTACTCTCAAGTCAAAGAGATGGTCAGCCTTTTCTTTACTTTTGACCATGAGATCATCGACATAACACTCAACTTGATGATGAATGAGTTCATCAAAAATTTGAGTCATGGCCCGCTGGTATGTAGCACCGACATTTTTAAGGTCAAAAGGCATGACCATATAGCAAAAGATTCTGATCGAGGTTCTAAAGGTAGTGTTTCTTTCATCTTCAGGGGCCATCCTTATTTGGTTATATCAAGATGAGCCATCCATGAAAGAGAAGACTATTTGAGATGCGATAAAGTCCACCATTAGCTCTGGTATCAATAGTGGAAATTTGTCTTTTAGACATGCCTTTTTTAGATCCCTTTTTTAGATCCCAAAATTTGATGCATATGTGAATTTGGCCATTCTTCATCTTAATTGGGATGACACTAGCCAACCAGGTGAGGTATTTTTTTCTCCCAGATGAAACTAGCATTGATCAATTTCTTGACTTCAAAAATGACCTACTATTCAATGTCAAATAGCATGCGTCTAGGTGCTTGCTTGATAGAGTTAGCACTAGGCTCTATTGCTAGTTTATGGATCATTATGTTAAGAGCCAATCTAGGCATCTCTTCATAACTCTATGCAAATCAATCCTTAAACTCAATGAGTAGCTTAACTAAGTCATTGGTTTTTATTTCATTCAATAGGGAACTGATGTATATCGGACGTGGATTATCTTCAGTCCCTAGATTGATTTCTTTGAGCTCATCGATGATTGACTTTGGCAGTGCATCTTTGACTTAAAAATCATACGAGTCATCTAAAGTTTCTAAGTATACCTCCTCATATGAGTTAATGTGACTTGAAAAGAACCTATCATATTCTAAATGATTGGTGATGACTAAGCAGTAATTGTCATCATCGACTAGACCCACTATACCGAATTCTAGTCCTACTCTTGATTGAGAGTTCTTGCATTTATTATTTCATATTCTTTCAAAGTAGTCCTACTTGTGTTTAGACCAAGTACGTGGGATTAACCCTTTCTTTGTTAAATTATGAACATAAGACAAGTACCAATCAAAAGGTAATTCTATTAAATCTTTATATGAATCATCCTTAAGTTCTACATCAACTTCTTCACTTGAGGATGATGCTCCTAGAAAGAACCTCTGGGTCTTCACATCTATGGATGACTTATGGGCTTCCTTAACTACCAAACCCTCAACTTTTTGTGAAGAAAGTGGGGTTAGAGCTAAGGTTCCTAACTGATGCCTGAAAATTTCACATAGAGACTTGGATACACTTATGCTTTGCTTTGGAGCCCAGTCTTCATTGTTACTTGGCTCAAGTGTCACCTCTAAGGGAATCTACTATTGAGAAGAGCTAGCTGGTGTGCTAACCATATAAGACCCATCCTCTAAACTAGATTCTAAGTCTATATGAATATCAGGTGTACTCCTGATAGTTGCAACATATCTCCTATTGGGTGGCCAATAAGAAGGTCTTCCACCACTAAGACTAGCCTCTTCCTTATCCTCGTGGAGGTCGGGTCATCCAACCCACTTGTTCGAATGAAATAAAGAACTGTGGGTGGAATCTAATCTCAGGCTCTACATCCACCCCTGAGTCTATTTCTCGCTCTCTTTTATTTTCTTTTTCTTTTTATTTTCCTTTCTCTTTTTCTTTTTCTTTTTCTCTCTCTCTTTTTTCATTTTCTTTTCTTTCTTTTTATCTCACATGGGGATTTTGACAAAGTTCACGAGAATAGACTTTTTGATTTTGGAGAAGGTAGTAGGCTGCATCCTTATATATCTAGATCTCGTGAACTATAAACAATTTGAGATCTCCTTTAACATAATATTCGATCCCACCTCTCACAAACTTCATGCATTGATGTAGAGAGGATGGAATCGTGTTATTACAAAATCTTCCAAGCAAATCATTGAAAGATGTATCCAAGTCTATAATGTGAAACTTGGCTTCAGTCTTCCAATCATCTATCTCCAATGATAACATTATAGAGCCTCCTAAGGCCCTCTCACCATGTTCATTGAATCATCTCAACATCTTCCTCTCCTTTTGGAGTTTAGAGGTGTCGATCCTCAAGTAGGCAATGGTTCTTAAACTCATAATGTTGACTGATGCACCCGGGTCAACAAAGCTCTAGATAGCCTATATCTACCAACATCCACTGTAATGTAAAGAAGATGATTATGCTTGATTGTCCCTAGTAGTAAGTCTTCATCACTGAATATAACTCCCAAGGTGTCCTTCAAGTAATGTGCCTCCTTTCAAGTAATGGTCAACTGAGCTAAGCATATCTCAGGATTAAGTAAGGCCTTGATTAGAGATTCCCTCATATCTTTGGATAAGACAAGGGCATCGCATATGCTTAACTTAGCTGGCATCTTTCTAAGATGAGCTAGGATATTATAATCAACTCTAGGCTGGTCCTCCACTTACATATCCATAGGTGGAGCATCCTGTGGAGGGGCTATCTTCTCACTAGAGCTAATGACTTGTTTACCCTTATCCTGAGGTGCTACCCTAAGAGGTATAACTTTGCCACTGTGTAGGTTTACTTCAGTGACTTCTTGGAATGATAAGTTTATGAAAAGTTCTACCTTATCATTGAGTATTGTAGAACTTCTCCTACAGGATCCTCAGAGTCAGATGACTACAAGTCAATCTTAAGAGGTGAACCCGATTGATTCAGAGAAGAAAAGTCTGACACTGAATTAGAAAGGAATGGATCAGAACTGCTCGAGCTATTATTATTTAGACTCAAAGAGCTTTCTATAAGAATAAATCAAGAGCATCAAAAGCAGATAAAATGTAAGTAAAATCAACCTTCTTCATTGATTTCTTTAATTTGGGTGGAGGTACATGATATAAATCAAGTAAAGTAAGTATAGTAAGAGATTTGGTGCCTTATCCACAGATATAATGCTCATATCGATATAAGAGGAGGTAGATGAGGAAGTAATAGCTGCAATAGTTGAGGGAGTGCTGGACTTAGATGCTGGTTGCGCTATTGTACTATCCCAGACAAGTATGGCAAGCTATTGTTGCTGCTGGGCTGCCACCCTCCCTGAGTTATCCTTTGCAACTAGCAAACCTTCTTTGATATTGGAGGTTTGAGCTACTTCAGGCACCTACAAAGAAAGTTTCTTGATCTTAAAAATGATCTTTTTTGAGGAATGGGATAAATAAATATCCCAACCTTCTTTGGTATTAATAGGATCATAAGTATCCCTAAGGATTACTCTATCAGAACTGGATGGTTATTCTAATAAGTATTCCTTCAGGATAACTATGGCTCCTAACTTATAGCTGCACTCAAGCCAATCCTTAAAAGTGGTACAATCTTCTAAGACATGGTCTAACATGCAGTGGTAGGGGTAATAGCTAGGATCATTGCTCTTGCCCACTTCCTTCGATCTCTTAGGCTCGGGTAACTAAAAATCAGGTTTCTTCGAGAGAATCTTGAAGATTTTCCTAAATACCTCCCTCTTGAATAAATATGGCTTATTTAATCTGTTAGTCAGAGTAGGTAAAAAATAACTACCTAATGATGGATATAAATATCGTTGCTAGGTGGGTTGCTGTGGTGGCGATAGTGGCTGTTGTGATGGCTATAGTGGCCATAATGATGGCCGAGGTGGTAGAAGAGGAGGTGGAAAAGGAGGCTGCTAAGCTTGTGGTCTCTCATACTGAACCCTATCGCTATTTCTCTTTGTCTGATATAATTGTCCATGGCTTTTTCTCAAACACCTTTTGCAGATTAGGCCTAGATGTCCGAGAAGGACAACTATTTGGCTTCCTCTTGTAGGCTAGCCGCATTGTTGACTAATTTATCAAATATTTTGATGGTAAAGTCCTTATGCATGAAAGTGACCGGGTCATGGATATTCTTAAGCAGAATCTCAATGGTGTGATGTTCAGATAGCTGTAGTTCACATTTCATGCTCATGTTGCACCACCTGAGAATGTAATCAACAAGGGGCTTATTGGGTTTCTATTTTTCTACAATGAGATCACCTACAGTCACTCTCTACTGAGCTCCAGCAAATCTCTTGATGAAGATATTCTCTAACTTAGCAAAAGGCTTCACCAAAATATTGGGCAGTTTGACGTATCAATCAAATGCAACAGATGATAGGCTACTGATAAAGAGATAGAAGAGAAGTGCATCACTGCCACCGACATTTCAACAACTGACTCTAAAATATATAATATGCTACCGTGGGTTCTCACTTCCATCAAAGATATTAAAGGATGGTGGCATGAAACCCTTAGGGTATTGAACTACATCAAATTCCTCTAGGTATGATCTACCATTTAGAATGGATGAGCTCCCCCAGCTTTTGCCAATATTTCCTTCACTTGCTGCTCTACCATGTACTTAAATTCCTTCTCATGCATGGAGGTGCTATTTATGACCTTCCTATGCCAACTACCAGCATAATCATCTATGGGAGGGCACCTAAGATGATCCAAGGTATGTACCAACTCTGGCTAGTTGGCTATCATAGGAGAAGGCTATGAGACTGGGGTTGGGTTCTGCAATGCTAAGACCACTGCCATCAACTCCTCTACCCTCTTCTCTATCCTGTTTATCTAGTCATCCTTCTTTTTGAGCTGGTGGAGGAGGTGCTGAGTTGAGTGAGAGGTGTCGCCTTCCTCAACTACATCACCTTCTTGACTATGTTGATCCGGCTACAAGGATCCTCGGGTGTCGACTATTATGGTGTTTATTTTTGGATGTGAGACATCACGTAGATCTTAGGGGTACTTATTGAAGTGATCAAGTATTACATTAAGGAATTATGCACTATCTCGAAAGATAAAAATTGTCATCATATAATGGACATAATCACCTAATAAAGACTCCTAAGGCATGATGGATCTTCGAATGTACCATAGATCTTTCCCCTACTTTACATGGAAAAGTAAAGTAGGGTTTATGTTAAGCGGGGTTCGTTAAGTTTCCTATGAAGGCAAGCCTTAATAATTAATTACATCCTAAGGAATGAGAATTCTTTAGGACTACTCTCGATTAAAGTAAAAATTAAGGTCTCCAAAGATTTCAAGGCTAGACTATCAAAGATTATTTGTATTAGAAAATCAAATGGGATTGTTCAAGGAGAAGACTTATTATTGTAGCCAAGGAGAATGAGTAAGAAATGCTCATGATACTAGGAAGCTTAGTGAGCATTTCAATCTATGATATGGCTAGGCTTTATATATTTAAAGTTGAAGAGATTAATTTTATTAAAGTTGACATTTTATTAGAAAGCTAGGACTTATAATCTAATAACACATGATTATGGAAAGCCTAAGATGTGAGAATTTATGCTAGTAGCTTGAAGGAAACAGCTACCTCATATCCTAAATCTAGGAAACTTTGGCATGAGCCAAAACATGACTTAAGTCTAAGCGAAGATGGGTATATGGTTTACCTCCACAAGAGAGTATAAACCACCCGACTGTTGGGCTTATAATCGCCTAGAGTGGCAACCAGCTAACTCCTCATATGCTTTAAATTAATGTAGGCAAGTATTACAAAATTGCAAGATAAGTGTGATGTTATTTATTTATAAAGAGACTAAGGTCCTTAAACCCACTCCCTAAGAGACTATAGTATGAGTGGTATGAATAATATCTTAGTCTACAAATGCAAATATTTTCAAATTTTATTTCAATTTTGACATTTCATTTAGACAAAGGCTTTAGGATTTTGATGCCTATATGCATGATGAAAGTAGGTTATGGGCCAAATTAGCTAGAAGAAGGTATTCTCTACCACAAAGGATGCCCTCACAGGTCAAGCATTCCCCTATCATGCAAGGATGGAGATCCTTCATGTTCAAGAGAGAAAGAATATGCATGCATGATGTGAGGCATACAACATTCAGCTAAAGGGTTGCTAAATATTTTAATTATCTTTTTTAATTCCTTGGCTTTATGGCAGGTTGTGAATTATTTAAAACTTTAGTTATGAGTTATAGTTTGGTAGAAAATTTATTTTTCCCTAAGAGCCTAATCGTATCCAGGCCACACATTCAAACATCAAATATTGAAGAAACTTAAAAAAAACATGTCATTTCTTTTGCCTAAACTAAAACACAACATCAAATAATTTTTTAACACTAACGTAAAAGAATAAAAAGCCGGTATGGTCGGGTACCGCCGTACAACCCGAAAAGAAAAATGGGTAGCCGAGCTCTACCCTTCTATAACATGGTACTTAAAAATTACAATTTATAAATGAATACTATGTGGGGGGTCTTCAAATCTTCATAACTTCATGTATCCTTTTCTTTCTTTTGATTTGGTTTACTTCAAAGCATCACAGGGCACCCTAAGGACTAAGCCTTTTGGCCAGTGCTCATCCTAATCCCCCACAGCACTAATCCTAATTCTTATTACAAAATTACATTTTATATGAAAAAGTAAATCTAACTACATTTGCAAAACAGAGGTTAGCTAAACAAACATTCAATCCCAAGCAGTTATATTTATAATTTGGACTTAGCACCCTGCACATGTATAACCAAGCCCACACATCCTAACTTGGATTTTGCTTAGGGGCTTAAGCAACCTACAAAGAGAGTATTTATATTTATTTTTAAGTGGCCCCTTAAGCATAATCCCCTGCATAAAATATGATTAGGCTAATCAAGGCCTACCATCCAGTCTATGAAGCATACACCCTAACATCCAGTCTAAAATAATACATCCCAAAATAAAATATATATCACACCATGCACCACCCTAACATAAAGCTAAAAGTAGTGACTTAATTCTAATGTGTGTGTTAAGGCTTGTGTTGCATGTCTTACTAGGCACTAAGGTTATGTTTTTCTAAGTGTAAAAGGAATTTAATTTAACCATAAAGGATGATTTCACTTGAAGTTGTATAATTGATTTGAGGATTTTAATTTGTATTTTGTTTGGTTTAATGTGACCTACACTTAGCAACTAAGTGTTATAAAGAGATGAAGAGAATTGCTCTTTTTCATCCCCCATAAGCCCTTTTCTAAAGCATGTTAATTTGGTTTAGTTCTCTTTTGTGAATGGCATATTACATATGTTAAATTAATCCTAAGTTTGGGTTCAATTTAAATAATTTAATTTAATATGAAAGGCTTCTTTGATATTAACTCAATTGAATTACTATTATATGACATATATCAAGTTATTCCTTTCCATTACTTGTAGTATGCATATGACTTAATTCTAAGTGTAACTATACATGCAACATATTTCTTTTAGCACACTTTAAATGAAAGATGCATATGTCTATTTTGTAGAAAATGGGACTTTCATTTATTAGCTACATGCACATTCAAGTGTATAAAAGTTTTAAGCAGGTAATTCACCATTGTTAACCAGGAGAGTGAGGTAAAGACCTCCTGGGGCTACTTAAATCCTTGCATCCCTAAAATATCCATACTAGATATACCCACTATTCTTAAATGCACATGAGTGTACAAATGACTACAAGAATGAAAAAAATCATGCAAAAGTTATATTTCTTTCAATTAAATAATTTATACATGTGAGATAAAGTTCTATCTAAATTTTATCATAGAAATACATATGAATGAATACAAAAAAATGTGACCTTTTCAAATGAACTATACATTTGTTAACATTCAAACTTTATGTAAATCCATGTAGACTAAATAAAGAGAACTCCATATCACATGTTCTAAGCTATAGACACATGCAAGCTAATATATATTTATAATTATTATCACTCCAAATATTATAGTTGATTTATAAACTTTTAAAAATAACTTTGATTTAAAAGTGATAATAGCCACACATATTCTGATTTTAAATCAACACATGAAAGCTTGACATAAAAGAAATCATTTCATTTAATTGATTTTTGAAAAAGATGAATGCATGATTACAAGTTACATATAATATTTAATATGATTGGAAAGAAATAAGCAATATAAAACACATGACTTCATTCAAACAAATTAATTCCTAAGGTTCATCATATCAAATACAATCATTTAAAATAAACCAAAGTTTTTTTTTATTATTAAGTTAGTTTTGGATGTTTGATTTGATTTAAAAAAGAGAGGAGATTCAATCATTTGCTGCTCCTAACCCATTCCCATATTAGTTAATTAATTTGGTTCAATGAAAAGAAGTTAAGTTGATTTTATGAGTTAATTAGGTTGTAACATGCATTAAGTACAATAATTAACCCTTTCCTATGCCACTTTAGCATAATTATCCAAGTAATTATGAGCCAACATGATATGTGCATACTTTGAAAATAAAATCAACAATGATCCTATGAAAATAAAATGGGTCTAATGCAATTTGCTCACAATCATTAGTTAGTTAAGCTAAAGGGTTTAATTAAGTACTCTTATAACCTTCCCACACATGTAGGTTAGTTATAATTTTTTTTTTAATTCTCTTAAGTTATTGAACACCTAAGAGTCTACCCAAGACTTAAGTGATTAAGTTCTGGAATGATTTGGATCTTAGTTTCATTGATTAAGTGATTCAATAAATTAATTAAGCTATAATTAACTTGATTAATTAAATGAACTTGAAGGAATAGATTAAGAAGGAGGTCTTAATTTTATTCCATGGGCTCATTCACTGTTGCTCAAAGGATTAATCACTTAATTAACTAATTCATTAATGTTCATGCAATTAATTAATCATTAATTAGATTAAAAGAGCAATTAAGATTAATTAATTAATTTTCCTAATTAATCAAGTAATAAATCCCAAGAAAATTAGGGGAGGCAGAGGTCATCCCCTTAAACAATCTCAAAAAGTTTGGGATTAATCCCATAATTAATTAAGAAATAATTAAGTTAATTAAATTTAAAATTAAATCTTAATTAAGCCTGGATTATTATCCAAAATTAATTGAAAATATTTTTATTAAATTTTTCTTTAAAATACCTTTAAAATGAGTATTTATTTGTATTTTTGGATTTTTGTGCAATTTGTTATGATTTTTCAAGGTCTCAATCGATTTAAATAATTTTTATAAGGCATATTAATTTATTTTATTAAAATAGACTATATGAACTTTAAATTTCAATATCTCCTAACCCAAAAAGTATTTAGGTTTGAAATTTTTATGGTAGGTAGATCATAACATCAATTCCAATCTCTATAAATTTTAACTCAATCTGATTTGTATTTTTAGAGTAATTGATGAAATTATATTTTTGCTAAAACATAAATTAAGCTTAAATTATTTGGTGAATTGGAGGATTTTTGGTTTTTTGGATTCTTCTCAGAAAGATGAATCCAATGAGCTCTTATTTGTAATTTTTTGTTAAGTATTTTATTTTTTATAAATTTTTAAAACTTTGGACAATTTAAATAATTTTTAAAATAAAAATAGGCGATTTTCTTACTTAAACCAGTCAGTGTCACACGGTGCTGATGTGGCGATGCGGTGTCATGTGGCACTACATGATTGGGTCACGCAGTTTCACATTGCATGCGGTGCCATGTATCACACACTGATTGGCTAACACATTTTTATGAGCAAGAAAAATTCCTGTTCTACGGGATCATGATCGGACAGTCTTGATCGAGTCAAATGATCCCGTGGATGAAATTGGGTGATTTTGGCTTCTAATCTCAATCGTCTATCTCCCTAAATGGGAGATCAGATGGCTGCTGCTTTGTCTTCCTATCAGCCGATGATACTGTCATGTGAACAGTAAAAATAGAGTCCAAACCACTCAGTTTGGATTATTTGGGCTCGATTTTCTGGTTATCTTCACCGACAAATGTCCCAAAATGTATGAGGATGATGTAAAATGAATAATACAAGGGTAATCTAAGAGAAATTTTTAAAATTGTGCATACATTACCACAAACAAAGCTCTTTAAGGTAGCCTAAAGTTTGATGAAATTACCTTATCGGGGATGGTTTCCGGTGGCGGTGAAGATCCAAGCGATCTTCTGGGTGTGAGAGGAAGCCTTGGAATAAGTTTAAACCTTTGCTTTACTTTGGAATGTCATGATCACCAACCTTCATCGCACCCTCACTGGAATCCGCTTAGCTTTGATATTTTTCAATCCAAATGGCTCAAAGGAAGTGGGGAAGGGATGTTCTTTACTTGGGGAAACTCTTAGGAGCTAAATAATGGTAGGAGGAATAACTTGGAGGTTTTAATTTTTCTGTCCTTTTAGGATGGTCGAAAATCACCATTAAAGGTGATGGGGAGATGGCTGGGAGGTGATGGCATGATTGGGGATTTTGGATTTAGCTCCAAAGTCTTCCTTTAGGGTTGTGGAGTCAGTCCCCATTAAATGCAAGTGATGGGGGGAGTGGACTTTGGCATAAATAGGTGAAATCCTATGTGAGGGAGGATCCATGATGGATTTGATTAGGTTAGGCTGATTTTGGCCTGATCCCAAGAGGATTTGTGTTGGGTTTGATCAGCTCCCAAGATGTCATGGGTTGGTTTTAAAGGATTTGGTTCAATTTGGGTCATTTGGTTCACATTAGGTCATGTTGGGTTAGGTTAACCAATTAGTCAAATTAGGTCAAACCAAGGGTTAGGTTATGTTCAAATGATGATTTGAAGTATTTTGATGTGATCAATTTGATTTAATTTAGCCTAGAATTGATTTTAGCTCATTTGGAATCAAATGGGTCAAGTTGACCAATTTGACCAAAATTGGCCAAATTAGCTTGCGTTATGGATTGATTCAAGTTCAATTTGTTAATTTAAGATGAATGTAGCCTTTGGTTTGGTTTAATTTGAATTTAATTTTGATTTAGGCCAAATTGAACCTTTAGGTCAATTTGGGCTAAGTGGATCAATTGGGATATGTTGGGTCTAATTGATCGAATTGGAGCTTTGGTCAAGTTCAACAATTAAATTGAGTCATTAGTTGTAATCAATTTGGGTTGGATCATGATTTGACCCATTTTAGACTTTTAGGCTAATTTGGGTCCACTTGAGTTAAATGACTAATTGGGTTTGATTTGGCTCAATTGATGGCCAAGTCATGTTTAATTACTGATCATGTGTTGATGTGATTCAATGGTTTTAACCAATTTGGTGTAGGGTAAGTTTTGGCTAGCTTTGGTTCATTTGGGCTAAGGGTTGACTTGGTTTGATCTAATCCATGGAAATTGATCACTCTAGGGTGATTGTTTGTCATAATATGAGGCTTTGATGGGCTTGATTCAATCCAATTTGGGTTCGATTAGATCTTGGCTTAAAAGGATCCTTTAGATCAAGTGAGCCTAAGTGAGTCAATTGGATTGGTTTTGACTTTATTTAAGTTTAGCTGAACTTATATATGAGCTTATGATTGAAATATAAATTCAACTATAATCAATTTGGAGTCAAATAGATTTTGGTTTATTTAAAATTTTCAAGTCAAAAGGGCTAAGTTGGGCTTGGTTTGGCCTGACTTGAATTTGGTTTGATGATTGTAGGATTCATTTATATTTAGAAAGATAATCAAAGGACTAATTGATTTATAAGAAAATCAATTGAGTTTGAAGTGATTTGAAAGCAAATTTGGCTAAGGCTAAGTCCATAAGATAAAATCATAGGGCTTAGAAAGGATTTTGAATTTGGATTTGATCATAGATTTTAATCATTTGATTCAAAATTTGGATTTGGGTTTCGAATTTGAATTTGAATTTGAGATTTGGTTTGAGATTTGGATTTTGATTGGATTTAAGAAGGTGCACATGGATTGGGTTTAGGCTACATAATAGGTGATTTCCTTAAGTACTAAGGCATAGCCTAATCCTATGATTAACCCTTCTAAGTCTATAGGCTTAGGTTAAGTGTTCATCTAATCACTAGAAGTGTCTTAAGACTAAGGAGCTCTTAGTGTCTAGAAGAGTCTAAGTCTAAGAAGAGGAGGTTGGGAGCTCACTCCAAAAGTGAGGTCAACAACCATGTGGACTTTGCCTGTGTCGTCCAACATGTCATCTTCATCAGAATCAAAGCTGACTACACCCTCCTCCTGATCAAAGCATAGGGCACTGATCAAGAAAAATCTATCAAAATAGAGGTTGCCAACTGTCTAGCGTACCTCCTCCTCTCTCGCTTTCCCACTTGGGCAATGACTCTAGCCTCGATGGCTCTCTCTCTCTCTCTAACGCTCCTAGGGATCAAACTCCCAAATCACGTAGTAAACCTAACTCCGAGCATCTGTGGGATCTGCTGACTCTACGTAGAATGGACCGTAGACCAGCACAGGGCTTTCTCCTATCCCTAGCCGGTGTCTCAATCTCTACAGGCGATGGTGGTGATGCAGTAATCCTGTAGTAGTCCTCCTCTCCTTTTGAAGTTGAGAGGGAGTGGAACCTACTGCCATATGAGAGGCATCATTGATCTGCCTTGCCTCGCACTCAGAATGCCGCTTAATCTTGTGGTTCTTGTTTCGATGTTGTGTCTTAATGAGCGTGGTAGAGCGGGAGCTAGTACCAACCTCGAAGGTGGAAGAGACTATCTCAGATGCTAAGATAGCATTCCCATTCAGAGTAGGGGGAATAATGAAGGTGGTGCTAGCCCTCACTAGTACTATGGTGGGGGGTAACATACTGAACTGGCACTGATACAAAAGCTGGCACTAACACTGATCAGGGTGTGGGAACCACAACAGCTTTCCTCTTTAGTGAGGGAGAGTCAGAATCCGACTGGAGATTAAATCGGAGAAGTGGCTTCTATCTTGCCACCTCCTCCCTACTGACAGTAGTGAGGGCTGGCCCCTCACATGTGACCCTGACAGCCTCATAGCGACGCCCAAACTGAATCACATGCGTAGTAGTGGTGGTGAGTATGGCCTAATCCAAGGCCAGATCCACATTAGACGGGAATGAGAAGGTCATCTTATTAGCAGACATGATGGAAGAATAATGGCTGAAGGGACAAAGAAATTGGGCTGGTATCTCTGCGTTTGTTGAAACATAACTAAATTAGACCCTTGCCTTGAACTGTTGATTTGAATTGTTGACTTTGATTTGATTTTGGAATCTGAACCCACACTTAACAAATTTAAGTATGTTAGATATTTAGGAATTTGAGGAGAAACTTTGTCATAAGATTTTGATTTGGATTTGAAACCTACATTCAACAAATTTAGGTATGCTGAGCGAGGTTCAAATATTTTGGAGAGACCTTTCGAGATGTATTATATTTTTTTTGTATGAAATTTGATTTTGAAAACCCTTAGGAAATTTAGGCATGCTACGTGGATTCCAATTATATGTAAGAAAGGTTTGTCTTAATGGTTTGATATGTTGATTTGATTTTAAGTAAAAAAAACTCTCATTTAACAAATTTAAGTATTTTAAATGGAGTTCAAAATGTGTTTGATATTTGTTGATTTGATTTTTAAAAAAGAGGAACTCTTATTTGACAAATTTAGGTATGTCAAATAGAGTTCAAATATATATTTAATATTTGTTGTTTTAATTTGAGACTCACACTTAACAAAATTAGGTATATTAAGTGGGGCTCACTCATATGTTTATTTGTTTGTTGATATATGGTCTTGTTTTGATTTTGAAAGGGGGAACTTTTACTTAACAAATTTGGATATGTTAAGTGAAGTCCAATTTATATATTAGTTATTTTGTTTTTATTTTAGTTTTGAAAATAAAACTCTCATTTAACAAATATGGGTATGCTAAATAGAGTTGATTTTATTTTGAAAATATTTTGGGTATGTTTGGTTTTATTTTTGAAAGGGGACCCTCATTTAACAAATTTAAGCATGTTAAATTGGGTTAGTTTAATTTTTGAAAATGGGTTTGAATATGCTTGTGAAAAAGAGATTTGTTATTTGATTTGATTTTGAAAAGAGGAACACTCACTTAGCAATTCTATGGATGCTAAGTGAGGTACAATTAATTTTATTTTAAAAAGATTTTAAATTCATTTTTAAAAGTTGATGTTTATTTGGCCACTTTTATTATATTCATTGAAGTTCATGTGATTTTGTTTTTGAAAAGGTTTTGAAAATTTTTGCGAAGGACTTTATTTATTTTACTTTAGACTCTTTTAAGATCTTGCTAAATATGAAATGAATCCTTGCTTTACTAAGCTATTGGTAAGAGTTTCCAACTTCTATTTGACTTATATTTGGTCATCTCCTTTATTTAGTTAATTTACAATTACCTATTTGGGGACCCAATAGGAGTCTTAGGCCTACACGGGAGTGAGATCCAAAAACTTAAAGGATGCTAGCTACCTATGCTTAAAAATAAAATGAACAAAGGGCCTACGAAAAGAAAGATAGTCTCGGACTTATACAAAAATATAACTCCACTATCGATACTTGGAGATGATAAGTGTCTATTATAGATGGAGAGAAGAACTCTCCCCAGTAGAGTCGCTAGAAACATATGCATTTATTTTCAAATGTTGGGGCGACACCAAGGTCGTGGGGCACCTATTGAAGTGATCAGGTGTGATATTTAGGTATAATGTACTATCTTGAAAGATAGAGGAATCACCCTTCAATGGACCTAATCACCTAATAAGGACTCTATGGTGATATATTATCTCTGCCGTCATCTATTCCCCTTTTTTTGGAAAAGAAATAAATGAAAAAAAGGCCTTGGTGGGACACCACGTAGATCTGCAGATTTCTTATTAGGGTAATCGGGTATGATATTGAGGGGAGGTGTACTATCTCGAAAGATAGAAGTCGCCACCCTACAATGGACCTAATCACCTTAATAAGGACTCCTAAGGACTATGAGTCTTCATATGTACCAGAGATTCTTCTCCTACTTTACATGGAAAAGTAAAACAGGGTTTATTTTAAATCGGGTTCATTAAGTTCCCTATGGAGGCAAGCCCCCATAGTTAATTACATCTTAAGGAATGAGATTCCTTAGGAATACTCTTGATTAAGGTAAATGATTGTTATCTTTAAAGATTTCAAAGATAGGAGTATCAATCAATTGGTTTAATTTTGGAAGATCAAACGTGATTGATCAAGAAGGAGGGAGTTCTTTTAAGAGCCAATGGAAGATAAGTAGGGGATGCTTTTGATACTAGGAAGCCTAGTAAGCATCCCAAACTATCCTATGATTGGGCTTTATATTTTTGAAGTTGAATTGACTTATTTGTTTGAGTTGAATTTTCATTAGAAATCTAGGGCTTATAATTCCACAATACAAGGTCATGGAAAATATCTAAGAGGTGAGAATTTATGCTTATGGCCCATAAAGGGGAAAAGTAATCTCGGATCCTAAATCTAGAGAGTTTTGGCAAGGGCCAAAGCATGTCCTAAATCTAAGATGAAAATGAGTATTTGGTTTACCTCCACTAGAGAGGATAAACCACCTAACTATTGGACTTACGACCGCTTGGGGGTGGCCGCCAACTAACTCCTCCTACGATTTTAAATTCATGTAGGCAAGTCATATGCTTTTGCAAGATAGTTCAGCTATTTTTTATTTAGAAAGAGACTAAGTCCTTAAACACACTCCTCAGGAGACTAGATCATGTAAGGCATGATAAATGACTTAAATCAAATGCAAATTTTTTATATATTTTATTTTCATTTTAGATAATTCATTTGACTCGGGCTATAGGATTCATATGCCTAATGCATGAGAAATTAGATTATGGGCCAAAATCAGCTAGAAAAGAGGTGTGTTTCCACCATGGCTCTCAAAGGTCAAGCCAAATTCCCTAGCACAGGTGGAAGCCCTCCAAATCAAGAGTGAAACAATATGATTTTTATGCATGATGTGAGAAAAAAATACAACATCCATCTAAGGGGTTGCTAATTTTTTATCTTGATGTTATAACCTAGGCTTTAAGTGAGGTTATGAGTTATTAATTTTTGTTTAATTTGGTAGAAAATTTATTTTTTTCCTATGAGCCTAATCGTCATCCAGGCCATACATCAAAGCAAGGAAGAAACTAGGAAAACATGTCATTTCTAATGCACAAGCTAAACAAACATCAAACATTTTATAAAGCTAGCGCAAAAGAATAAGAGGTCAGGTGTGGTCGGGCACCACTGCACAAACTCGAAAATAAATATGAGTAGCCAAGCTCTACCCTCATATAACCTGTATTACAAATGAATTAATTACAATCAAGTAAGGAAATTCATGTTAAGGGGGTCTTCATTCTTCTTTTCTTCTTTCTTCTTTCGTCTTTCTTCTTTCTTCTTTTGGTTCTTTTTTTTGGATGGTTAGAATGTGGATGCTCCAAAGGCTTCACATGATACATAAGATGTAATATGATCAATGTTCATCCTAATCCCCCATAACAATCATTCCAAAATCTTAATTGTAAAATTACATGAAAAAAGGAAAGGTAAATCTAATTAAAACCTACAAAATAGATATTAGCTAAACAAACCACATAATCCTAAGAATGTGTAAGCATAAATTGGACTTTGCACCCCATACATAGGTGACCAAGTCCACCTGGCCTATTGTATTATGCCTAGGGGTATAAGCAACCTGCACAGCAAAAGTAATTATATTTTTATTATGGTGCCCCTTAAGCACAATCACCTGCAGAAGATAATGGTTAGAATAAGATTACCCTATCATTCAGTCTATGCGTATACACCCTAACATCCAGACTAAAACATTACATCACAAAATAAAAGCAAACATCACACTATGCTCTGCCCTAACATATGACTACAAGTGGTGACTTAGGCTAATATGTGTATCATTTAAGATTTGTGTGGTATGTCTAGTTAGGCTTTAAGGTTTAGATTTTCTAAGTATGAAGAATTCAGCTTAGAGGGTGATTTCATTTAAGTTATTTAGTTGATTTGGGTTAATTTTATTTGATGATTTTGTTTGGTTTGAATGAACCTATTTAATTGCTAAGTTGTAAAGAGAGAGAAAAAGGAAGAGGACTTCTCTTTCCTTCCCTACCTTAAGTAATTTCTAAGATAAATTCATTATTAATTTTTATTTAGTGAATGTTTTATTATGTGTTTTAACTAATCCTAAGTTTAGATTTTCCCTAAACAAACCTATTCAAAAAGAAAGGCATTTTAAGATTTAAGTAAAGTGAATTACTATTACAAAACCCGCAACACTTTAACACGTGTAACATGTATATAGATGAATCCTAAGCATATCTATACATGCAATGCAAGTATTTAGCACACTTTAATGATGATATGCTAAGAGAGGTTGCTTAAGAAAATTTGGAATGCTTCATGTATGCATGATTTTGTTAAGTATAAGAGAATGATTAATTTATCCATTTTTCATATGCACATTTACAAGTATAAAAGATATAAGTGAGTACGGAATTGGCTATTTAAGTAGTCACATCTGATGCCGTGTCAACCAGCGGTGCTATGCACTTTCTTCTTGGCCGTCTGATCAAAGATCAAATCGTTAAACCCGCGATTCTTAAGGGATAAATCCATGGATCCTATGTGGATTAATCAGGACCATCCATCCAAAATGCGTGGATGGATGGTCCATGATCCGTCATTGAGCTCGCCTGCAGGATAGGGCATCCATCCACTCCGTAGGGCTTGATCCAAGCTCAATTGAGCTCGGATTGAGCTCAAACTCAGCCCACAACATCATCATGCAAGAGCAAGACATCCAATGATCAATTTGCAATGGGGTAAAAGTTTCTTTCATAAAGGACAAAACACTTTCGATTCTAGGCTCAGTTTGAAGGCATACCTCACCGGAGGCTATCACCAGCGCTTCCAACCATCGAGGTAGCTACGTCTACTGGAGACGAAGCTCTGTTGAAGATTTGAGGGCTTGAGGTTGAGTGGATCTTCCTATGGACCAAAGTGGGCTTTAATTTCTTACGGCCTTGATCAAACTCCCCTCTCCGATGCCTTGAGAACTTGGATGAAGACTTGGGTGAGCTCAATTGGGTTCCCTCAAGGTGCTTGAAGGATGAATTGAGCTGAAATTAAGTATTGAGTGAGATGGAATTTGCTTAAGCTCCCTTATTTTCAGCTTAAGGAAAACTGAAAATGGAGAAATTAAATGAGCCTTGGAAACCTTGGAGAAGCTTGAGGATGCTTGCATTGAGTTCCTTAGCTTCAATCGAGTGTGAGTGTCTGAAAATGAAATGAAAATAGGGGGAGTATATCTCCCCCTAGAAGGATCGGACGGCCGAGCATAGCTTTGCCATTTTGATCAAATTGATCCTATGGGTTGAGTTGGTTAGGCCATTTTGGATCCCATGTGGTTCAATTTGGCCAGAGGGAGGTAGTGGAGAAGTTCCCATGTGCTCAAAGAGGTGGAGGAATGATTCACATGTGCTCATTTCCAAGTGGGCGGTCAATTTGGCCATTGGGTTGGGTTTGGCTAACCCATTGGGTCATGTGAACCATGCTTACTAGTGTCCACTTGGTCCACTAAGAGGGTGCCAAGTGGCCATGGAAAGGATATGACCAAATTCCAAGTAGAATTGGCCATAGGTTACCCCTTGACCTAGGGGTAAAATGGTCATTTGGCTTTTATTTCACTTTGGGTAGATTTAGAATAGTTTGAAATTGGGTTGGTCCAAATTTTAAGGAATTTGGAGTTGATTTGATGTCATTTGGCTCATGTTGACTCATTTAGGTCAAATTAGGTCAAACCAAGAGTTGGGTCAAGTTCATATGACCATTTAAAATGTGTTGGCATCATTGGTTTGGTTCAATTTGATTTATATTTAGATTTAGTTCATTTATTTTCATTTAGGTCAAATGGGTCAAGTTGACCAATTTGACCTAATTGGGTTAGGTCATGGGCTAGTTTAGGTTTGGTTGGTCATTTGCAATATTTTGCAAGCTTTGGTTTCAATAAATTTTGGTTTAATTTGATTTTGGCTCAATTTGACCTTTTAGGTCAAGTTGGGTTCATGGTCGGGAATTCTAGTTGGCCAATTAAGGCTTTGGTCAAGTTTAACAATCACTTTAGAATGAATTTGACCCATTTGTTGCAATTGATTTGGCTTAGATCAAGTTTTGACACATTTTGAATTTTTAGGTTAGGTTGGGTCAAGTGGCCAATTGGGCTAGGTTAGGCTCAAATGATGACTTGGTTAAGTTCAAACATTCATCATAAATTGGTTTTAATCAATTTGGCCTATGATGGATTTTGGCTAGTTTAGGTTTCATTTTGGCTAAGTGTTGACTTGGTCAACTCTTAAGTTTGACTTAGTTTGACCCAATTTGAGGGATTGATCATCTTATGATAATTGTTGCTCGCAATGTGAGGTTTAGGTGGGCTTAGTTCAATCCAATTTGGTTAGGATTATAATTTGGCTCATAAGGGGTACTTTAGGTCACTTTGGGTCAAGTGAGCCTAAGTGAGTCAATTGGCTTTATCAAGGCTTGATTCAAATTTGGTTGAACTCACATATGGATTTATGATTGAAATATATATCCATTTGCAAGTGATTTGGAGTCAAATGGGTTTTGATTCATTTGACAATTTCAAGTTCAAAGGGTGAACATGAGTTTGACTTAGGTTTGATTTTTTGAATTTAGTTTTGGTTTAATGATTGAATTTTATGTTTATATTTGGTTTCATGATTGAAGGATTGATTGAATCATGAAGAAAAATCAAGGGTTTGGCTTGATTTGAGTTCGATTTGGCTAAGTTCAAGAATTTGACTCGACGGGCTTAGGTTGAATTTTGGTTGAATTTGGATTTGAGTTTTGAATTTAGTTTTGGTTTGATGATTGAAGTTTATGTTTATATTTGGATTCATGATTGAAGGATTGATTAAATCATAAAGAAAAATCAAGGGTTTGGCTTAATTTGAGTTTGATTTAGCTAAGTTCAAGGATTTGACTTGAAAGGTTTAGGTTAAGTTTTGGTTGAATTTGGATTTGAGTTTTGAATTTGGTTTTGGGTATTTGAATTTATATTTCATTTTATATGAATTATGAATATAGTACTCATCGTTATGAATTTCTTGGTATTTAATTTGATTGGATTTGAGCTAAGTCCATAAGATAGAATCAAAGTGACTTAAGAAATATTTTGGATTTGAATTGAAATTTTGGATTTAGTTTTGGGTATTTGAATTTATATCTCATTTAAAATTGTGAATATAAATAAGAATATAAATGGGTTGTGAGAAAATTTCTTGAATTTGAATTGATTTGGATTTGATTTGAGCTAAGTCCATAAGATAGAATCAAAGTGACTTAGGAAATATTTAGGATTTTGGAATTCAATCATTGGTTTCAATCATTTGGAATTGATTCATGATTTAGTTTGGTATTAAAGTTGATTTGAGTTTGGAGTTTGACTTGAAAGAAGAAAGTGAGGATTTGGTTCAAGCTAGAGGGTAAGCAAATTTTCTAACACCCCTAAGGCATAACTTATTACTATGGCTAACTCTTCTAAGTGTCTAGGGTTAGGTTGAGTGTTCACCTAATCAATAGAAGTGTCTTAAGACTAAGGAACTCTTAGCATCTAAGAGGAGTCTTATGTCTAAGATGGAGGGGTTTAGAACTCATTCTAAAAATCAGGTCAGCAGACTCTTAAGGCATAATGAGTCTTCGACTATACTAGAGATTTTTCCCCTGCTTTACATAGATGAATAAAGTAGGGTTTATATTAAACTGGGTTCTTAAGTTTTCTATGGAGGTAAGCCTCCATAGTTAATTGCATCTTAGAGAATGAAATTCCCTAAGAATACTCTCGATTAAAGTAGATAATCATCTCCAAAGATTTCAAGGTTAGACTATTAAAGGATTGGTTATGTTTGGAAAATCAAGTGGAAAAGTTCAAGAATAAGACTTGTTTTTGGAATCCAAAGGGAGGAAGTAGAAAATGCTCATGATACTAGAAAGCCTAGTGAGCATTCAAATCTATCATATATACATTTGAAAGTGAAGAGATTTATTTATTTGAGTTGGATTTTATTAGATTGCTAGGGCTTATAATTCACCAACACAAGGTTATGAAATTTTCTTAAGAGGTGAGGATTTATGCTTATAGCCCGAAAGAAATAGATACCTTCGATCCTAAATTTATGGAGTTTTAATAAGAGCTAAAGTATGACCTAAATCTCAGTGACATGTGGACATAAGGGTTTACCTCCATAAGAGAGAGTAAATATGTCTGACTTCTGGATCTATAACCGCCTGAACTAACTCCTCCTATGATTTTAAAATCATGTATCCCAGTCTTATGAATTACAAGATAGCTAGAGTAGTTATTTAATTTGAAAGAGACTAAAGTCCTAAACCCACTCCCTAAGAGACTAGAGCATGAGTGGTATGAGCATATGACTTAATCTATAAAAATAAAATCTTACAAATTTTTATCTTATTTTGACATAATATTTTAGATAAAGGCTTTAGGATTTATTTATACCTAAATTCGTGATGAAAGATGATTATTAGTCAAATCAGAAGAGAAAGAGGGTGAAGTTCCATCGTCAGGGGTTGCTCTCATTTTGCATAAGTGACTCAAGATGATATGCATGATGTAGGACATACAACCATACAGCTAAGGGGTTGTTAGGTCTTTTAATTATCTTGATTATAGCCTAAGCTTTATGGTGAGGTTATAAGTTATTTAAAATTTAGTTATGAGTTACTAATTGGGTAGAAAATTTATTTTATCCTAAGAGCCTAATGCATCCAGTCCATACATTTAAGTATCAAACATAAAGAAATTACAAAAAAGATGCAATCCTAATGCACTATTTAAATAAATCATCAATCAATTTTATAACTATCATAAAAGAATAAGAGGCCAGTGTGGTCGGGTACTATCGTATAACTCAAAAGAGAAAAGATGGGTAGCCAAGCTCTACCCTTATACAACCCAGTATATGAAAAAATAATTACAATTAGAATGAATACATGCTATAAAGGTCTTCATTTTGCACTCTTCCACCTTCCTTCTTCTTTCTTCCTCCTTTGATTTGGATATACTTACTTCAAAGGTGTCATAAAGCACCCTAGGACAACGCCTTCTAGCCACTACTCATCCTAATCCCCTATAGTACTAATCTTAATTCCTATTACAAAATTACATTCATATAAGAAAGAGTAAATATAACTACACCTACAAAATAAAGATTAGCTGAATATACACACAATCCTAAGCAATTATGTTTATAATTTGGGCTTAACACCTTACACATGGGTAACCAAGCCCACATGTACTAACTTTGATTATATTTATGGGCTTAAGGAACCTGCAAGAAAAAGTATTTATATTTATTTTTAAGTAACCCCTTAAGCACGATCCTCTGTAGAAAACATGATTAGGCTAAAAGCGGCCTAACATCTAGTTTATGAAATATACACCCTAACATCCAGTCTAAAATATTACATCACAAAACAAAATATAAATCACATCATACACCATCCTAACATAGAGCTAGAAGTGGTAACTTAATTTTAATGTGTGTGTTAGGCTTTGTGTGGCATGTCTTAACTAAGCATTAGAGTTATGATTTTCTAACTCTAAAATTATTTAAATTAGCCATGATGGTTGATTTCACTTTAAGTTGTTTAGTTGGTTTGTGAATTCTAGTTTGTAGTTTATTTTATTTCATGAAATTTACACTTAGCATCTAAGTTTTATAAAGAGAAGAAAGAGGATTGCCTCTTTCATCCATGCCTTAAGCACTTTCTAAAGCATATTGATTCAATTTGATTCTCTTTAGTGAATGGCTTATTAAATGATTTTTAGTTAATCTTGAGTTTAGGTTAACTTTAAATGAACTTATTTAATATGAAAGATTTTTTAAGATTAATATAATTGAATTACAACCACATGATATATATTAAATCATTCCTTTCCACCACATATAATGTGCATATGATTTAATATTAAATGTATCTCTACATACAACATGTTTTAGCACACTTGAATGATGAATGTATGTGTATGTTTGAAATTTATTTTCACTTTGATTAGATTATGTGAACATATAAATTAAAGCTCTATCTAAATTTTAAAACCAAAATACATAAAGATGGAATCACATAAGTATGTGTCATTGTTAACCAGGAAAGTGACGTAATCAAATGACCTCTTTGGGCTAACTAAAGCCTTGTATTCCTGAGTTGTCCAGACTATATACTTATTAACATTCCAAGCCTATGCAAATCTATACATGAATACAGAGAAGAGAGCACTAATTTATATATCACACATGCTAATGACTTAGGTGAATATGAATGCATGCATTTTTAGTAATAAAAGGGAATCTTCATCTTTTGATAAGCACACATACATATGTATAAAGATGTGAGCAAGTACATGCCATTGTTAAACTAGAGAAATGAGGTAATCAAATGGCCTCCTTAGGGCTAACTAAAGCCTCGTATTCTCGAGATATCCAGACTAAACACTTATTATTTTAAGTACATATGAATATATACACAACCAAAAAAATGAGAATTATGCAAAGATTATATTTTCTTTAATCAAATCATTTAGGCATATGAATTAAAGCTCTATCTAAATTCTAATATCAAAATACATATGAATAAAACCAAATGAGTATGTGCCATTGTTAAATTGGGGCTAACTAAAGCCTCATATTTCTGGGATGTCCAAACTATATACCCATTATTGTTCAAACTCATGTAAATCTATATATGAATTATAAGAAAGAGAGCTTCATTTAATGTGCTTAAGCTATGAACACATGCAAATCTTATGTACATTCATAACTATGAACACTCTAAGTATTATAATCGATTCATAAGTTTTAGAAAATAGTTTTAAATTTATTAGTGATAATAGCAACTCATATATTTAATTAAGCAAACACATGCAAGCTTACATAAAGAAAATTCATTTGATTTATTTAAATTTGAAAGCATGAATGCATGAAATCAAATCAAATGACATATACATTTAATGTGCTTGGAAAGGAATAATTAAACATCAACACGTGATTTATTCAATTAAACTAATTTCTAAAGATAATCACATTGAATAAACTCTTTTAAAGAGAACCAAAGTTCATTTATCAATTTATTTTTGAACCTTTGATTTGATTTAAAGAAGATGAGGAGTTCTCATTTGTTATATAATCTCATTACCACATTGGTAATTTGATTTGATTTAAGAGAGGGTAATTAGGTGAATTTTATGAATTAATTAGGTTGGATCCTTAATTAAATCAATTAATTACCCTTACCTATGTCACCTTAATGTCATTAATTAAATAATTATAAGCCAACATGATATGCACATGGATGAAAGGTAAATTTGCAATGATCCTAGAAAATAAAAGAAGCCAAATGCAATTAGTTTATAATTAGTAGTTAATTAAATTAAGGAACTCAATTAAGTACTCTTATGACTTCTCTACACGTGTAGATTAGCCATAATTTTTCTAAGTGGCTTTAGGTTATTAAACACCTAAAAATCTACCCCTGATTTAATTAATTAGGATTTAAATTTGATTAATTAAGTCATCTAATTAATTAATTAAACTTTTGATTAATCTCCAATTAATTAATCTTTCTTTGAAATGAAATGGACTTAAGGAAAAGATTAGGAAAGAGGTCCTAACCTTATTTCCCTTGCATATTCACTATTCAACAATGATTAGGGCACTTAATTAATTATTTATTACTGTTTGGAAGGTTAATTAATCAACTAAATTAATTAAGTGAGTGATTAGGGCTTAAATAGTCAATTACCCTATTTAACCAAGCAATAAATCCCAAGAAAATTATGTGAGGTAGAGGTCATCCCATTAAACTAACCCACAAAGCTTGGGATTAATCACTTGAGTAATTAAGGAGTAATTAGGCTAATTAAATTTATAATTAAATCTTAATTAAGCCCTAATCACTATTCAAAATTAACTGAGATTAATTTAAACTAATTTTCCTCTGAAATACCTTTAAAATGAGTATTTATTTATATTTTATTGATTTTTCTATAATTTATTATGAATTTTGGAAGTTTCAGCAATTAAAAATAATTAATTAGGCCTAATTTAAGCCTGATCCTGTCGGCGCCACGTAGCGTGCTGATGTGGCACATTTTTCCACATGACGTCATGGGATTGGACACTTAATCGGTCGACTCAGCGCCTACATGGCGGCGGCAGATGTGGTTTCATCCCCGCCATCTGATCTAAGATCAAACAGCAAGGATTGAGCCTACGGTTCTTATAGGGATTAAATCAGATTAAATCTAACAAATAATCATGACTGGATGGTGCATAATCAATCGCCGTCGAGCGACAAGAGATGGACACCATCCACTTTTCATCACTCGATCCGAACTCACATGAGCTTAGATCAATCAAGATCGATCCCACACCTTCACACAAAGGATCCGAAGAGATCCAATGGCTATGATCTCACGGAATGCAAGTTTCTTACAGAGCTCCAAAAAAATTTCACCAAAAGCTTATTTCTAAAGAATTACTCACTAGAGCTCAAGAGTGGCGGCGAAATCAATTAAGGATGCTTCATCTAGTGGAGATGAAGCCCTACTATCTGCACATGCGTTGATTCCACGTTGTTTGCTCGGAATGCCACAAACAGATGATTTGGAATTCAATGTTGATCGAACTCATACCTTCGATGGTCGAAGAGCTTGGGAGGCGATTTTTTCTTGCTTGACGGAGTATGGGGAAGGTGTGGGTGAAGTTAATTTGAGTTTGGTGAAGAATTGGAGGAATTGGGTTGAACCGACGGATGCCCTGTTTCGGCTTTGGGAAATCCAGTAATGCGGGAGCTCAGTTTGCTTCAGGGAGAGCTTTAGTGCTTTCGAAATAGCCTTGGGAAGCTTGCCAAGAGTGTGTGTGAGTGATTCGGATCAAAATTAATAGAGTGATTAGGGCTTAAATAGTCAATTACCCAATTTAACCAAGCAATAAATCCCAAAAAAATTATGAGAGGTAGAGGCCATCCCATTAAACTAAACCACAAAGTTTGGGATTAATCACTTGAGTAATTAAGAAGTAATTAAACTAATTAAATTTATAATTAAATTTTAATTAAGCCCTAATCACTATTCAAAATTAATTTAGATTAATTTAAACTAATTCTCCTCTGAAATACCTTTAAAATGAGTATTTATTTATATTTTATAGATTTTTTTATAATTTATTATGAATTTTGGAAGTTTCAGCCATTAAAAATAATTAATTAGGCTTAATTTAATCCTAATCCTGTCGGCGCCACATGGCGCACTGACGTGGCAAGATTTTCCACATGGCATCGTGGGATTAGACACTTAATCGCGTCCGACTCAGCGCCTACATGGCAGCGGCAAATGCGGTGTCATCCCCGTCATCCGATCTAAGATCAAACAGCTAGGATTAAGACTACGTTTCTTATAGAGATTAAATCAGATTAAATCTAACAAATAATCATAACTGGATGGTGCATAATCAATCACCCCCGAGCAACGAGAGACGGACACTGTCCGCTTTTCGTCGCTCGATCCGAACTCACCTGAGCTTAGATCGATTGGAGATCGATCCCACACCTTCACACGAAGGATCCGAAGGGATCCAATGGCTATGATCTCACAGAATGCAAGTTTCTTACAAAGCTCCAAACAAATTTTACCAAAAGCTCAGTTTTAAAGAATTACTTCGCTAGAGCTCAAGACTGGCAGCGAAATCAATTGAGGATGCTTCATCTAGTGGAGATGAAGCCCTACTGATCTGCACATGCATTGATTCCTCGTTGTTTTCTCGGAAGGCCACAAACTGATGATTTGGAGGTCGACGTTGATCAAACTCATACCTTCGATGGTTGAAGAGCTCGGGAGGCGATTTTTTCTTACTCGACGGAGTATGGGGAAGGTGTGGGTGAAGTTAATTTGAGTTTGGTGAAGAATTAGAGGAATTGGGTTGAACCGACGAATGCCCTGTTTCGACTTTGGAAAATCTAGGTAATGGGGGAGCTCAGTTTGCTTCACAGAGAGCGTTAGTGCTTTCAAAATAGCCTTAGGAAGCTTTCCAAGAGTGTGCTTGCAACAGGGCGCTAGGGTGTTGATGTCACCTCCACGTGGCTCAAGGTTGGTGGCTCAAGGTGGCTTCCTTCTCCTTTAGGTCCATTGGTTTCGGCCATGGTGGGGATGTGAGTTAACTCACCTCCCCTTGGTCCATGGCCAACCTAGCTCACATGGGTTGGGCAAGATGAGTAGGTCGAGCTCCATTTGTGGTGTTTGAGGGCTGTCAAGGGAAAAGGAGTGAACTTCTCCATTTTGGGAAAAATCTCATGTGGGGAGGAGAATCCAAAAGAGATTTGCCTTGGGTTGAACCTAACTTAGGTTGTGTCAGTTTTGGGCTGACCCTATATGAGTTAAAGATGGGTTGGATCAGGTTGCATTAGGTTTTGGCTTGGTTCAAGTGGGTTTGACTCAATTTGACCCTTATAGGTCAAATTGGGCAAAATTGGGTTAGGTTGACCAATTGGTCAAATTGGGTCAAACCAAAGCTTGGGTTAAGTTCAAATGATGATTTGAAGTATTTTGGTTCAATTGGTGGGTCTATTTGGCTTAGGTTTGATTTTGCCTTATTTGGATTCATGTAGGTAAAATGGGTCAAGTTGACCAATTTAATCAAATTGGCCAAATTGGCTTGGGTTATGAGTTGATTCATGTTCAATTGGTTAATTGAAGATAATTATAGGCTTTGGTTTGAATTAATTTGAATTTAATTTGGATTTAGGCCAATTTGATCCTTTAGGTCAATTTGGGTTAAATGGGTTAGGTTGACCGATTGGTCAAATTGGGTTCAAGTATGACTTTGGTCAAGTTTAATAATCAATTTGGAATGAACTTGAGCTATTAGTTGAAATCAATTTATGTTAGATCATGATTTGACCAAATTTAGTCTTTTAGGTCAAATTGGATCAACTTAGGTCAAAGGGCCAATTGGGTTAAGTTTGACTTAATTAAAGATCAAAGTCATGTTTAATCATAGATCATAAGTTAGTGTGAGTCAATGGTTTCAATCGATTTGGCTTAGGTTGAGTTTTGGCTAGTTTGGCTTATGTAGGTTAAGAGTGTTGACTTTGGTCAATATGACCAAGTTGACTTGGTTTGACCCAATTGATGATAATTGATCATCATAGGGTGATCAACAATCATCATAGGAGGTTTTGGTTAAGTTTATTCAATCTAATTTGGGTTGGATTGAATTTTGGCTCAAATAAGTCTTTTAGGTTTCTTTGGGTCGAGTGAGCCTATTGGGTTTAGTTGTATTGATTGTGGGTTGATATGAGTTTAGTTGGATTTACATATAGATTTTAGAATAATATTTTGAGTCAAATGGGTTAAGCTATGTTTGATTTGGATTGATTTTAGTTTGGCTTGATGATTGTAGGTTTGATTTATATTTTGGATGATGATTGAAGATATAAATGATTTATGAAAAAAATCAATTGATTTTGGTTTGGATTTAATGGAATTTGGCAAGTCCATGGAATTGAATCATATGGCTTAGGCTTGGATTTTTTATTTGAATTTGATTATGGTTTGGAATTGATATGATTGTAGATATCATTGATTTGATTTATATTTGGGAAGATGATTGAAGATATGAATTGATCACAAGAAAATCAATTGAATTTAGTTTGGATTGAAAGAAAATTTGGCTAAGTCCATGGAATTAAATCATATGGCCTAGGAAGGATTTTAATTTGATATTTTGATTTGGCATTTGATCAATTGAATGTAGGTTTGATTTATATTTGGAAAATGAATGAAGATATGAATTGATCATGAGAAGATCAATTGAATTTAGTTTGGATTAAAATTTGGCTAAGTTCATGGAATTGAATCATATGGCTTAGGCTTGGATTTTTTATTTGATATTTGGATTTGGCATTTGCTCAATTGAATGTAGGTTTGACTTATTTTTGGGAAGATGATTGAAGATATGAATTGTTCATGAGAAAATCAATTAAATTTAGTTTGGATTGAAATTTGGCTAAGTCCATGGACTTGAATCATATGGCTTAGGCTTGGATTTTTTTATTTGAATTTGATTATGGTTTGGAATTGATATGAATTAGATTTGAGGTTTGATTTAGGTCAAAGGGGTAGGCATAGATTGAGTTTAGGCTATAGGATAGGTTTGTCTCTCTAAGTCCTAAGGCATAGCCTAACCCTATGATTGACCCTTCTAAGTCTCTAGGCTTAGTTTAAGTGTTCATCTAATTGTTAGAAGTGTCTTATGACTAATGAAGTCTTAATATCTAGAAGACTCCTAAGTCTAAAAAGAGGAGATTGAATCCTCACTCCAAAAGTGAGGTCAACAAATACTTAATAATATTTTTATTTGCTTGATAGTCAGTTTTACTCAACTAAGTTTTTAAATTCCTTTTTGAGGTATCTTCAAATCATAAAGCATCTTGAAGATAAATATAATATATTTTTTTATAGTTAATGAATATATATTTCATATAAAATAATGTCTTTCATATTGAAAAATGCTTGTGCAATATATCAAAGAATACTAAATAACATTTTTACATATCATAAAATGAAAAAAAATGTACATCAATTATGCTCTTATTAAAAGTCAAAGTGATTAACAACATCTCACTCATCTTCATGAGATATTTGTATCTCCATGAAAGCATATCATGATGCTTAATCAGAAAAAAAAAAGTATTTTTGTAGAGCACATTTTGACAGGTTATTAGAATATTATGTTAGCTTGGGTAAAATTTTCATCAACACTAATAAAATTAAGCCAATTTTAGGCATGCTTTCATCAAAGCCAATATAAGTAAGCTCAATACTCTTAATAGATTCCATTTTATGTTAGGTAAGAAGCAAGCTCCACTCTTTTAAAGCCTTTAAAAAATCAAACTAATTTTAGTGGAATGATGATGGCAAATAACATTTTCAATAATCAAAATAATATTTACTCTTAGTGCATATGTTCATCAACTCAAGGATAAGAGAGTGTAGATACATTAATCTCAAGGTTATCATGTTCATAATGAGATCAATTCTTATTTCAAAAGTGGGTGATAAATAATTTCTAATCTACAACTTCAATTAGTCTCTTGGAGTTTTGACATCCAATTATTATGCAATTAATATGCTTGCAATTATTTTGAATGATGATTAAAATGATTAAATTTTCATATCTTTGCTCACAAAATACTTAGAGTCACTAATTCATCATTTTGACAAGCACTTGGGTAAACTTGAAAAGTAATCCACTCATATCGATGAGTTTTACATTGAACACAATTGACATAATGTTATGAAAGCATAAGTATTAGTTCTTTTATTGCAAGATTCATTATGCAGAAGCCACCAACAGATGCATATTTTGGTGAAAATTAATTTCTAATTATTCAAGCTAATGTAGTCTATTAAGGTGCCAAAATAATTTAGAGAAATTCCAAATTTCAATAATGGATTGTGTTACAAGATACATGTAATAATAAAGTATGTAAAGCATTAATAAAAGTGTTGACATGGTCGTTCATAAAAACATTAGCTTTCAATGTGATTCTCAATGCAGTCAATCGATGGTAATAATGGTTAAGGTTTTGCTATAAGTGGTTCCGCACGTATGTAGACTCAAATTTTACATGTGGAGCAGGAGATGACCTACTCATATAGAGCAAGAACATCAAGAATTGGTTGAGTTAATTTAAACCCATTAAAAACCTTGGTTTGAAAGATTTAGATGCTCTTAAATTAGCAACCAAGAGTTTGTTTATGCTTTCAAGCTAGTGGAAATCTATCCATGGCCAATTCAATCAATTCAATTTTAGCTTGAATGCTACTTTGCATAAAATGTATACTAATCAAATAGTAATTTGCAAAATTTTATGTTGTCTAATTTATAGCTTCAAAAGAATGGTGATGTAAGAGAAAATTAAAGAAAATGAAAACAAATACTTGATTATGTATGAATTTCATCCATTTTTTGCATCAATTCAAATTATAAATATTTTGTTAGTAAAATTATGAATGAGATTTATATAATTGCTCAATTGAATTTTATTATCCTAAATTATGTATGCATGAATTTAATCAAGGGGAATTACATATATCTCATAATTTTTGTATATATTTACACATTTAACATCTAAATCTTTATATTTACTTATATAACACTAAAATATATAAATCACATAATAAATATCACTAATATTAACTTATTTAAAATGGTGTATATATTTTCATGAATATCTTTTGATGTGAATGGGACACTTAAGCAATATATAATTAATATAAAAAATTAAATATTTGATATACAAATTAAAATTTTTTTGTGATCACGTATATAAATAACCCATTTGATAATATATGAAAATGAATTTGATATGATTTGAATATAAAATGTTATATAAAAAATATTAAAAATACAAGAAAATTAAAATTAAAAATAAAATAAGAAAATATTAATTTTATAATTAATCATATTATAAATGCTATGTATTTAATTACCCGGTTAAAAACAGACTGACTCCTTAAAATGTCTCTAAAATATTTCCAAGGATTTTAATAAAATTTCTCAATCTATTCTTCTATATTTATAAATCAATCACCATAAATTAAGATTGCCATTAAAATATTGAAATTCATAACAAAAGTTTAACTTATATTTTTTATTTTGAGGAATTTACATACTTATCACATAATTTTTATATATTTATATATCTAATATTTAAATTTTAATTTTTTCATATATATAATATCTCAATCTTTAATACCAGATTAACAATATCATCATCTCTTACCTTTTAAAAGTGAAATGCATAATTAAAAGCTAAGGAAAATATTAAATAAGTAAAAATCTAATTTTAGTTAGAAACTTAAATGTATAGAATTGTGTGGTATGTATGTAATTTTTATTTTTTTATAAATTTTAATGATTTAATTGTGACATGTGTAAATTTATGTGTTTTATAATTAAGAAAATAAAAAAAAAAAATTGTAAATTCATATGTACTGTAAGGTTGATTTGTAAAAATCCCAATTCATTTTTGCCATAGTGAGTTGCGACCATACCCCGAAGACAATTCGAGCTCTCTCCTCGTTTTCTTCGACTGCAATAGTCCGTCCTCCCTCGGATCTGAGGACCACTAAGCGCGAAAATTCCCATATACAAGAAGATCCATTCGATCAGCTCCCAGGATCCACCCTTTGCACCTCTGATTTCTTGATCTCTTCTACCAAGTCCCCAAATCCACATAGAAGACCGTCCATGGCATGCCTCGCGCTTTCCCTCCAGCCCACTAATGGTCCCGACATCCTTCTCCAGACACGCGAGTGGTTTCCCCCCGCGCGCGCTCTCGCCGCCCTCTCCTCCTTCCGCCAGACCCGCCTTGCCTTCGCCGCTTCCTCTGCTGCCTCCTCTTCTGGCCACAACAAGGTCTCAACTTCTTCCTCGGCCCCTACCCTCACTGAAGACCTAGACTCCGCCATCGGTGATGATCCCCTTGCTGCCTCTAGCGGCCAAGTGGTTGTCGGCGTCGAGAGCAAGTACCGGGTCGTGTATCGCCTCGTCAACGGCATCTACGTCCTCGGTATCACCACCATCGACCGCGCATCCGACGGCGGCATCAACAACATCTTCGAGTGCATCAATACCGTCAACCAGGCCGTCAGCGTTATTGTCGCTGCTTGTCGTGGCGTTGATGTTACTCCTGAGAAGCTCCACCGGAAGTACCCCGAGATCTACATGGCTTTAGACATCGTTCTCCGCGGCGTTGGGAGCGTCCGCCTTGCCGCCATCCTGTCCTCCATTCATGGCGAGAGCATTGCGAAGATGGTGCACACAGGCATCGAGTCCGAAAACCGCATCCGTGGCGCTGACACTTGGTCAGGTGCCGCTGAGGCACTCTCCGCCGATCGTCGCGCCAATCTCGAGGCCTTTTCAGCTGCTTCTTTTGAGCTCCCGCCAGAAACCCTGGCAGCCGGTGATGAGGTTGCCGCGGCAATTGCGCCGGTAGCGCAGCTCACGGGTGAGGAGCAGCAGAAGGAGCTACCTGCAGAAGAAGCTGTGGAGGAGAAGGATCCGTTTGCTGCAAGCGACATGCTAAACAAGCCCGAAGAAGCGCTCGTGGGACGGTTCAAGAAGGCGCCTAATTCTGCAATAAATGCAGCAGATCCAGCTGCAGCCCTATCCGGCCTTGAAGTCACGGTTTTGCCACAGGCAGAGGCCACTAAATCTACCTTTATTGGAGTTGAAGGCTTCGAAGGCGAGTATGGTGGGATAGAGTTCAGCAACGAGGAGGCATCCTTATCTGAGTCATTTGAAGGGTTCGACAATGCTTTTGGCGGAGGTCTTGATGCATCAGAGTTTGTTACCACAAAGAAGACTGCCAAGCCGCAGGGACTGGGCGGTCTAGAGTTCTTGGCTACCAGTCAGGGGCCTCCTCCAGCTCAAGCAGCTGGAGCGGGTACGCCTCTAGAGAACCTTCTGGTTGAGAAGAAGAGAGAAATGTCTGGCCCAGAGATGAACATTGTGGAAGAGATCAATGCTGAATTCAGAGAGTCTTTGCTTGCTCGAGTGGGTTTCAAAGGAACAGTCTTTTTAAGAACTATTCCTCCAAACCAATCGGATGGGAAGGAAACTGAGTTCTCCTTCCGCTTTGAGGGTACCTCTAGAATCAAGAGGGCTGTGATGATGAGTTCATGCGTAAGCAGTCTAGGAAATGGAATGTTTCATGTCAGGACTCATTCTAAGGAAGAACCCATTCCAATTCTGAACTTTAGCCTTCTGCCCCGTCTCACTCCTCTGCCCCTGAGGCTTAGGTTAATCAAAAGGCACAGCGGAACCTTGCTTTCTGTAATGATTCAATATGCTTCTAATCCTGAATTGCCTGCGCCTTTATCTAACGTGAAGTTCATTTTGAAGTTGCCGGTTGACCCAACATTGCTTAAGGTTTCCCCAAAGGCAGTCTTGAACCGTGCTGAGAAAGAGCTGACATGGCACATCCCTGATATTCCTCTTAAGGGTCCTTCTGGAAAACTGAGAGCACGGATGCCTGTTGACCAAGACTCATCTGAGGGTGAGGTTGATGTTCATGCCTTGGTGAAGTTTTCTTCTCAGGGAGTGATGACCTTGTCTGGGGTCAGTTTGAGACCAGCTGCTGATGGCATTGCCCAATTTAACGAGGTTAGCCATACTTATGAAAGTGGAACCTACCTGTGTAATTAATGCAGATCAATGTTTCTACTATTTTCTCATTGGATTGTATCCAATTCCTGGAAACTGTTTTGTTTCTTCTTTTGTTGAGTGTTGAGAAATTGTTTTGGTAGTGAATGCCATGCATGTCTTGTGATTAGAATAGATAATTAAAGAATCACGCGTTCTTCTGTTTCTTCTCGTATCTTTAGCCGATAATAAATTGTTATTTAGTGTCAGACTGTCGTAATGAAGCTAAAATGCAAGTACTTCCGATGGAAGCATTTTTTTTAATATGTTTGTGAAGAAGCCATTATTATGCAGATCATTATTTGCAATGCACTCCTTCGTTATAAACTAGGTTTATATGTTTCACATGAATATCAACAGTTTAAAGAAATTGAAGGCATATATGTTCTTATATATGTCTGAAGCAGCCATTTCTTGCTTTATATTTCTGTTATATCATTTTTGGTTTCTTTTAATTGTTATTCGTATTATGGTACTTGAAATCCCTACTTTCAGCTCTTCTTTTTTTATTTAAGAAGATTTACATACATACCACACAATTCCTACGTATTTACTTATCTAGCACCTAAAGTTTGATATTTACATATCTAATACTTTACCTATGCTTGAAAATATGTATTCACTTTTTAAAAAGTAATAATAGTAGTATTTTTGAAGTAATGTTAAATATTTGAGTATTTTTAATGTAAATATCAAGTTTAGGTGTTAAATATGTAAATTTATAAGAATTATGTGGTATGCATGTAAATGTCCCTATTAGTACTGAATTATTATTATCCTTCATCATCTCACCCTTGTCCCCTGGGCGTGCTTCATGATGTTGTCATGGACTCACATTAAGTGTCGAAGAATTTCCCCCTTTGTGATCGGAGTACCTTTTGAACCCAGGGTGAATAGCACTCTTGTGTATTTAAGAGTAAAATTATTTTTTAGAGCTTAGGTGGGAATGCATGAAACGATTACTTTTTGGCCCATGTCAAGTATCCCTATTAGCTTTGTTTCCCATGCATTCTTGTGTTACTGTATATGTCGTAACACATTTGAGAAAAGAGTGATTTGAAGTTTGTTTATGCTCAATGGATTTTTTTAATTTTATGATTATCCTCATTCCGAGAGGCTACATGTTATCTTTGAGAGCTTCTTGATAGCCTATATGATTGTCATATTTCTTTTCATTTTCATTTTATTTGGAAATGAATCCCTGTTCTTACTGTTATTTCATTGATTTTGCAATGGCAAAACTCTTCTTGACATGAATTTAGCTTTAGCTATTTATTTTTGAATGAAAAAAGAACTGATGTAAAAAGGATTATTTTACGTTTGGTAGAGTTTTGCAATTCATGACTTTGTTTTCTTCTGTTTGGTAAAAAAATGTAATGTAAAGTATTTTAAAAGTTTTGACGCCGCGACGGTTGACGATGACCCGGCCGCGACGGGTAGGGCGACGGTGACACGGCGGCGACGGCAACAACGCACATATTTACCGCGTATTTGAAATTCATCCAAATCGGGCGAATTCTAAATACACATAAAATGATCTATGCAATGTATTTGAAATACATTATATTACCTTAGAAATTTACTGTACTTCAAGCCAAAAATAAAAAAAGTTAAAATCCCTGCATTTATTTTACTTTGCATTCTAAATTCTTCCAATCAAACAGCCCCTTAATCAATTCTACATGGGCTATGATTGCTGCTCGATAATTGATCTTATATTATCAAATAACCAAAAGCTTCTTCCACTATATGCCTTTCCTTTTGCTCCAGAGATAAAACTAAAAAATTGTTAGGATTGTAAAAATACCAATATGATCAGGCATGAATCCTAGTGCAAAGTGCTCATCTTGATGCATCTCGAAAGAACCAAAATATCTCACACTTTTGTTCAGAATTGATCAAATTAGATATCAACAGATCTCACAGTGCATGAAGATTTTATTAGAAAACTTGTCTCATTGTGTTAAATTTGTTTACAACAAGAATGTCCAAAACACTCATAAGACTCTAAATTACCAATTTTGAGTGGACGCCTTTACCAAAGTTATGGGGGAATAATCACCCTATGAGGTTGCTGTGTCACCGCCATTGCTGCCATTGACAATTAGGGAGCCATCCCATTACGCCCCAAGGTCATTCTTGCTAACAGTAGCATATTATAATCTTTAATCAACCTAATATGCCCTCATTCCATTGTTGTTTACCCTTAAATATGTGGCTACTTGAGTCGTCGTGACTTTTATGGGTCATCATTTTACGATTTGTTTGCAACAAAATACCTCTCTTGAGGAGAGTTGTTGATTTTATAAAAATTATGAGATATTTTTATTTGTTTTCTATATCAGATTTAGAGATGAAGAGCCTTTTCTTGAATGTTTTCACCAATTCAATCATTGCAATCTACATCTATCACCATCCTTGTGCTTTTGACATTAAGATCTATGACGTGATATATTTATTTTACATATCAAAAATATCGAGGTGACCCACCGTCTCTTAGCTTGATGAAGCGGGAAAACTCACCGAGTTCAAATCCTCCGTGGCGCGCTTACTTTGGAAAGGGAGGACGCGGGTGATGAATGTGCAGGCCTTGTGATTAGTCATTAATGACATCCCCACCCACAAGATGGGTGAGGTGTTGAGTGGATACCCATTCCAAAAAAAAAATATCGAGGTGGCTGTTGTTGCTAGACCAACATCACTAGCCACAATCAATATTGGACTAATCAGACTAGTTGGGTCACGTCAAGGACAACATAATCATGGGAGAGTGTGATCTGTACTTTTTATAATTGAAGCTACGATGAATATCCTGGATAAAATTCAAAATTTTAACAAAACCTATAAATTGTCTCTCATTCAATTCATTTAATGAGATTTTTAAATCCTGAAGGTTGTATGGAATTATTATTAGCAAGATAATGCACCATAGTAAGACTCACTCCACTGCCATCCTGCAAGACTTGTATTGTAACATTGCTTCTTAGCAGTCTTCTTTAAGACCTTGGCAATATTTGCCCCATTAAAACTTGTGCTATTGCTATCTTCTATAAGACATGCATTGTGACTATCCTTGGGTATGCTGCCACATTCTTATGCCACAACTGTTGGTGTTCTGACATCAACTCAGACAACTCATCTGTTTGCACTGTATTAACTTGTTCTTCAATTATATCATAATTTGTGGCACTTTGTAACTCTTTCATCCTATTATAAGTAATTCAATTGGTCAGAACTCCATTTTTTTTTTTCTTAGGTTTTCTGCAAACTATCTTGTATCATCATTTTTAATGACAAAAGATGTCTGATGAGTAGAGAAAGAGTTTATTAGTTCTAATTTTTAAGAATAAAAATGCTGCACTAAAGTGTGCAAATTATAGATGAATTAAATTAATGTGCCCTACATTAAAATTATGAAAGAGAGTAATTGAATATAAGTAATGATATATTAAAAATTTCTCAAAAACCAAGTTGGTTTCATGCCGGGTAAGTCTATTATGGATGGTATACATTTCTTGAGAGTTTTGATGGAGAAGTATTGAGATGGGAAGGAGGATCTACATATGATATTTGTTGATTTAGAGAAAGCATATAATAAAGTTTAAAGAGAAGTGCTTCGGAGAATTCTAGAAAAGAAAGAAGCATTAAAAATATGTATATTGGAGTTGTTACTTGTGTTCAAACAATAGGAGGATTTATCAAGTATTTTTTTTCAGTTGGATTACATCAAGGATCAGTTTTAAGCCCATATCTTTTTTGCTTTAGTTATGGATGCTCTTACTAGACATTTACAAGAGGATGTACCTTGGTGTATGCTTTTTGCTGATGATATTCTTCTTGTTAATAAGGCTAGAGAGGGAGTTCAAGAGAAACTTGAATTATGGATGTCAAATATAGAGTCTAAAAGCTTTCGTTTAAGTAGATATTAAACTAAATATATGGAGTGCAATTTTAGTTGTAAAAAATGTGACATTGAGTGTAAGTGATTAAAAAGAATGAATATTTAAATATCTCAGGTTGTTATTCAAAATGATGGTGAAACAGATGGTGGATGTTATTAGTTAAATTCAAGTTGGATGGTTGAAGTGGAGGAATGCATCTTGCCTATTGTGTGATAGAAAAGTATCGCTTAGACTTAATGAAAAAATTTGTAAGATGGTGCTAAGACCTCCAATGATTTATAGCATAAAATGTTAGCCAATAAACGAGAAGCATAAAATGAAGTTAACTGTTGCAGAAATGAGAATGCTCAAGTGGATGAGTGGCTTTACACTTAAAATCAAAATGCAAAATGAATATATATGTGAAATGGTTGGAGTAGCTCCAGTGTCAGATAAGATTAGAGAGAGTTCATTTAGATGGTTTGGTCACATAAAATATCTACCGTTCGATCCCCAGTTAGGAGAGTAGATATATTAGATTTGACTTATCTTAAGAAAGATAGAGGTAGGCCTAAAAAGACTTGATTTGATAGTATAAAAAATGATTATTTTATTAGAATTAAATGAGAATCTGACTCTTAATAGGATAGAATGGAGAAGAAGGATTCATGTAGTCAACTACAGGTAGTGGGTTAAAAGCTTATTGTTGTTGTTGTATCATGTATCACCGTTTTTGAGATCTGAAAAGGTTATCGACCCTCACTCCTTTTGATATCTTCATCGCTTACAATAGTTTGGCATATTATGTGAAAAATCTTTCCGCCCTCTTCAATGCGACTACTCAGGATCATTAGTGTTTAAAGAATTCTACATTTGTTGCCCAAACATTTATATCTAAATGATTCTTTTACACTTAATTTTTGATGAAGGATGATGCACTCCTCAAAGAACATCACATCTAAGCAAGGTTGTTATGCCTCGTCAAGAAGAAAGTCGAGACATAGGGGAAATTTCTCCTTTAACATTGATAGAATATTCATGTCAATCAGATATTTCATCTCATTATAATTAGAAGGCACGTCAAAAGCATGCATTATCTATCAGAATCCATCTGCAGTAAGGGATGATCCTCCCTTATTTGAATTTGTGTATCGCTTCAACAAAGAACATCTGGACAACCACAAATTTGCCCAACCTGCTTCTCAGCATTAACAAGCAATCATAGAGGGAATACTTCACTAATCCAAGATCTCTACATACTTGCTAAACAAATTCATCAAAAACCCAATTAAAAACCAAAACAAGTGATTGACTAATCGGTTCAACTGTGAAATTGTCCCCCAACTCATTCAGTCAATATTTAAAATTATTTTGAACAAATTGGTTAGGACCAATAGTTAAATCAGTGATTCGAGCTAATTGCTTGATTCAGTTCTAATATTGATCAAATTTTGACTTTTTAATTTTGATTAGATGGCTATAAACAAAAAATTAAATTAAAAATAGAGAAAATAAATAAAATATCTTATCTCAAAATGTTAATTTAGAATCATATTGAAAATATTCAATAATGGTGCATCCTGAATTAGAATTGATACATCAGAAAATTAATCGATCAAAGACGGCGCATTTTAAATGTTTCGATCTAATCACCGATTTCAAAGAAACTTACAAATAAATGACCGCCTCGATGGCATCTAACACAAGAACATCACATACCGATCCGAAATTAATCGACTCGATGCTATCGGAGCGAAATGGATCCCGATCCGCCAAATGGTCCACCAAACCGACATAGATCGAAGCGCCAAGAAATCCAACGAATCCAAGATCACCCAATTCGACATCATTAAGGCAGGATCATCAAAATACACCGTCGATCGGGGGATCGACCGTCCGATGGAGTGGTTGGAGTTTTCCAAATTCAAGGCCGCCTCAAAATCTATAAATGAGTTCATTCTCACCTTAGAGGGGACCGAATCGATTTGAAGACCAGAGCTCGAGAACCACCAACAACGACCGACGATCTATCACCTTACCACCAGTGCTCAAGATGGTTCGAGGGAGATCACCCCTGAGGACTAGAAAAGACTGGTCGCCTCTTTCCCCGAAGATCAAGAGGTTGATCGCCTCGCCGCTTTTGGAAACTTCTCCTTGGGTTAGTTGACCGATATCAGATTTTTTCTACACTCGAATATTGTCAGAAACACCTTCTTCTCCAACTAACGAGAAGCGGACCAGATCTTTAAACACATAAAAGTTTCTGAGAGCAAGTCGTTTTTTTCTTAACGGGTTTTCCACGTATAAACCCCGTCTTCATATCCCCGCTTGTGTGTTGGATAATTTTGGCTACGAATAAGATCTCATTCTGGAATAAAATTCTCTAGCACGCAACAAGAATATTATTTATTCGATTCATGAAAATATTATTATTCATTAGTATTTTATAAGCATTGCATTAAATAATTAAAATAAGTTTAATATTTATTGTGTTGTTTTGTTCAGTTAAGCCATTGAATAATCTTTGTTTCTTTCTTTCAATTCAATGTCCAATTTGTTTTTCTAAATAAATAAATAAAATAAAAAATGTTGTTTTAATGAGTTTTTCATCAAAAAAATTACCAAATAATTAGATCATTATTTCTTGAGTTGGCACGAAACTAAACTAAGTTTGACCCGATTTTTTTTTTTTTTTTTTTTTTTGAACCACTTTGATTGAGCTGAACTCAATCCAAATATTACATAAGTTGATTGAACTTAAGAGTTTTTTGTGTTGGGTTCAAGTCGAGTTTTTGTATTTGATTAAATATTGACTTTCTTAGATTTCACCAATCAAATGTAAATAAAATCTTCGAACATGTTGGTGCACTTGACATCTTTAAGCATTTCATGAGTCCATTATAATGAAATAATATAGAAGACATCATGAGTAGGAACTATAGGTTATTGTAACTATTCTATATTATTCATTAATTTCAATGCAAATCACACATCTTGGTGCATCTTAAATGATCTAGATAAGACACCAAATTTTGTCAAACATACTAAATGAGGGAGTAAAAAAGCTTATCATGATACAAAGATTATCATACAGTATTTGCTTCATTGTGCTGAATTCTTTGACCCCAGAATTTTTTTAAAATGAGCATTTGGATGACCTTAAATTAGCTAATTCAGAGCAAGCCAGCTTGAATCAGGCTAGAACTATTGCCAAATTAGAAGGGAATCAAATGTTTCATCAACCAACGAGATGTTCCATCATTCGGCCTATCCTTTACATCAATCTTAAGGCTATCCTCATCCCTTGATTTGAGTTGAAGATAGCCAAATCTCAACTCAATTTTGAAGAATATAATGGTGCTTTGTCATTGATTAAGTTATTGATCTAAGATAGAAGATACTTATTCTTAGTGTTGGAATGATTTGGAATGCATCACATTCCAAATGCACGCTAACATTTCGTGTTTGGTTTCAAGAAAAATTTCAAAGATTTCAAATACACCGTGAAAGTTATAGATTTGGAATTCGCTCAAATCTGCAATTCCAAATACGAATAAAGTCATATATGGAGCGCACGCGCCATCCGCCCAGGCCGCTCGCCGGCCCTGCCAGCGCCACCGGCGCGCCAGCGCTTACCGGCGCCGCCTCAGCCGCCACGGTTCATTGCCGCCGCTCCCGGCCATGATCGCGCCCCGGACCCACCGACGTCTAAACCTTCATTTATTTACAACAAAAAAAATGAAATCGAATTAGAAAGTTTCAACCAAACAACTATAAAGTAATCCTTTACATGACACATCAGATTCTTTACATCGATTCCAAATGCAGAACCAAACAATTAATGATCACTTTATTCACTTTTTGATAGTCATGTGTAAGTTTAAATTCTTGTTCTATTTTATCAGAAGCATTAGTGCTACACTTAGTTGAATGAACCTCTTAAAAAATTCTTGCTCTTCTTGTAACTCATTGTTGTCAACTGATTGGGACAAGTGCCACCCTATTAATAACATATATTACAAACTCAAAATCTAGATGTCTGCCTCTTCATGTTTAAGCTATTTATATGAATTAGGTAGGTGTAGCATTCATTCACAACCAACCTAACTGAGATTATAAGCAAAATGATCAAACTCTTCTCATAGAAGGTGAAATCATGCTATTCAGGGATTCTAAACTCTAGCTTTAGAAATACTAGTACATAACTGTGCATAAGACATACAAGCATCCATAAGGGTTGCATGTAGCTGTGTATTACTTTTTTTTTTTACACAAAGTATATAGTAGTGTGGAACAACTACAAACACATTTAATTGATGAACATAGTATTAAAAAATGAACTAATAATCTCTTACTTCTTTAAATAGCAAGACTAATGGTAATGACTATCTAAAAATACCCTAAAAGTTTAGTAACCGTTTGGGATCACTTTTATTTTTTGTTTCTTACTTCTTATTTTTATTTTATTTTGTTTATATTTTGTTTTAAAGCAAAATATATTTGATGATAATGATTGTTTTAAAAAAAATACTCTAAACATTTAAAAGATATTTTGAGTATTTGTAAAAATAATATTTTTTTGTTTTTAAAACAAAGAATAAAAACACTTAAAAACATATTTGATAAATATGTTTTTAGAAATAACATAAAAATAAAAATAAAAATAAAATAAAATTGATCCCAAATATTCCCTTAGTATATGTACATATGCATCAGCATATTGACAATTACCTTGGTTGATTTAAGATCTTGTTAGCTTTTTATTTTTGATGATATGTTTACTTTTCTTCTCTAGATTGATTTTGTGCACAACTTTACATAATTATATCATATGTTTGTTGGGATGACCTAATTTTTGAGGTAGAAAATATTATAACAATGTTGAATCACTTTAGTTAAATCTTATTAAATGAATATTATAGTGATTTTTATTTCGATTTCTTTGCACATGCACTAACAAAGAAGAGTACGCTTTGTGCAGTCTTGCACTAGCCATTTTTTTTTTGTTGTTGAGATATTTGAGCAAATGTAATCACAAACTCACATGCATAGTGAGATTTGAACCACTTTTTTAGTGAAAGCCAAAATTTCAATCACTGGCCAAGATCAACCATTTGTTCATATTTCATTATAATCGATAAGTTAAACAATTCTTTGAGCTTGACATTATATTACATTTTTTAGTTAAAAAGGTTCCATCTTTATTTATTATTTATTACTTATGATTTATAGAACTATATATTCAAAATTTTCATGCATAGTGTCAGAGAATCGAATGCCTTATGATAGTGAAGAGTGTTAAAGAAGCAAGGTATACCAACAAACAGCTAACCAACACAAATAAACAAGCAAATGATAAAGCAACTCTTGAGTTTCCATTAAATCATATTATATTTAAGCCAATACTTTAAAGCTTATGTCATGTGTGTTTATAAATATATTGAACATAGAAGTTATTTATTATAAATTGCACAAAAATTAACATGATAAGATGTTTTATTTTGGAATCAAATGCCTTATTCCACCACTTAAACCAACCTTTATTGTAAAATAGATTGTGCATTTAGGTAAAAACCTTTATAGTTTTTCTAAATTTAATTGATTTTTTTTATTTATTAATGTAATTATCTGTGGAAAAAAATAAAGTTATTAATCTAATTAGATGCAAATGCTTATTATGTGAGATAGATGTTTAAAGTTATATGGATTAAGTATTGATATATTATGTGAAAAAGGTTCATAGTTTAATTATGTCTTTGATAAATTATTTATAAATTATGTAATAGCAATATGACAAATTTTCTCTCAATAAAAGACATTTACAAGATGTATCTATCACTTATATTAAATTTGGAAGATGTACCTTAGTGTATGTTTTTTGCTGATGATATTCTTCTTGTTGATAAGACTAGAGAGGGAGTCCAAGAGAAACTTGAATTATGGAGGTCAACCTTAGAGTCTAAAGGTTTTCGTTTAAGTAGATCTAAAATTGAATATATAGAGTGTAATTTTAGTTGTAGAAGTTATAGTGGTAGTATTGTGACATTAGGTGAACAAGTTATTAAAAAGAGTAAGCGATTCAGATATTTAGGTTCTATTGTTCAAACTAATTGTGAAATAGATGGAGATGTTATTAGTAGAAGTCAAGTTGGATGGGTGAAGTGGAGGAATGGATCTAGCTTGTTGTGTGATAGAAAAGTACCACTTAAACTTAAGGGAAAATTTTATAAGATGGTGGTAAGACCTGCAATGATTTATGGTGCAGAATGTTAGCCAATAAAAGCGAAATATGAGACTATGTTAAGTGTTGCAGAGATGAAGATGCTCGGGTGGATGAGTGGCTTTACTCTTAGAGATAAAATGCAAAATGAGTATGTTCGGAAAAAAGTTGGAGTAGTTCCAGTGGCAGATAAGATTAGAGAGAGTCGCCTTAGATGGTTTGGCCACATAAAGCGCCAGTCGTTCAATGACCCGATTAAGAGAGTAGGTGTATTAGATTTGTCTTATGTTAAGAAAGTTAGAGATATACCTAAAAAGATATGGTTAAGATGTATAAAAAATGACCTTAATATACTTGAATTAAATTAGAATTTGACACATAATAGGACACAATAGAGACGGAGGATTCATGTAACCGACCCCATTTAGTGGGTTAAAGGCTTGTTGTTGTTGTACTTACATTGAATTTAACCGTGGTGCAAAACTATATACAAATAATATTTATATAGAAAGATTTACTTACGCATCACACAATTCTTATTCATTTATATGTCTAATATCTAAAATTAGATAGTTATTAATCTAATACTTTTCTATGTTTACAGAGGTGTATTTTATTTTTTAAAAAAGAGTGATGATGATATATTTGAGGTAATATTGAAGATTAAAGTGTTATATATGTAAAAATTAAAATTTAGATATTATATATATATATATAAATATATAAGAATTGTGTGATATGTATGTAAATTCCTCTATTATATATTCTCTCTCATGAAAACGTAAGTATGTAGTTGTTTTATATTGAGTTGAGCGAGATAGTTGTATACTTGTAATATTATAGATTATCTCTCAGTAAAACATAACAACACAACTGTATACAATCTCTACATTGAGTTTGGGTGTGGTATATAGAAGCATAGCTATAAAATGATAGATTCTCTCTAAATAAAATACAAGTATACGCCTACATACAATACTGACATTGATAATATATTCATGGTTGATGAAATAACTATACTAAATGAATCATTATTAAAACTTACTATTCACTTTCCCTTGAGAAGATGATTGTATGGCCATCCCTATCATGTTTTTTTATATTCTTTTCTTTAAATCACACATACTCATATATTTATAAAATAATAATTTTATAAATTTCTCATTATTGAAGCATTAAACAATAGCTAAAGCTTTTTTAATGTGTCATTAGCATAGTTTGTAGTATGTATGAGGAAGGATTTTTTTTTTTAAATAACTATAGTCATTGCTTAGCCCTAATATATAAAATTTATTTTTGGATTCATCCCATACATAATTGTTATAAATATTTTAAAAAGTTGCATAAATGATTCAATATTATCTTTATTAAGATTGCCACATTAAAAAAAAAAATTGAATGATGATTAACACCAACAAACAATGCACATTTAAATTTATATTTATTTAATCTATAACTTGTGTGAAAAAATAAAGATATCTTTGTCCTTTTGAATACAATTTTTGTATTTTAAAAATTGAATATTCTCTATTCGATTAACCTTTCCAACAATATAAAAATATGCATTAGTAAGTCTGATTTTCCCCTTTGTCTCTTTCTTCAACATAATGGCTTTTAATTATAAATAATTGTCATATGAGATCTTCACATATGTTAGTTGTTTTTTATATATATAATAAAATCTCACATTTGCAGGACATTTATATTATCTATTTTGTGAAACTTTATTTAATTATATGTTTGATAATCATATCTTTTGACCAAACTTTTAAACATAAATAATGTTTATATATATATATATATATATATATACATATACATATATGTTGTTGAGTTGCGAATTTTTTGTTATGTTATTTCGTTTATAAATCAAACTTAAAATATTTATTCATGTTCGACTCACTTGTTTAATGAATAAGTTGAACATGAGGTGTTTGAGAGCAACGAACTTTTTTTGACAGCCATAATGATGAAAATTTATTGAGAAAATGCATCAATGTAATCAACAACAAATGAATGCTCCACTTTCAATGACAATTTTTTTTTTATATAGATTTTTGCCTGCTGGTAAGTGAAATTTCTTGGTTACATGGGATTTATTAAATTTTAGAGTTAATTCAAAAGTAAAATTAATACTATCACAAAATTTGTAGCATTTAATGGACATAAAAATTGTTTCTCAAGATTTATTTCAAATTCTAGTTAAATTTGGTTTAAATCTTGCAGCCTATCATGATCTCAAAATGCATCAGTTGAACTTCTATTTTTTCGAGAAATTATTCGGTGCAGATAGCTACATTTCACAACATTATGCGATTTATCATCATTGAACACAGCAATATTCTCTTATATATTTATATAGCTAACTCTTAAACTTCAATTTTTATAAATATATCACCATAATCTTCAATATCACATAAAAAATATCATTATCATTCACTTTTTTAAAAGTGTAAATATATATTTTTAAGCATAGAAAAGTGTTACATAAGTAAATATTCAACTTTAGGTGTTAGATATATAAATGTATAAGAATTGATTGGTAATTCTTGGTGTATAATAAAAATATAGAGTATGAAATGGTTGATTGATGTAGCTTATGGCATCCCAAATTAAATATATTATTTGATTATATATAGGGTTTATAGAATAGAGAAAAATATGAAGGGGTTAGATTTTTTTTTAAATATTTAAAAGGGAAGATTTATTGTGGATCAATCATAAGTTATTTTTAGATGATATAGATATATATGTTGCACGCATCTTAATATATTTAAATTAATCAATAGTCGATACAATTGGTGCATTTGAATGTGTTAAAGCCCCTAATTTGTTTTGATGTGATTATCATGAGTGTGAATTTTATTTCTATGATGATTGAAAAAAATTTAAAAATTAAATATAAGTCATAATTTTTATATATTTTAAAAAGGGGGCTTTTACATACACTATCATCTATTCTTATATATTTACAAATTAATTACCTTTAACATCAACATTTTAAATTGACATTCAAATATTGAAATTCATAACAAAAGTTTAGCTTATATTTTTCATTTTTGTAAAATCTCAATGATTTGATCGTGACATGTGCAAATATATGAATTTTATGATTCTAGAAAATGAAGAAGGTGGTTAAATTATAATACATATATTTTAGGTGATTGATTTATAAAAATCTCTTAAAATTAATGTTTTGTTTTTGTTTTTGTTTAAAGTAATGAATTCATGTATGTGTATGTATTTATTGTGAATTTAATAAAAATAAAATATAAAGTTTAAATTTTTAATAATTAGATATTAATTTTGATAAATATTTTTAAATACATAGATAGTAAATTCCTATAAATTTTTAAATTGAGGTAGGATAGTGGTGTGGGTGGAATGTAAATGCCTTCTATTTCTATCTAGCCAAGCCCTCTCTTTTCGGTCTCACCGCTCCGTCGAAGAGCAGGTGAGCGTTCTCATAGCCGATAATAAACAAGCTCCTGGAGCTTACGAACGTCGAGTTCAGCATCTCCCGTCGCCATCGTTGCGAAGAACGCGCGACGCTCGCTTCTGCTGTAAGTCGGCTCGCTTTCGTCCCTTGCCACCTTTTTCTGCGTCTCTCTGCTAGGTTGCTGATTTTTCTTTCGGCGATTGCATGAGAAAAAGAAGATGAGCTTTTAATATATTTTCCTCAACCTACTTTGTCATTCCGTAGTTGTATGTTTTGGTTCCGTCCGAAAGTCTATTATATATTGTTTTTTTTTTCTTCTAGGGTTTTTTTGCTTCTTTCTTCATCAACTTTATTTCCAATCTGCGTTTTGCTAGTCCAAATTTTTTTAGGGGGAATTTACATACCATTGAATTCGTATATATTTATACATTAACACATATTTTTTTATATTCACTTGCATAATACACTAATCTTTAAAATCACATCCAAAATACCACTAGTACTAATCTTGTGAAATAATGGTTCGACCCAAGGATACCATCTATTCGAAACCTCGATAACTCCGGAAAATGAGGACATGAGATGGAGAATCGCAACAAATAGAAGTATTTCATTTGATTTGATACACAGTTACTCTTCAATAAGAGGTATTTATAGCATTTCAAGCTCTCTTAAGGATACATTAATCATTCATTGTTTACCTATAAACTACTATGACTCATTATAAACTGCTAACTTAATCTAATTATGAATTACACTTTTTGAACATATCATTATCCACTATTTAAAATGGATGACATTTATTCATTCACTTGAGGGGAGAGTGAAACTCCTACATAATTTTCTCTAGTCCTTACTACTTCCCTTTCACAGCCACATTTTGATTCATATGATCTCTATTGCCAACTTATCAATTTGTGGACTATTAGAATTATTATGTAGTTATTATTCTACTAACCCATCAATCCGTGAACTATCATAATTATTATTCCCTAATTTTGATTATTTCCTATTAGAATCTCTAATATAATTGTGCAAATACAACACAAATGTTGTAATGAAATACAAAATCAATTCTCTCCAATTATTATCATTGATCATTAAATTATCATTTGAAATGAATTTGGCATGCTTATCTTCAAAAGTAACGATTTTTTTGATCTAAACTATCAGTTTGGGAACTGTGAATATGGCTTTGTGTGCATGCTTGTGTATGTCCTCCTAAATTTGCATTAGGAAATTTTAGACCATAAGTTGTTATGCATCAATAGATGTCACTGAATACTTTTAGTAAATTTTGCAACGTTGTCTACTATTATATTTTTCATGAAGCTCAACAACTTTTTGGTTGGCAAAATATTTTTTATTGTTAAATACAAAATTTTCTTTTGGTGATGAATCTTGCAACGGGAAACTTAATCATATCAAATACTTAGCAATTTTTTTTATTCATGTACATTGTGAGTTAAGTGGATTGATTGTGGTACATCAATATTGTTTTGAGTTTAAACTTTTATTATTGTATTTTTTATATTTTAAATTGTATCTCATTCACTCCATCAATTATTATTAGGACATTTTCATTTTTCTGTTAATCGGATAATATGATGATAAGATGGGGAGTAAAGTAGGACCGGTGATCTTGGAAAACTTACCCATTTGAAGGGATGCATGGAATAAAGAAACTTTCCAAGGAGTAAAACTTTTCTAGGTCAATACAAGAGCACAATGGAATTTTTTCCAAGGTGAATCGCCTATTTAAGGACAATGTATCAACATATTTAAAATTTTGGTGTAAGTGTGAAATTAGTGGTATTATTTCCCTTATCCTCCATGCTTATTTTTTTCATCGTCTGTTCCCGCCTTGATATTCTAAGCTCCCGGGCCGGGTCGGGACACATAATCCCTTCTATCTTCATATTCTGGGACTACCTTGAAATAGTTAGTTCAAAGAGAAACAAAGATATGTAAATGCGTCTACTGTATGCTTCTTAGTACTAGTTGATAGACAGAATTGCTTCAATTGCCTGCCTTTTGTTTATATGAATATAAGTCTTTTTGCATCCATACTTGTGTACTTTTTCACAGATAAATATGTAGCCATATTCCCGGTGCTAGCAAATGACTGATTCCATATTTCCTTATTCCCCAGAAAACTAAATTAATGAGTTTCAAGGCTATGCAAGTTTCAAGTGTCTATCGTCAACTTCTCAAAGCTGTTGAGAAGCACATAGGAAAAAGTGGAAACAAAGGGCACTTCACGGAATTCGTTATCCAAGAGTTTAGAGCAAATGCTAAGCTTACTAATCCATTTGAAGTTCAGAAAAAAATGAAACTTGCTCATGATTACACTTTCCTGCTTAATAGTGTGCATCACCATAAGGTAGGTTTTAATTAATTTTATTTAGTGCATTTATATTATTATGATGATAGATAGCATGTTCATCCACTCTTTCTTGGTTTTTAGCCAGTAAAATATGTTAAGAGTTACCATCTTTTAGGATTAATCTTTCAGTAGCACACCTTTTGTAATTTTGACTTACTTCTACATTGCATAGATTATGTAAACAAATGATATCTTTTGTTTATTTAGATCAAATGTTGTCACTCTTGATAAATATATGTTTGCAATTTTGACTGTTTTGTGATTCTTTCATTCCGGTATGTTGTGTGTTTACTGATTTGTCTGGTATTTTTTAACATATAATGTGTTTAGAAAATGAAGAAAAAAAAATGCATGTTGGCATTATATATGACGTTGTTTTTGAGCTATGTGGTCATGGCGTGAGATATTAAATGGAAGCATGAGAAATTCGTGCTTCTAAGGCTATTGTTCCTCATTTTGGCTCTCATTTTCCTTATTTTCTATTTTTGTTGGCTTCCTAATGTTCTTTGTTGACCATTCTATCCTAATTTTCAACTTTTTTTTTGAAGTTATCTTATTTCCAATTCTTGTGTAACTTATCATTAACGATAAATATTTTTATTTATAATAAATTACAAATGCTCTACTTGAGGCTTACTATATCATATCCAACTCCGTGAAAAAACAAAAAATAACAACGTCCGTGCCATCCATTATCTATCTCTACTCTTTACTCGGATTTAAATTTGGGGTCATAATGTTTGGATTATTTTTTTTATTTTTTTCATGCATCAGATTTTCCTCCAAAACTCAAATTCAAGGGTCAACGTAGCAAAAAGGTAATCCAGAAACAAGCATTGTGCTACATGCTATTGGAATATGATTTATTTTTGTTAGGTAAGAAAAAGCTTAGTCAAATTTTCAGCAGTGAAGAAAATTTTTAAAAGATGGGTAGCTTCATCTGGCATTAGGCTAGGCTTGAAGGCTTGGGTCAATTCTAGCTTAAGTATGACAATTATCGATCTGGGAAAATTGATGCCCAAGTAATATCTTGATGGTGATGGGTTTAGGCATATTAGATCAATATCTCTAGATGATCACTAATATATATGTGGGTATAGAAATAGGATCTATGGTGTAAGTTAAGGTAGAAATGGTATACTTTCATACACTTTTATGGTGTTAGCCTTGAGATATAGGGAGTGTGGGCTTCAAAAATTCGTCATTGATCTCTCGATGAAGAGAGTTTGATTTAAATATTGGTCAAACTTTCAGAAGGCAGATGAAATAGTAGATAAGATACTACCCAGAGATTTCTCTCTCATTCTGTGAGGACTTTAGATATAGTTATGGGCAAAGCATAAGTTAATCCCCAATGTCTTGAGAGAGAACTTTCGCTAGTCGTTAGATCACTGAATGCGTAGTTTATAGTAGCAGTATGTGAAGTATAAAATTTAAGATTATGAAATTCATCATATTAACTTAAAGCAGATGGTTGGGGGAATGATGACGTGCCCGATCTAGGTAGTCGACCAAACTTGATCGAAGGATTTTTGTCAGCAGTTATGGGTTGCATCGTTTAAGTAATCCTATAGACTTGGGGTGGTGTTTGTCCAAGGAGACAATATTAAGTCAACTTTTTAATTTTATAAAATATACCCTATGATTTATAAATCAAAGACAAATTGGAGAATATACTGCTACGCCCGTAATAATATATTTGGCGAATCAGTCGGGAGGACATGTATGAATCAGATTATACGTAGTTTTGCCAAATCGGCGGACACAACACGCCCCACGCATGATATTAGTTGAATTTGAAGTGATTTATTTGACTGACTTTTGGGATAGAGTTTTCTTAATCGGTCATCTCCAATCTCTAACAAACGATGATGAATGAGTGGATGAATTGTTTGCTTTAAGTGTTTAAATAATAAATTTCATTTAGTTTAGATATTTACTTAGTTGAAATTTAGTTTTATGATGAATTAGTTTAGAGCTCAAATATTTTTTAATAATAATATCCCCTCCGGTTGAGATTTTTAATTAACGCAGCCATCATTGGGGTATATAAATATGATTAATCATTTAGTTTATTGTTTCAGATCTTGTCGACTCTATTAATTTTATAATAGAGGATCAGATCTAGATTTTTATTTTGAGTATTTTGAATTTGAGAAATATTGGATATAATATCGTAAATATTTTGATAATAGTTACCCCTCTAGTTGATATATTCAATCAACTCAGCTATCATTGGGGTAGACTTTGTCAACTCTACTTATTTTTTAGTAGAGGATCTGGTTTATGACTTATGTGCAATTTAAATTCTTTGGAAAATTGATATCACAACAGACCTTGTCAACTCCATTGCAATTATAGAAGATTAAGTTTTATGATCTGCTGTAATTTAAGTTCATTTACAAGTTGATCAGTTAGTAAACCCTGTCAACACTATTTCACGCATGGAGTATTAGGCCTACTGTGATCATATTCTATGGAGTTGAATATTTATCTCTTTTATTGATTTGAATTAGCATATGAAGACATTTATTAGCCTACATGCATATCATCATAAAGGATTGAATTGATTTTATCATTCTTCTCCACATTTTTTTTAACCCGCGTAACATTCTCAGACACTAAGTTTAGTTGTTTAGTTTAAGTGTCGGGGCCCATGCGGTGGACTCAATTCAAGTGCTTACATAGATTTTCAAAGAACTTATTATTTCTAAAGCACTCACATATACTTTGATGTCAATGAATTGATATGAATTTTGAAGCACTTGAATTCTATTAAAAGTTTATATTGTGATGCATGCCTATCAAATTAAATTCATCTGGATATTTATATGAATTTTAATAATATTCAAGTTGAATTTAGTATACACCTTATGAAGCATGTGAGGTTTATTTAGAACTGGAATTAATGCCTTCTATCTGTTTTTAAATTTGTGTTGTGGATTCGGTGACATTAGATTTATTTAGTTTCACATTATAACTTGAAACATTGCACATCTTCTATATTTATTTTTAAGCTAGTTAAAGTTCAAAATATTTTAATTAAGCCTCTCCATGTATTTATTAATAGTCATTCAAACTTATTAAAGACCTCTAATGAAGCTCTTTGATTTTTTTTTTCAATATATTTGAAATGAGTTGTAATGTGATCTAGAGTTTCTTAAAGGACCTGATTATACTCAATAATGAGTTATTTAAATATAATATAAATCTTCACATAAATTATGCTTAAATTGTATCCGTACTTAACTACTAGATTTTAATCACATTGTAAATCCTTGAGAATCCAAACATATATTCAATTGAATTCATTTTTGGATCATTTGGAATGAAGGGTTGCAAAGTCATATTTGTATTCGTTGATAGACTATCAAATTCATTGCATTTGCTATATGATTAAGTATTCAAATATTTCATAAGTTTCTTATGCTTCGATCATATAGTCAATTAAAGACTTTTAAATTATTTTATTATGAGTTTTAAAATGATTTTAATATTTAACAAGAGATTTTTTCTCATGCAATTTCAATTCCAGTTAAACTTATTTTTTTTTATAGATTCATCTATTTCAAAACTTGATAAGCTCAAATTGAATATTGAAATTACCTTAATAATCAATTTAGGCTTAGAATTTTCTATTTAAATAGATTCCTTAATGTTATTATCACTGTAAATTTCGGCAATATTTCGATAGTATTCGTCATCCCGTGTTATATATCTAATTTGTTTTCTGCAGTCCGCGACAATTGGTGGAACCTACGGATTTCAATCTCGTTATAGCAATGAACCTAATCACCATAAAGGAAATATATATGCAACTTCTACACATTCAAACATCTTCCTTTTTTTTCTATGTCCTAGATTTAGTCAAAGTTTCAAAGAAGATTTGATATGGCGATCTAACATTTTGCACTGAGCTATCGAAGGTGGGAGCTTTCTTGACACTATAGCAGTTTTAACTCACTATGTCCTATTGGACATTAATGGGGTTTTGAAACCTGCATAAAGAAGCACAAGCACAAATATACAATTTCTTTTTACACATTCAAGCATTTCCACACATCCATCAACAGCAACAATAATAATTTTGCATGAGTTCGGCTAGAAAGAATTGAATATGAGAGATTATCCGGTTGATTATTTGGGTTGAATAGGTGGGGGAAACGCCGGAAAGGGTATCCGGAGAGGAAGGGAAAGGATGAGGAAGATGCCGGAAACCGAGAAGAACCTACTTGATGACGGAGTTCTTTCTCATGACAAAGGGAATGGACTCAATCAAGGGATCTGGAATAGCAGGAGATAGTCTTGTGGAGAACCCCCGATGACGAGTTGCCTCGCTCTGAAAAGAAAGATTCGGTTAGAGGTTTTGATGGTAGGGAGATGAAGCGAAAGGCTTGTGAGAGTGGTTGTCGAGAGGAACCTGCCTGATGGCAGAGTTAAGTCTCGGTTATACTCTAGGTTACAGAAAGGGAAGGTGAGTGGCTGCCGAGAGGAACTTGCCTGATTGCAGAGTTGTCTCTCGGTTTCTCAAAGGGGATGTCAGAGCTATCTCCGTCCACCGTCACGACGCGATCGATCTTGACAGACACATCATGGACAAGGTGGAGTCTGCAAGAGGGTTTAGCTGTGGCATGGCGGTGGATTCTATAATCAATGTCAATGCTATAAAAGGAACAAGTTAAATGCATGACTATGGCCTGTGAAAGAAAGATCTTCCATCAGGCTAACATTAAAAGCCAGATAGGAGGTTCCAAAATGGCACACTAAAAGAGCCAACACTACAGCCGACATGGCATGATTCCTCAATTACCAGCAAAGCAAAGCCATATTCCTTTTGTAATGGCCGAACAGATTCAAGATATACTCAGCCATGCAAACACCAGCCAAATTTCTCATCCCATTACCGGCACTTTTCCACATCATTAGGCATAGCCGTCTACAGTTGCAAGTACCTCCATTGAGTTGGTTTGTAGTATTGAAAGGGCTATAGTCGAGATTTTGGTGAGTAAAGATGACAAATTGCACATTTTTCTCACAAGATGAGGTTGGCAAAGGGGAGTTTGGAGGAGGGAACGATTGCGGCTTGAAGCTCAAAGAGGGGTGGAACGGAAGGGCTCGGTTTGCTCGGCTCACACAAATGGGAAAAGAGGGAGTCGCGTGCGGGAGGAAGATGAGAGATGCGAAATTACCTATAGAAGATGAAAGAGAGAGGGCTAAACGGGAGAGTCACGGGATTGAGGAATCAATGAATAAGGGCGGACGATCAAAAACTGTCGCTCGAGAAAAAAAAATCCCTGGGATGAATGTCGGCTATGGGTTTTACCTTGGGAGGGAAAATCAGATCCCCGTTTTCTCGAATTCCTTCCAGAAAAGAAGAGCTTCTTGATTAGTGGTCTTAATTGCTGATTGATGAATTTCCATATAGAATTAGGCGGGATTTTGAAAATTATGAATGAAATTTTAAATGTGATTGAGAAGTATTTATGAAAAATATTTAATATGATCAATAATCCCTATTCATATGAGAATCCTGATTTAATCATATTATAATTTAATCATTAAAATTAAATCGAACTGTGTTATTAAATTGGATGTTTGGTTTTCACAATATCACGTCAAAATTCTTGTGAATCTTGCTGAAATTAAACCCATATAATATGGGTATCATTTCTAGGTAAATTTGACGTTCCGGATTCAACGGTTTAATCCGCTTCACGATCGGATGCCGTTTGATTAAAATCGACGCCGAATTGAGACAATTTTGGTTAAAAAATGCGCGTCGTCGCTTCCGACTGCTCGAAATTCACGCAGACTCGTCTGAATTGAATGCGGATAGTCTCATTTGATATGTTTCGACGCGATCAATTTCGTGAACGGAGGTCATTTGACATCGTCACAGCCTCCCGACTCTGATATGCGTGTAGGCGCGTCGACGGATTTTCCTCTTGATCAGTTGACCGTCAAATTGTGCAATATGTATATTCTGATCAATTTCGACATTCTGAATGCGATGGCGAAGTCCGTTCGTCGATCGGAGATCATTTCGACTAGTTTTGGTGACGTCGAATGTATTTCAGTTTCGAATTGTGTGTTATTGTATCCGAAGTCCGTCGAATTCGGCTTGTGAGCTCGATGCAACTTATATAGTAGACATTAAGGTCAACAGGGAGTAAACCTTGCAAATTTAATATTTTAAATTAGTAACAAATAAAAATAAATTGAAAATCAATCATAAGGAAAAAATTGAAAAAAAAATCAAAATTATCAATTTATTAATTCATTCATATTCTAGCTCTAAAATTTAATAGCATGTTCTTAAAATATTGGTTGGGAATTTGATAGTTAAGTGTACGGTTGAGAGGCATAAATACAAACATCCAAATATAAATAAATGAACTTTCATTGTCCCTACTCCTGAGTTCGCAAAGGCCCAAAGATTCATGCCATCTAAACTATAAAGATAAAAACCTTGCTAAATATTTTTTGGAGTTAATCTTAAAATGTGACACCATTCAAAATCGCACCTCCTCGACAAATCAATCAATCAAGAGAGTGAGATTTTAAGATGTCATGTAATTTTCGTAAGACGAGATAGTAGATAAGACACCTGAGATTTTGTTCTCATTTGGTGACTTTAGATTTGGTTTCCTATAGGTGCCTTATATAATTATCCCTCCCAATAAGTGAGAGAACTTTCGATTAAGGTCGTTAAGTCGCTAAATGCGTATATAAGAAGAAAGATATGAGTTTTAGAATTTAAGATTATGGAATTCATCATTTAAATCGAATGGTTGGGGAATGATGGCGTCTAGATCCCATAGTTCCATCCCGTCGTGTCCCTAATCTACTTAGTCGGAGGAGGTAGTTGACCAGGAAGGATTCTTATCACGCTCCCGTCCAAGAAATCGGACTCTGGGGTGTTTGTCAGGAGATAAGCTTCACCTTACGACAAGGGTTGTTTGCCCTATCAAGTATACCTTATGATTCACAACTCAAATGGCAGGCCAATGGGGAGCATACGGGCTACGGTCGTGATCGTAATATAATGGAGTCTTATGCCACCGATCGAGAACTCGTAATTATATTATCTATGAGCTATGGGCCAAACCATGCAATCGAGGATACGGCCACGCTCGGCGTGAGATTAGTTGAAAGTGAACATAAGAACATTTGATTTGACATTGGTTCATGAAGGAAGTTTTAATTTGTACTCCACAAATACTAAGGTGGATAGATTGAATTTTACTTTAAGCTTTTAATGATTAAGTTTAATTTAAACATTTTTAGATTGATATTTAATTTGAGTTAATTTGATTTAAAAATATAATCGTGTTTTGATAGAAGTATCCTTCCGGTTGAAATCACTATTCAACACAGCCATCATTGGGATAGTTAATTGATTGAATCAAATATATTTGAGAACTTTAGATCCTGTCAACTATTCTAATAGAATATCGATCTACCGTCAATGGAATGGAATATTGCACTATGTTGAAATTCTTATAATAGATTTTAGGTTTTATTAACACCTGCCTAAGATTAAGAAGCAACCCGCGATCCTCGACACTTGAATCTAAACATTCAACATAATGTCGGGGACCCATGCGGGCGTATTTGAGAATGCCCTAATTAACGTCTTCTGTTTGTTTGTACGATGTGTTGCGAATCCGGTGGCGTCGACGGCGTTTTATTTTTTGTATTTGATTTTTTGCATTTAAGCTAATACAAAAATCACTTTCATTTGATTCGTCATTTATCAAGTCACTATTATTTTAATGAATAATTTTATTTGTATTCATGGATATATCTCCAAATATATTGCACATTTTTCTTTTTTTTATTTTCTCAATTCGTTCAATGAATTACAAACTGATTTGATTATTCACATTTGCTAATAAGTCATATAATCAAGCACTCATTTCAAACCAATTTGTAGAACTTAATGCAAATTTATTTGCAAGTTATTTCCATTTAATCCTTGCTTGAAATAGAGTTGATTTCTATTGAAATCATATCAATCTCTTTTGAATTTTACATTTGAAAGTTATACTTCAACCATATTACAAGCTTCCAATAATCCAATCATGCATTCAATTGAATTTATCTTTGTATCATGTTGAAATGAAAGATTATAAAGTATCGTTCATGTTTAATCAGTCAATCTTTTAAGCTTAGATTTGCATCCTATAAATGTTATTTGCCTCCAAGCTTTACAATCCAAAATTTAATTTGATGTCATCATTAATTTTCAATTTTGAGCTCAGAAGTTATAATTAAATCGATTTATTTTGAATTCGAATTTTATTTAGAGCTTAACCTTTCAATTTTGTATTTATTTCATTTCAAGCTCATTTAAATTTAATTTCCAATTCATTTCTTTAGGATTTTAAATCTTTTTTTTTGTTAAGTCCAAAAAATTTGATGAAATTTGAAAATTCTCCTAAGATCATCCCTGAGGGCGATCGAGGTTTACTTGATCCTTAATGAGCAATGAGCTTGTCTTCTGACATCACAGACGTCTTCACACCCGCTTCACGCATGCGAGTCTTGAAACTCAGATTGTGTCCAAACATAGGGATTAGAGAAAAAAAAATGAAGTCTAACGAAATTTCGGCAGCATTTTGGTTAGCGGAGCGACATCTAACAATTTTTGGCTTACTCGGTATGCTATTTGAAGGAACGAGTGTCGGCACAATCTTTCACACCCGCCATTTATCGGCGTTAGGGATCTTCAAACCTGCAAAAAGAAATGCAAGCATATATTAAATATACACATTCTTATTTTGTTGCACATTCACCAATACATACAACTTCAAACAATAATAAACTTGAGTGATGATTTCCCCTCCCCCTTTTTTTTTTCAAAAATCCAAAACTTTTTCCAACTAAAAAGCAATGTAAAAAAAATGCAGAATTCTCAATCAAGCTTTAGCCGAAGTATTAAAACGAAGCTGATCTTCGCCTCAGCGCATCCATTCAAGCTCTGCTATCTTCCCATCAAAGCAAGGACATTACTTGCTCTCTGGCCTATTACCACAAACACATTGTGCTCAATATCTCAATGCTCTACTTGCCAACCACATCCACAACAACAACAAAAAAACTACTTATCACAAACGCATGGTGCTCAATATCCCGATGCTCTACTTGCCAACCACATCCACAAAAAAAAAAAAAAACTAATGGATCCGATTTAAACCACGAAACAAGGGCATTGACTGAAAGAGAGTGACATGGGCAGATTTTGAAACCAATTATCACGATGATGCAAGAGGATGATTTGTATTTTTAAAGAAATAAGAAAAATCCACACGCCAATTAATCTTGACAAAGCAATTTCACCGCCAACTTGAAGGAAACTTTCCACCCATAAATAATCCAATAAGAAATAGTTAACAGCAACAGGCTTAAAAAGATGGAAATGCCATCCAACTCCTTTTTGAGATTGTAGATGGAGCTTTCCTTCTTCCAACGTGTAACTTCTACTTCATTTGGTCTTTCCGTTCCTCTAGCAGCAACAACAAGAAAGCAAGAGAGAAAGAGAGGAAGGGAAATGCCAGAAACAGAGCAACCTACTGCGTGCAGGTTGAGTGGACGAACAAGAGAGAATCGGGGCTCGGTTTCTCGCTTACTTTGATCGAAAACCAGGAGCGGAAGAGAAGGGAAGAGTTTTCGGTTTGAAGCGTGCGGCTTGGATGAGAGGAGAAAAATGAGAGCTCTTTTCAGTTTTAAGAAGGAGCCAATGTTTGTCACTTGCGGTTGAGAAGAAGAGGAGGGAGGGAATGGTTGGAGGAGGGGGAACGGTTGCCATTCGTGGAGCGCGCGTGAAGGGAGGGGAGACGGCGTCGGATCGTGTGAGAGGGAGTTGAGCCGTGCGTGGTCGAGCGAAGGAGGGAGGCTCATGCACGCAGAGGGACGAACTGAGCCGAATGAGAGATTAGGGCCGATTGAGTGGGATTTAGGGCTAGGATTAGATTTAGGGTTTTTTTATTGACTTTTAAATTAATCAATCGATTTTAATGTGAATTTTATGCCGACACGATTAGGTAATTAATATATATATATATATATATCAATTCGAGTTATTACGTTCAACGAACGACGCAGCTCTGATCGGAGACCGTTTAGTCGGTCAAAATTGAGTCAATTTTCGCCTAAAATGCGCTATCATTTCCGACCGATTCGACTTGTCCGAATTGAGTGCGAACAGTCTTGATAGATTTCGATGTTTCGAAGTTAACGGCGCGATCAATTTCATGAATGGAGGTCGTTTGGACATTATCACAGCTTCCCAACTCCGATATGCGCGTCGCACATTGATAGCTCGATTGCTTGATCGGTTGACCATTAGATTGTGCAATATTTATATTCCGATCAATTTCGACGTTCTGAACGCGACGGCGAAGTCCATTCGTCGATCGGAGGTAGTTTCAATCATTTTTGGTGACGTCCAGTGTGTTTTGAGCCCCGATTTGCTCATTGTCACTTCCGAAGTCCGTCAAATTTGATTTGTGGGCTTGACTCGACTTATGACACATATATGGAGGTCAACAATATGCTTTAGAAATCTGCTGAGAGGCACCGATGAAGGTTATGACTTTTGCTTTCTTTAATGGAAAAAGTGACACAAAATCACTACTTAATGTACTTGCAATTAACATGAGAGTCTATGTTAGCGAGTTGGCCGAGATGAAACCATCCAAAGTAATTTTCGAGGGACGAAATTGATGAGGGAGATCAACCAAGTGAGCTAGTATTGGAGAAGTAACGATTGATCAAGTTGAAGAGGAAGAATGCCCAAGTTGGTGTATTGAGAAGCAACAATCGAGTGAATTTTTAAGAGAGTAAGTTGGCAGGGGAGAATTGATTAGGAAATGGGTCAGTGAGGCAGTAATGAGTGAGAGGGTGCGGTGCTGGTTGAGTAGGCATTTAGTTTTTTTGTTGGTTTCCAGATTGTATAAACAATTTTATAATAAATTAAGAGAACAAGTAGCTCTTATTTGAGTAGATAGTTTATTATTCTAATCATATAATTTAAGTTGGTGTTTTTTAACGCTATTAAAACTAATTTTGGATATTTCATGTTTGATGGTATTATCTTTGCCATTGTTATGTCAAGCAGGTTGTTAAGGCATCTTTTCAATCGATGTCTTGATCATCAGGCTTGTCCCCTTTTTTTGGAGTTGTTAATTTAATTCAAAATTTTAAAGCTTCTCTCTAGATTTGGATAGGGGATGGGTTAGAAATCCAAGTTTCTTAATTCAACCATCATTGTCATTTTATATCTTGCTTTTCAAAATCAATGAGGGGTTTGAATCCAGCAAGGGTGGGGAAGTTGCAAGCAAATTATTGAATAAAAAAAGTGTTGCCTATGCTTGCTTTTCAATCTGCTACAATAATCTATAACATCTTTCGCCTTCTTTTGAAGTGCAATTACTCCTTATGGTGTTACTTGGAGTTAGTAAATTATGCATTATATCATAAAATACAATTCTTACAAAAAAAATTCAAAAATTCTTTTATTTTTGACATGTTTTCAAATGTATGAAAAAATTCTCATATTTTAAACTTCAAATGCATTATGCATAATATATGTATTTTACACATAACACTCCCGTATTTATAAAAGCATCTGCTATATGTTTCAATTTTTTATCTTTCCAAAATTAATTTTGATTTATGATATATATATATATATATATATATATATATACATATCCCATATTTTTTTTAATTCTAGAACAAAAATCGTATAATACTCATATGCATCAAAGTTCATTTAATACCCATCACATAGCTTACTAAGGAGCAAGCCTTGTTTTTCCTTCAATGAACGGTTCCTGTTTTCCATCCCATATATTTTGTTTTTCTAGAAAATTTTTGGGTGCAATGATATATATTTTTTGTATTTTTGCCCCTCTTGGTATAGAGAATTTGGAACTTTTTATCCACTAATTTTTGTATACTGGAAATGTTAATATTAGAGTTAATAGACAAAAAAAATCTTGTTTACTAATATCCTTAACAATAGGATGATTATCAGTCACAGATGCTTTGGGTTGATTTGGATCAATGATATTTTATGTAGGTGTGGGTCAAATCATTACCATTGAGCTAATATGTAGGGAAAGGTATGATTCCAAGAAATAATCTAAAGTTGTTTTAAAATTTTATGTACAAACTAGATTAGAAGTTGCCAAAGCTACAATCATTTTATTAAAAGGTTTGTTTTTATCAATTGAATAACCCCTACTATCCTAATTGCTAGGATTTTTTAATGATTCTGGATGTGCCTTGAAGTACCTTGAGAAATTGTCACAAAAAAGTTATCATTGGAATAATATGAATGAATGCCTTCAAATTCTACTATGTCTAGTAGATATGAGTATCTAAATCAATCCAAATCTTTGTCTTCGAAGGGATGACAATATCCATTTCAATGAGGGCCCTAGTCCTCAACTTCCTAGATAACTTAGAAGTTGTAGCATCCACTTGAAGTGGTTTAACAAAAATTGAGCCAAAAAGAGAATAACGGATTGATTGAAGTAGTTGATTCGTGGTTGAACAAAGCAACCCACGTTGGAGTAATAGGATGTTTCTCATAAAAATCAAACTGTAGTGACCACTTAAGCATTCACGCCGGAAGCTGATTTACAAAATATGGTCTCCTTGGGAATAATATTGAATAATCAGTTTTTAAGGATAATTTAATAAGACCATGACAATAATCAAGAAGCTCAATTAAAAAAATCTCCACCCCAAATCAAATTGATCATGATTCTATGACCAATCTCTATATTGGGGTGGCCCTAGGAAAATTTGCCAACAAGAGTGAAAGAGAAAGGAGATGTCAATTCAGAGATATCTGCTTTAGAAATGAGTGGAAGTTTACCGTGGTAGGTGGAGGGCAACATTGTGACCAGTTGAAACATGACCTGTTGAAAAAGGGAAGAGGTGGAAATATTCATATATTAATGATCGATGAAGGGAGACACAAACCGTTCCATATCAAAAAATTTATTACAGAGGGATGGTCTTCATATTCAATCGGATCAAGTATTGATGTCAGAGTCTTCAAGTGTTCCCCTGAGGGGCAATCTTTCTTCCATGGTCTTCTAACAAGCTTTAACAATCTCTTTGTTTGATTTTTCCTTTTCTAACAAGACTTGGTTAAGATGTATAAAAAATGATCTTAGTATACTTGATTTAATTGAGAATTTGACACATAATAGACACAGTGGAGACGAAGGATTCATGTAGCCGACCCCATCTAGTGGGATTAAGGTTTGTTGTTGTTGTTGTTGTTGTTGTTGTAGTTAGGTATACTCCTTAAAGATGCTTTAACAATATCTTTATTTTTACAATTTCAAAATTCATATATTCACAAAAACTAGCCACCCGAGATTCGGAAAGTTGTCAAAGTAGAATTTTTCATTACATTTCCAACGATATCAAACACGTTGAAATCCAACACCGGATGAGCCTGATATGGCCAAAAAATAATTGTTGTTTGTTTAAATTTTTTTTTAAAAAATTAAAGCTACGTGGCCAAATATTAGCCGACGTTAATATTCGACTGGACGGCCTATTTTTAATTTTTTTTTAAATGCCTAATTTGTTAATTACAGTTTTAATTAAGCCCAATTTGAAAATTAAGCCTTATTAATATATCAAAGTGGGAACTTCAGTAGCTGTAACCACAAGGGAAGCCTTCTTATAGTTGTAGGGATTCCTTGATCAAAAAGTTTTAGGCCTTCTTATACAGAGCATAGATACACTGTATGAATTGCCCTGCTTCCCATTTCAAGCTCAGTCTGGAGAATTAGGGGGCAGTCTCCTAACTCTTAACAGCTACTGATGTAAACTTTATCAATTACTTAAAAAATTTTTGTACCGAGCATGATGCAGAAACCAATAGTGAAGCTCAAGGTGTTAACGCATGCAATAAATAATCCTTTAGGATTCAATACTCCATATTTTATATTTATTGATTTGTACGCTATTGATCTTGCATTATATTTATAGAAGGGGAATTTACCTACACAGCACCTAAAACTTTTTATTTTACATATATCACTCCCAATTACAAGCCCTCACCTTGTCACTAGTGCCATTGCTACATGGCCATCTTGCTCTGCTTTCTCATTTGTGCTTAGCCCATCGCTCGTGCCACGCTACCTCATGGTCTCCACCTCCTTTCCCGATTGTGCTCAGAATCCTAAGTCAACATCTTGGATGAATCCAGTAGCGGGAACAATTTGCGTTGTTGAAATAAAATAAAGGATAAGTGTTGGAGATCTGAAAGGACCTCTGGCTTTTGGTGACAGTGACAATGAGACTTGTGAATCCCGAAAAAATGAATGGAATTTCATCTCCACAAATCTCATTGGAGGTCCACTGCTACTTTACGGATTTAAAGAATTTGTGGGATAAAATTAAGGATAGAGGTTGGGCCAAGTGCTCACTGTTTTCACTCCCTATCTTTGATTGAAGCTTCGTCTCCTCTTGTCAATCTCTCCAGCCACGAAGCTGGAGCAATTTAAAGGTGGTGTGTCGCATTCGTCGGACTGGTGAGATTTGGCTAATGGAGTTAACGGGATGCTATTTATGTAAATAGGAAAGTTTAGAAGTAATATATGTAAAATATGTAATTTTAGGTGCTATATATATATATATATATATATATGTAAATCCTCCTTTGTAGAATTATTCAACACTCAATTTGTTCTATTTGTTCCTCTATGTTTGTAAAGATCAGACTTGCTATTGATCATGTTGCATCCTTTGCCAGGATTTGCTCTTCTCTTACAACATTGCTGTGGATCGATCTGATGAAATGAAGAAGGTACTGAATAAATCAGCAGCGAGTGTAGGTCTTCGTCTTCCTGATGTTTATCAACCTTGACAAGGTTTCTTAGTGTCTGAACAGAATTAGCTTCTTTTCGTAATTGGGACATTGATTAAACAAATTTAACTTTGTAATTCTTTTGTGTTGTCATATTTGTGGGAAGGAAATAAATTGTGTTATATATTGATGCATAGAATTAGACCTAACTCTTTGAACTTGTATTTTCTGATTGTGTTAACAAGACATTTATGTAATATTTTGATAGTCTTTGTGTGTTCATGGAAAAAGTTATTATTATTATTATTATTATTATTTTGGTGTATGACTGATTTGTGGCTGAGATAGTGTGATATTTATTGAAGATAATATACTAAAAAAATAAAATTAAAAATTAAAAAAAACATCAATAACACCACATATTAAATCAATATTGAAGAATTAGGAACTAAAGTGATATTAACCTAAAGCTAATGTCAATAGATATTGTTTAAAAAATTTACTCATTGTACATTTTAGCTTCAGTGGTAGATAAGATTAGGGAGAGTTGCCTTAGATGGTTTGGCCATATATAAAGTGTCCGTCGATAAATTAGAAGTAGATGCAGATTTGCTAAAAGACTTGGTTAAGATGTATAAAAATGATCTTGATACTTGAATTAAATGAGAATTTGACACATAATATGACATAATGGAGATGAAGGATTTATGTAGTCGATCCTACCTAGTGGGATTAAGGTTTGTTGTTGTTGTTGTTGTTGTATATTTTAGCTTTATAAAACAAAGTCTTATATTGAATAAATTTACTCTTTTCTCAAAAACTTTAAAGATGCTTCAAGGTTTTTTTTATTATTATTATCATTAATATTATTTTGAAACCTTTTTTAATCCAACAAATAGGTAAAAGGTCATTCGTTTGGTTCTTGAGATTTTGCAATAGTGATAATTTTATCTTTTAAAAATTATTTATAGCTTAATTATTATGATGAATGATATGGCTTACAAGTTGATGATGGTATTTGAAGTTCATAAAAATATTGTAACATAGCAAGATTGTCTCATGATATCCTTATTTTTTAAAATAAAAAATGCATTTCTTATTATTTTAATTTTATTTGTACATTATCAATCACTTAAAAGTATTAGGCGCTAGTAATCATATTTTTATTAAAAAAAGTTAGTAATTTTTTTTGATAAATTTAACATTAAGGTTACTAATTAGGGACCAAAGTGTGAATTTCGCTTATAAAATAAGGAATCAAAATCTTGTATTGTTATAACAACTAATCAGAATTATGCCTGAAGTCAATCAAAGATATGATGATTGTAATGAGATTTTATGAGATATATATATATATATATATATATATATATATATATATATATATATATATATATATCCAAAGCAGAATAATATTTGTTAATTAAACTGATCATTGTAGAATTGGTCTCCGAGCTGAGCAAAGTCCAGCTACAAATTCTTTCTTTAAGCATAAAAAAAAATTGTATATCCAAAGCAGAATAATATTTGTTAATTAAACTGGTCATTGTAGAATTGATCTCCGAGCTGAGCAAAGTCCAGCTACAAATTCTTTCTTTAAGCATAAAAAAAATTATTGATGTTACTCTATATGAACGACCATTTCTCCTTTGATGTAGATTCTAAATATTGTTTGTTGGGGACATTTTGACCCAGTTAAGGCAGACTCACTCAGACAGCACGCTTCAAATTCGGTGCTTTTTATTTATTTTCAAATACACCCCTAAAAGTTCAACTAACTAATTATGCAAGTCATCTTAGCTTATCGTTGAGAGCTTTGATTTTAACCAAGATCTCAGTCAAGTCGACATATATGAGTAATTAAATTAGTAAATATCTATAAAAAAAAAATTCAACTAACAAGTTACAACCACTTGGCAAACTAGCAAGCATTTGCAAATGTTATTTTGAATTTTTTTTTATATCATTCTTTTAACAAGTAGGACTTAAGGACTGGCTGTCTATTCTTTGTTTATTTTTCATAATATTATCAACTTCTCATAAGTACAAAATTTTCTTTATAAGTTTAGAAGACATTTTCAGGCATCAAAGGTGTTCTAATCTGCAATTATTTAAAATAGCATGAAATGGTAAGATAAATTATGCCACATTAGATTCCAAATTTTTTTTATCACAAGAAGGCAAATGACAAGAGCTTGAACTCAGCGCAGTGGTTGGAAACAAAACTTAGAATCTCAGGCCCTCCCTCCAAAAAAAAAAAAAACAAAAAAAAACAAAAAAGACAAATGAGATTCGAATTCAATTAAGGGGCTATTTGTTAACTTAAAAATGAATATAGTGTAAAAGGAATGTAGTGTAAAGTAAATACTATGAATTCTGAATACTTTATAATTGTTTGGTTATGTGTAAAATAAATACATGAATATTATTTTTCTATTGAGTGAATGCAAAGTAAATACCTGGATTCTGAATATTTTCAGAGAGAAATTGATCCTGACACTAATTGATTTGATTGAGAATTCGAATTTGAGAGATTCTATAAGAAAATCTCTCTCTCTCTCTCTCTCTCTTATATATATATATATATATATATATTCCTCCTCTCCTTATAAAGTTTCAATGGAAGTTTAACGGACAAGTTCTCCGAAAAATAGCATAACAAATTAATAAAAAAAAAATACTATAATGATTTTATACAATTTATTTATAAATGATAAGATAGGTACTATAATAAAATAAATACTCAAATTAATCATGGCTTATTGGTCTGATTAATTATCATCTAATTTCGAGCATTTATCTTATGATTATGAACATGCTATATTAACATTTTTACACAAATTATATTATGATATCTTGATATATTTGTTTTCTAGAAAATATTGAGTGAAGGGATTAAAATGATAGAAAAGTGGACGTACGTAGAATTCGACCGTATTCTCACAAATTTCTGATGGAATCAATCAATCGAATCTTGCTTTAAAATTCTTTCTTTTATATCACCAAACTGATAGATATATATTGCTTGCCATGCTTCCAGGAAGAATGCAACTTTCAGTCATAGATAATGCTGCTCTCACCTTCCCTCGCATTTTCATTCTTTTTCTTCTTCCTTCTCTTCTTACTATTTCTTAGAAACCACACGAATATCCTGAACCACAGAAACAACAAGTTTCCTCCAGGGCCATCAAAGCTCCCACTCATTGGAAGCATCCATCACCTTCTAGGTGTAAACCTCCACCACAAGCTTCACAACCTAGCTAAGATCTATGGTCCTCTTCTCCACATCAAGCTTGGAGAGATTAACTCTGTGGTTGTTTCCAGCCCAAACCTTGCTTACCAGGTTATGAAAACCCACGATTCCAGACCGAACAAATTTTTAAATTAATTATGTTTTAATTAATAATTAACAGATTAAGCATCGATAAAAAAATATTTAACAAAGATGCAGATAAGTAGGTGGTCCTCATCGCAGGTGGCGTGACCGCTACTTTTTTAATAAACTTAGCGATCGCCGATTAGTTAACGGCGGTTTCCGATAAGCCGTCGCTAACTTATGCGGGGCGTAAGTTTAAGATAGGCGGCGGTGCATTTCTAAATCGGCCGAATCGACGCCCTTCATTCTTTTCTGTTTCGTTTTGTAAAAGCGCTCTCGGTTCTCCTCCGTTCTCCTCCGTACGCACGAGACCCCATCGCCGACTCCACCATTTTGGATTTTTGGCATTCGTCACTTTCACCGGCTCCACCCAACGAATTTTGGTCGGTCGTAGCATTCGCGGTCGAGATCGGTGGCAGTCATGATCGTTGCTTTCGCCGTCTCCACTCCGTAAGTTTGTTTTTTTTTTCTTCCTTGTTTATTTGAATTAGCAATAATGTAGAGGAAGTTTTTCATATTTTTCATAATTATTCTTCTAAAATTTACCGTGGTTAGGGTATGCGACATGCTGGGATCAGGTAATTTGGTAGTTCATTTTTTTGCTTTTCTTAATTGTTAGGTGTATAAATAGGTGAGCAATATGTATTTTTGTAACGAATTTTGAGTGAATTATTAAGTTTTGTTACAACATTGGTTGCTGAGCTAATAGTAGAATAAGTCAGGATCTTGTTTCCTTAATTTTGTTCTATGACGACGGGATCATTGATGGTCATTCATTCAAGTTATGTTGCAAAATGATGGCATGCGAAATCGTCATGCAAGCTTAGGAGATTTAAAACAAAAGTACTCGTCTCTGCGTTATGGCGTTGATAACTTAGCGATGGAGATTACATGTCATTTTTCCAGGCGGGATACATAGTTTTATGCTGTTGTGATGATGATGATGTCTACGATCTTGTATTGGGGAAGCTTCCAAAACATTGATTCTTTATGTGAAAATAAAGCCCACATATCTTCTTTAAACCCGACAACGATATCATGCCGCAGAATGTACACTCTAGTAATGCTCACGAGTTCAATTGGTCAACAGCTGCTGAATCGCAACAATACTATCACAAATAGGAGATAATGTAGGCATTCACCTCGACATCACTGTTGGTGTTTTTTATTTTTATTTTGTGTAGGGTATCTTCTATTTTTTTAAGAAGATGATATATATTTAAATGCAGAACCGAGATGCTTATTCAAGCACAACTGCATGATCAACCTAGTTCATCTAGACAACTACCTGATGATGAGTATAAAATGATGAATAGTGAATCAAGCACTGCATCTGATGATGACGATGCTGATGATGAGTCTTTGCTTGGTAATGTCAATTTATGCGATAGCAGTATCGGTCATGATCTTCTTCGGAGTCATTCAATCTGAATTATGTTATGATTTTCACTAATGATGCGTTATATGTCGGACCACTGGCGGGATGCGGATATTGTGTTTGATGGTCCATCCGATAGCTTCGGTTTTGATGATGTTGAAGTTCCTAGAGTTATATGAAGGTATGTGTTTCTCAAATAAGAAGGAGCTTGATTATCGGATAGTCCATTCTTAATAATGTCCAGTTCGTTATCGTGACATCCAATCAGAAGAATTTCACTATTATATGTGCAACATAGCCTAGACCTTGCCAATGGCATGCAAGCAGTAGAAAGAGGTTAAGAGGCACACGAAGATTATCAACTTTTGTCACACACACATGCGTTGCCACCATCAAGATTTTTTTGTATCGTTTGATTACTAGTACATATGTAGCTGTTTGTTATATTTTCATTTTTTGGTATCATTTGTTCACTGGTATTATTTGTAATTTCAGACATCGTAAAAAAAAGATAACTTTAAAAAAAATTAAAGTGTCCTACTTATCGGGCTTGGATATAAAGTCGTAGATAAGTGGGATTAGCCGCAATACCTGTTAGGGTGGCGTCATCATACTTATTGCAACGTATATTTAAATTTTTTACCAAGATTTAATCATTAATTAAAATTACTTAATTTAAAATTAGTTCCTTCAAACCTCGGATATTAGTGAGGTTTTTCTTTATAACTCGATATAGGCTTTGCTTCTTATGGAGCTTAAGGCGAGGAAGATATGTACTTTAGAGCTTTTAAGTTACAAATTGAAGTCGTTTGCATCTTTAAGAGAGGAGGAGGGTAACAATTTGGTACAAAAGATCCTCTCGCTACAAAACACCGTTAACTTAACCAAGATGTTGTTGTCTTTCGAGCGTCAATTACAAAAGGCGCATTTGGGAAGGAGTGTGCTCACCAATGGAAGTTTCTTTTTATGAAGAAAGGAATCGAGTTGGCCTCATTTTTTCACAATGGAATTATTCCTTCTTTGGGTTTGTGAGGATGTTCCTTAGTACTTGAAAATGAAAAGAGTGCTGGGGTGGACTCGTGTTGGATGATATAATTGAGGAGCACCTTGAGAAGAGGGCTAGTGGCAATGACAAGGAGAATTCTCACGGTTGATGTTCTTTTGAATCTTAGGAGATAGGACAACGAGATCCCTCTTACAATGAATAATATATGTTATTTTGGTAAGTGCTTGTTAAAGAAAATATGCGAGTATTTGAAGTCTTTTGCATGCTAAATCATTGTTTTCTAAGCAAAGTGATTAGCATTCTTATTTGATAGATTATTCCATCGGGATGTTCAACCTCAGTATTTTTTCAATTGGTTTATTTAATTCAAGTCACGAGCTATTTTTTTCTTCTTGCTATGACTGAGCTCATAAGACATCCAGAAGCCATGCATAGGGCTCAACAAGAAGTGAGAAAATCACTCAAAGGAGGGACAAAATAGAATCGAGTCACATCAATGAAATGCAATACTTAAAGCAAGTCATCAAAGAAACCCAAGTCATCCTCCACCCTTCTAATGCCTAGAATTTATCGTGAGACCATGAAACTCTCAGCATATGGATAATGTATGGGCCATTGGAAGAAAAGATGCGGAGTCCGCGTAGCTTACGTGTGGACTCCAATCTCGCACACGACGCAGTGGTTTTCCCGTTTTAGCTAGCTACGGCGGGACGATGGCGGTTTATCCTGGCGACGGACCCTCCTCATTCAAATAGTGGGAGAAGAAGCATCGTTGAAATGCACGAGAAATTTAAAAGAAATATATATCTATATTTAGGGTTTAGGGGTGTGTTTTTTTCTTACAAATAGAGCTCAGAGAGAGAAAGAGAAAATCTCATTTCTTTTTTACGAAAGAACCATGAAGATGGAGAACAAATTTGAAAGTTATGGTCTTAAGAAAATAGTTGAGGACGTATTAAATAAAAATTCATTGATAATTTTTCTCAACCGTTGTATACGTATAATTTTTTTATAGTTTGTTGGTATTATTCCTTGAAATTCTTTTATTTAGTGTATATTTCTTACTGTTTGGAGTTCTTTGAAAGATGACTTTGCTTGTTTGGAGAGATTTTTGCATCCGTACTCTCTGTACTCTCATGAGAGTACACAGATGATTTTCTGAATATTTTTACAGTTTATTTTGCCTGGATGGAGAGAATTTAGTCATTACATTCCATTATAAACAATTTTCTTTGGCATGTTTGGAGGAAATATGTTCATTACAATTAATCACAAATAATTTGGAGGCTGTTTGGTTAATTTTTTTAGTGTTATTTTGCATATGTACTCTTTTGAGAGTACATATGATTTTTGGACATTTTTTCTAGTTTCTTCGGACTGGTTGTTGAGATTATTTTCATTACTCTATGTACTCTCTGTACTCTGTCTCTGTACTATCACACTCTGTGTACTCTCTACTCTCTATACTTTCTATACTCTCTTTCTATACTCACGAGTACAAAGCATTTGGTCATTTTTTTTTTTCTTTGGCTGTTTGGAGAAAATATGTTCATTAGGCATAATTTGGAGGCGTTTGGTGATTTGTTAATATTTTCTTTCATGTACTCTGTGACTCTCATGATAACTGATGATTTTGGTCATTTTTTCCAGTTTTTTTGGCCTGGTTGTTGAGATTAAGTTCAGTACATTCCCTTGGAAGCAATTTGACAACTATTTGGATGGTTTCTAGGAGATTTTTGCATCTGTACTCTCTGTACTCTCATGAGAGTACATATGATTTTGCCAATGTTTTTGCAGTTTATTGGGCCTGTTTGTAGAAAATATGTTCATTACAATCCATTAATAGCAATTTTATAAGGTGACTTGGTTAGTTTATATGGTTGATTTGTATATGTACTGTCATTTACTAACTTTTCATTTTGAAGTTTACCATATCCGGGAAAAGGATAACTTCGAGATGCAGTCCTACCACCGCTCTAACGGTGTTTGATAATACTGCAATACTCTTTAGTAATGAAGTCATTGACATTTTACAGAGGCTTCATCTGCATCAATTTATTAGACTCCACGAAATTCAGCAAGACTCAATTGTTATTTCCTCAATCCTGTCTTGCTCGGACATAGAGAAGCAGACTTTCTTTCTGGGTGGGCAGTGCATTCCTTTCACCCTCGATGAAGTTGTAGTGATAATAGGGATGTCAAATAAAGGGGAGAAGGTCTTATGGCATAGAGGGAATGTGTTATCTGTGAGGTCAGTACTTCCAATGAGGAAGCCCTTAAAGAGCATCTTGAAGGTAAAAAAACACAAAGCAAAAGAAGCCTTCTTGAAAGAAGAAGGCGCCCTATAATCTCCAGTACTCTCGTACTCTATACTCTGTACTTTCTATACTCTGTACTCTCTGCTCTTCTCTCTCATGGGTAACTTGATATAATCTTGTTTATGTTTCATCGGTAATTTTCAACCATTGTATGTATAATTTTTTTCTGATTTATTAGTGTTATTTCTTGAAATTCTTTTATTTAGTGTATATTTCTACCTTGTTTGGAGTTCTTTGCAAGAGGACTTTGCTTATTTTGAGGATCACGCTTTGCATGGGTATACTGTAATCTCATGAGAGTATTGACCAATTTATATTATTTTTCATGAGTTTCTTCTGCACGGAAGAATATGTTCATTACATTCCATCAGAAGCAACTTGGAGGCTATTTAGGTTGGTTTTTAGGCGAGTTTTGCATGTGTACTCTCTGTACTCTCACGAGAGTTACAAAGTATTTTGGACATTTTTTTCCAATTTTTATGAGAATGTTTGAAGGAAATATGTTCATTACAATCAATCAGGAATAATTTGGAGGCTGTTTGGTTGGCTTTTTAGTGTTATTTTGCATCTATACTCTCTGTACTCTCTTGATTTTGTGGACATTTTTTTCCAATTTTTTTGGCCTGGTTGCTCAGATTATGTTCATTATATTCCAGTGGAAGCAATTTGGTGGCTGTTTGGATGATTTTTGGATTTTACATGTATGTCTCGGTATTTAGCTTTTTTCTTTCACTTTTTTTTGAAGGGAATATGTTTATTTGTGGAGCTATTTTACATGTCACATTTATGTGGATGTAGGCGGTGAATACGATCAATCGGTGATGTGAGTCATGTCTAATGACCCAAATTTGGGAAGACTCCTTGGCATCACTTTGAATGAAGCGGCATTATGTTGTATTGGACTACGCACATCAAACTTCGTGTTGGAAGGACCATACAAGTTATTGTCTAAACTCAAGAAATTGAAATCAAGAGATTTTTTATGTGCAAAAGCGGGTCGAAAGAAATCTTCCAGTCTAGCGAAATTCCGCGATACAAAAGCGTCATGAGATTCTGTTGACTTGGAGGAGGCGGATGGTTAAAAAAATATAGAAAGTCATAATCATTCATTGGCAAAACTCGACCTACATCTTCCGAGATCCACCTACATTAGCGATGAAAAAGGCTTTCGTGTTGAAGACAATGATAGAGGTTAGAATTAGAGTAACTGATGCATTCAACTATCTAAGTGAGGAAGTTGGTGGCGCAGAGAATATTGGATTCACAAAAAGAGATGCTTTCAATTTTATTTAGAAAGAGAAAAGATCGAGGATTGCGAATGGTGACAGTAATGCATTAATCTATACATACTGTTCAAGGAAAGCAAATGGGCCGGATGTTGCATGAGATGTATTAATGATGAGATTGCTTAGTAAGTTTTTTTTGGAGCACATGTCTAGGATAGAATATGACTTTGTTTTGTGATAATTTTTGATACAAGCTATTTCAATAAATATAATCTTGTTTGTGCCCCTATTATTGGAGTTAATCATCACTGATAAAATGTGTTATTTGGAATAGTCTTTTATCGAAGAGATATTGCGTCATTCTATTTATTCGGTTTTTTTGGTTGATGAGTAGACATCCTATAACAATATTCACAAGATCGGCTATGGCGAGCTATCGAAATTATTCAGATACTCATCATAGGTTGTGCCAATGATATATTTCGTTCAAGGTTCACTATTTTAATAGTAATAAGAGGGGCAAGGGTTATTTTATGCATGCATGAGCAAATGACTCGAGAGGAAGAGTTTGAAGAAGCAGTGCCATGCTAGAAGAAGGCAATTTGCATGATCATGCTTGACTGTCTGAGCTTTATAAAATTAGATCCAAGTGGTCACTACATTCAGCAAAGACTCATTCTGCATAGACATCTTGTCAACACAATGTAGTGAGTCAATGAACAACGTATATCATGAAATCTCTAAACCAACAAGTTCGCTCATAGATTATTTCTTGGGTTGGAGAAGGTTATGGAGACATCGCGCCGGAATGAACATGACGAAGACTCAAGTGTAGCTAGTAATCGATTGTTCCTGCTGTTAAGACCAGTCCAATTCTAAAATAAGCAACTATTTTTTATACTAGAAAGCCTTATATTATGTTTGAGGAAGAATTTTTGCATGGAGTTGGAGGCTTATCAGTAACTATGTGAGATGACAGCCCCATGGAGTATTTGGTGAGAAATTTAGAGAATAAAAATTCATCCAAAACATGGACTGTCCATTTCAATGGGATTACCCTAGATGTAACTTGTACTTGTAAGAAATTTGAAATGATGGGATTACTTTGTACTCATTATATCAGAGTTCTTAGTCAGGAAGATGTAGTGCGCATTCCGGATAAGTATCTTCTCATGCGATGGTCACGAGTGAGGATATTTACATCGATAGTGCATATAGAAAATTAAAAAATGTGGAAGACACATATGGAAATGCTACTGGCATTATTTTTCGGAACCACATTAGTCGATTTACATATCAAATAAGCGTCGACCGCGGTAATAATAGAGCGATGGATATATTTCAATCCTTAAAAAAATCTGATGTACTCTATAATAAGTGAGAATTCTCTTCCGGTGACGGCGAGGAAGAAGAAGTCAACCACACGAGATAAGGAAAAGACATCTTAAAGGATCCATTAAGCAACGCCCAAAGGGTGTTTCAATGCAAGGCTTAAGGGATATTGGGAGAGATCCAAGAAAGCCAAGAGTAATTCTTTATTTGCCTCTTAATTTTAGTATTTAAAATATTCGCTAATCTTCAAACCATCCTATTTTTGTTGTTACGAAACCAAAGTAATAGTATCATGAGCATTTGTCACCATTGCAACACCTTTCTCTCTTTAAAGTATTTTTTAGAATGCGCATAATAACACACATCGATCTTTGTAAAATCATTAAGCGATACGATATTCTTTCTCGAGAATTCAACTCGGCAAAAGGTCGGTGAAGGGTACACTAAAAGATGGATGGATTATTACAGGAAAATATTTTAATGCATGATATCATTTAGTTATGTGTTCTTCGACTGTGCAATCATTTCTGTAGAGAGTATAAAGAGTAGAGAGGGTACATAACTTGCTTGAAACCAGGAAGGTCCAAATGGACTTTAATATGGGTTAATTATTTTACCTTGGTTTTCCTCCTCGTTGTTTGTTGCTCTTAAGCGGCTGAAGTTTACCCCATTAAGGATTTTGTAATCCTTAGACACAATAAAATTTCCATATTTTACCAAATTGTAATTTTGATTGATGAGTCTAGCCATAAGATGAGTATTTTCATTAGCATTACATAGTTTGATATATGCTCTATAAATTCTATATTTGAAATGATTTTTATTGCATGCATTATAATTTTGATAAGCGGTATGTTCTTATCAACAAGTTTAAAGAAGCAGAAAAAAAATTATGTGATGAAGATGATATTACTTGATGATATTAGTTTAGTAATTATTTATAAATTTATCAATAATATTAATTTAATTGATAATACTTTCGATTATTATATTATTTGAAAAATTCTCATCTTAAAATATAGATTTTTGCACCGCCTTCAAAATTTAAATTGAATAAGACATTGGTGGCATCATCGGAGTTTATTTGTCTATTTTATGCATATGTTTCAGTAGAAAGTAGGTTTTAAGAAGCATGATTTTGACTCATAAAAAGTAATTTTATGCATTCACAAAATTCTATCATATTTTTAAAGATCATAATTTTCTTTATTAAAGAGTTAAGTATATAGAGTACAGAGAGTATAGAGAGTATAGAGAGGGTTCACATGCAAATATCAAACTCATAAAAGCAAGAGTAACTTGCTTTAAGGTTATGGTACAATTTCTCATCAAAGCAAAATATGAGAAAAATAAGCAAATAATTTATGAGAAGAATCAAGGTTAAAAAAACTAGAATCTCAATATTCTTATATCAAAATACTGCAATGGAATAGAGAGAGTATAAAGAATACAAGTATAGAGTATTATAGAATCTGAGAGTCAGAGAGTATAGAGCATAAATCTGAGTGAGAGGGTTCACATCTATTTAGAAAACTCATAAAAAAGTAACCAGAGCATCAACTTGCTTTAAGGTTATAGTGAACAATTCTCTCAGATCAGAAAAATAGAAATGAAAAAATAAGCAAATAATCTACTGAGGAGAATACAAGTTAAGCTATAAACACCTCAAATATTCTTATAATTATAGACAAACTATGATAGAGAATAGAGAGTATAGTACAAAGAGAGAATGAGATAGCAGAGAAAGTATAGAAAGTATGAAACTTAAGTCTGAGAATACATAGAACTGAGTATATAGAGTACAAGAATACATGAGTCTGAGAGAATTCAAAGAGTATAGAGAGTTCATGCAAAATTGCTCAGAAACTCATAAAAAGCAACCTTGAGCATCAAAAAAAAAAAATTGAAGAAAAAATAGATGAAATACAGTACTCAGGAGAGTACAAAGTCTGAACACATCCCAGTAAAGAATTATAGAACCTAATTGTTGCAGGTGTTCTCAACTAATAATAAAAGATCTAAACTTTCTAAGGATATTGAAAAATAAATAAATGAAATACCATGTACAATTATTTTCTACTTATCAAAATTTAAATGTACAGTTCTTATCTTGGTTTTTTCATTCCCAAACAAAAGATAGCGTGTAACTTCATAAAGCAATTCATCTTATTAGGAATCTTGGTGAATTGATTAAGTGGGGATTTCAATTCTTTGCGCATCGAGTATGTGAAACATCGATCTTATTATGGGTCTCATTTATTGATTGGCCATTTTTGGGATCACTCACAAAAAATCTTGGCATCTTTAACAAGTGATCGAAAAGTAAAAGTATAGTCAATAAGGGGTAAAAAAAAAATTCTGAAAACCAAATTGGAAACAATTTAATCTCAGAAGAATGGCCTTATGGGTTGGTTTTGGTAATGAGTCATAAAAATATCAAGCCCCTAGCTTAATATGCCCAACCAGGAGTGTCCAATACTGATTATATATAATTGGAAGTAAGAGTAGCAGCCCGACACTATCTGCGGTGACATCTTTGGATGAACATTTACTTTCCTTTGTGTAAGCCATATAGCATAGCTCTGTAAGAAAAAAGAGAATGTTTATAAATTATAGTTTTCATCTATAAATAAGGATTCAATCAATAATACACATATCTATGGGTAACTACAGGCAAGCATGAGATGTACAAATAGGGGACATATAACTCGGAGCGAGTACTCTCGGTAGAAGAAGGAAAATCGATGTATCGAGATCTTGATCGATACTCATCGATCGCCTTGCAATAATGATATTCCTAGTTGTGAATACTGTATCACCCCTGCATGTGAGAAATATTTTAAAGTGAGTTTAATTAAAAGAATAGGTTATTTTATGTATGAAGGAGTTGATTGAAGATTAACTTACTTGTCCTTGAATCGGGAGCATGACGTGTCAATAAGATGGAGCATCGACTTAGGCAGAATAGCTCTGGATGAGAAGTCAACAAAATGATGTGCCTCTCTAAATGAAATTCGATGATGAAAGTTAGTGATGAATTAAGGATCGATCTGAGATTATGCATACCGACGATGCTCCACCACAATGATAGTAGTTTGTGGGTCATTGACCTTTATTGGCTCATCTTTACGAACCTATTAAAAAATTTAGTGAAATCTATTTATATTATCTCAAATTTAAAAGAGAGTAACTTAATACCTCTGCTGCCGGCTTCTCATCTTGAGTGGAGGCCACCACATCACTTATTGTTGCTCGTGACTTCCTATAAGTGTGTGTGAAGAGGGAACAAATAGCTTTCCTCTTCTTCCTTATCTCTTCAGCTTCACACCACACTCTCTTGGTTAAAGGCATCTTCATGTAGTGGAGGCCTCCACATGCTTCCCATGGTGGACTCGGCTTAGTGGAGGCTACAGGGGGCTTCCCAGTGGAAGTATCCATGCTGACTTCCCAGTGTAAGATCCCAGGCGGCATGTAGTTGCCCCATGGAGACTCCTGTCTTGCCTCAGGGAAGCTCCTTGGTAGCCTCCATAGGTGATGCTGTATTTGCCTCCTCAAGAGTTCATGGTGACCTCCACAGGAGCTTCCCATAGTAGGGATGGTGGGACCATGAGAACCTCCTCGATAGCGACTTATAAATCAATCCCATCCATTCTCTCCGTTGTTGCTTAAAAGAAGATATTATATCTTTCAAGTCAATAAAACCTGCAGTATCCTCTCCATAAAGTGGGGTGTAGCAGAGGAAGGCTGGATGAGGGAGAATATCGAGGAGAGACATATGGAGATTGATGGGGAACTTCGACTTAGAATGGGATTGCTATCTCAACATGTATTGCATGTTGGGCGGGAAAATGATTGAGCGGGTCTCCTTTTGATAGGTCCTCGAATGAAAGCGGACATTGTTAAGGATAAGAAAATGTGATGACTACATCATAAATAAATACATTCTTATATGAAAGTGATATTATTATATGTCACTAGTGTCCTCTAAACCGGTGAAGGCTTCATCGGAAACTTTATTTAGACCATCGCGACATACGTGGCTTTGCAAATGGAGATGGCGCCTCATGATGCTTATGTGCTCGTGACGATCTAATTAATATTTATATAAGTTAACTTCAATGCATCAAATAATACATAACCGAAGATATAAAATATACCATAAGAAGACTGATAAAGCCACTCATGTACCCGGGTGTCTTCTAAGTATGAATCTTTGATGTAATACCATCAAATTGTGATACTATGAAGTCCCAAATGGCCTCTGCTCATTTGTATTAATCAAATTTATCTATGTCATCGGCGTAAGAAATTCCATGCCTATAGTTGTGATATCTGAAAAAAAAGATTTTGGCGAGAAAATGTATCTTCTGTGCTTCAAACTGTCCGAGAAAATGAAATTTATCAGCATCATAGTCTTATAGTCCCGAATGACGGCGGAAATTTTGCCATAAGACCTCTTCTGTTTGGCATCCCAATTCGCAACTTCATGGGTAAAATGAATGCACGCCCACCCGAAAAGCTTGCTTCTCTATCTCCCAGAAGACGATTGAGGTAATGGCTATGAGTCTTGTGAATTCTATGGAGTCTAATGAATTGATGAAGCCTCTTAAAATGTCAATGACTTCATCAAGAAATCATCGTATATTATCACACCATTACGATGGTGGTAGCTGCATCTCAGTTATCCTTTTCCCAGACGTGGTAAACTTCAAAATGAAAAGTCAGTTAATGAAAGTACAGATGCAAATCACCCATAAGAAACAACCAATCAGCCTCCAAATTATTCCCAACTGATTTGTAATGAACATATTTTCTCCAAACATGCCAAAGAAATTGGAAAAAATATCCACAAAATCATCTGTGCTCTTAAGAGAGTACAGAGAGTGTAGATACAAAATAACACTAAAAAACCAACCAAACAGCCTCCAAATTATTCTTGATGGATAGTAGTGAACATATTTTCTCCAAACAGGCCAAAGAAATAGGAAAAAAATGACCAAAATGCTCTGTACTCTCATGAGAGTATAGAGAGTACAGATGCATAAATCCTCAAGAAACCATCCAAACAGAGAGTACATATGCAAAACAGTACTAAAAAACTAACCAAACAACCTCCAAATTATTCCTAGTGGAATGTAATGAACATATTTCCTCCGAATAGGCCAAAGAAATTGGAAAAATGACCAAAATGCTCTGTACTCTCATGAGAGTATAGAGAGTACAGATGCAAAAATTCCATAAAAACCATCCAAACATCCCTCCAAATTGCTTTCAATGGAATGTAATGAACATATTTTCTTCAAACAGACCAAAGAAACTGGAAAAAATTGGCCAAAATCGTCTGTACTCTCAAGAGAGTACAGAGAGTACAGATGCAAAATAACACTAAAAAATCAACCAATCAGCCTCCAAATAGTTCATAATGGATTATAATGAATATATTTCTTCAAAATAGGCCAAAGAAACAGGAAAAAATGATCAAAATGCTTTGTACTCACATGAGAGTACAGAAAGTACACATGCAAAAATCTCTCATAAACCATCCAAACAGTCACCAAATTACTTCCACTAGAATGTAATGAACATAATCTGAACAACCAAGCCAAAGAAACAAAAAAATTCACAAAATCATATGTACTCTCAAGAGAGTACAGAGAGTACATATGCAAAATAACACTAAAAAACTAACCAAACAGCCTCCAAATTATTCCTGATGGATTGTAATGAACATATTTCCTCCAAACAGGCCAAAGAAATAGGAAAAAATGACCAAAATTCTTTATACTCTCATGAGAGTATAGAGAGTACAGATGCAAAAATCTCCCAGAAATCATCCAAACAGCCACCAAATTGCTTCCACTGGAATGAAATGAACATAATCTGAACAATCAGGCTAAAGAAACTGGAAAAAAATATTCACAAAATTATATGTACTCTCAAGAGAGTACAGAGAGTACAAATGCAAAATAACACTAAAAACTAACCAAACAGCCTCCAAATTAATTCTGATGGATTGTAATGAACATATTTTTTCCAAACAGGCCAAAGAAATAGAAAAATGACCAAATACTACTCTCATGAGAGTGAGTGATACAAAAATCTTTCAGAAACCATCCAAATAGCCACCAAATTGCTTCCACTGGAATATAATGAACATAATCTAAACAACCAAGCCAAAAAAACTGGAAAAAATATCCACAAAATCATCTGTACTCTCAAGAGAGTACAGAGAGTACAACTACAAAAAATACTAAAAAACCAATCAAATAGCCTCCAAATTATTCCTGATGGATTATAATAAACATATTTTCTCCAAACAGGCTAAAGAAATAGGAAAAAATAACCAAAATGCTCTATACTCTCATGAGAGTACAGAGAGTACATATGCAAAAATCTCCAATCATCCAAACAACCACCAGATTGCTTCCACTAGAATATAATGAACATTATCTGAACAAACCAAAGAAACTCGAAAAAAATATCCACAAAATCATATGTACTCTCAAGAGAGTACAGATGCAAAATAACACTAAAAAATCAACCAAACAACCTCCAAATTATTCTTGATAGATTGTAATGAATATATTTTCTCCAAACAGGCCAAAAAAATAGGAAAAAATGACCAAAATGCTTTGTACTCTCATGAGAGTACAGAGAGTACAGATGCAAAAATCTCTCAGAAACCATCTAAATAGCCACCAAATTACTTCCATTGGAATATAATGAACATAATCTGAACAACCAGGCCAAAGAAACTGGAAAAAAATATCCACAAAATGATCTATACTCTTAAGAGAGTATAGAGAGTACAAATACAAAATAACATTAAAAACCAACCAAACAGCCTCCAAATTATTCATGATGGATTGTAATGAATATATTTCCTCTAAACAGGCCAAAGAAATAGGAAAAAAATGACCAAAATGCTATGTACTCTCATGAGAGTACATAGAGTAAAGATGCAAAAATCTCCCAAAAACTATCCAAACAGCCACCAAATTGCTTCCACTGGAATGTAATGAATATAATCTGAACAACCAGGTCAAAGAAACTAAAAAAATATCCACAAAATCATATATACTCTTAAGAGAGTACATAGAGTACAAATACAAAATAACACTAAATAACCAACCAAATAGTCTCCAAATTATTCCCGATGGATTGTAATGAATATATTTTCTCGAAACAGGCCAAAGAAACAGGAAAAAATGACCAAAATGCTCTGTACTCTCATGAGAGTGCGGAGAGTACAGATGTAAAAATCTCCCAAAAATCATCCAAACAGCCACCAAATTTCTTCCACTAGAATGTAATGAACATAATATGAACAACCAGGCCAAAGAAATTGAAAAAAATGTCTACAAAATTATTTGTACTCTCAAGAGAGTATAGAGAGTACAGATACAAAATAACACTAAAAAACCAACCAAATAGTCTCCAAATTGTTCCTGATGGATTGTAATGAACATATTTCCTCCAAATAGGCCAAAGAAACAGGAAAAAATGACCAAAATGCTCTGTACTCTCATGAGAGTATAGAGAGTATAGATGTAGAAATCTCCCAGAAACTATCCAAATATCCCTCCAAATTACTTCCAATGTAATGTAATGAACATATTTTCTCCAAACCACCAAAACTGGAAAAATTATTAAAATTGTTTTCTCTCGAGAGAGTACAATACACTAAAAAATCAACCAAACAACCTCCAAATTATTCCTAATGGATTGTAATGAACATATTTCCTCCGAATAGGCCAACGAAACTAAAAAAATGACCAAAATGCTATGTACTCTCATGAGAGTATAGAGAGTACATATGTAGAAATCAGGCCACAAAATTTTAATGTCATCAACTGAACATACTATCATCCCTAATCAGGCCACAGAATTCATCTTGAAACATAACCAAATATCATACCATGTGATATACTAAATATTTCATAAGGCTAATCAGTTCAAAAATTTGAAAATAATGGCGTGTACCATCTTGACAGTACAGAGAGTACATATGCAAAATATCTCCAAAAACTACTAAAATATATCCCATTCATTTAAAGAACTCAAATGTTCTAAAATGTTCACATACTGAACGGTGAGAAGAACAGAGAAAACCCTAAATTCATTTAAGTTCAGGCACACAGGTGTAAAAACCTCATGTAGTCACCTACAATACCTCAATGGATGTTATTCGCAAGATTTGCTAAACCACTGAGTGATCGCCGGACGTTCGCCGATCGAGAGCGGGATCTGAGCTAGCGGAGAAAGCCGTAAACTGTCATGCGCGGGAGGAATGTCAAAGGATGCTCGTCTCATTTTTCTTCTCTCATTTGTTTAAATGGGCGGGTCAGGGCCGGGATAAAGCGTCATGGATCCGATTCTGACACCATTAAGCACTAAACGGAAAAAAACCCTGGACACGCTCGCCGGGGTTGGAGTTCACCTAAAGCTATGGACTGACGTAATATTTTCTCCATTGGAAGATACTCAGAGTTTTGGAAGGATCCGGAGAGCTTTCAACCGGAGAGATTTGAGAGGTGCGAGATCGACTTCAAAGGTAATATTCATTCATTCCTTTCAAGGCAGAATGTGCCCAATGTTGTTGGGTTGGCTAGTGTGGAGTTCGCTTGCTTTCTCTTACATTTTGATTGGGAGCTAGGATGGGAAGATCGGAGGAACTTGGCGTAAATGAGGTTTTAGTGTGATTGAGGAAAAATGACTTGTGTTTGCTTACTTTTCCTCACAACTCGCCTATCTTAGAGTGACTTATCAAAAAAAAAAAGCAAGGCAAGAAGAGAGAGGTGGAAGCTTTGAATGTCACCATTGATGTAGCTAAGCGTGTGCATGTAAGCGATTATTCCCTAAGGCGGTGCATAATGCTTATACTTAGTAAGATTGATATGTTTCCAATAAGTCCATCCATCAAGTTCAAAATTAAATTCATGATTATCTAATTTTAATAAATTTATAGTTGAATTAAATATTTTATTAAGACTAATCCAATGACATAAAAAAATGATGCTATTTTAATTCAAAAAATCTAAATCAATCACTTGAAATGTGATAGAAATTTTGGAGAATTAATTGAAGGATCAAACATTCTCTTAATATTACTAGCTTAAACTCAAAATAAGAGATAGGCTTGTTAAAATGAAATTTAATTGGCATAAGATCATTTAATTTTAAATTCATTAAAATACTTAAATATTGAAATAATATTTTTATTATCAAAAGAATATGAGTCGATAGATACAGAGTTTTAGGGTTTAGTCAAATTCATCAAATACCTTAAAAAAATTATAAATAGAACTTCATTCTCTACATAAAGTTTAATTAAACTTAAAATCAGAGAAAGTTTGAGGATCTGCGTACACTTCTTTTATTTGTGCATCTCTAGAAATTTTCTACAGGGTTAAGACTTTAATCTCTTACATCATGAACTTTTAAGCATGCAATAATGATAATCTTAAAAATGTGTCTTTGGGGCTATCTTAGTGAAGTTCATTGGTTATGTAGTTCATTGTCATGAAGTTAGAACTTATCCTTTTAATAGTGAGCTATTTTAGAGATAAAACCTTATGCAATTTTTATATTGTTAAGATTAAAGATTTTATCTAATATTTTGAACATAAAAGCATCATGTGTCTTTCAAATTAGGATTATTTAAAATTAAGATTACTCATGATTTATGAATGAAGTGCAAAAAATGAAGATGTATACAACAAATCCTGAAGATTTCTCCTTGAAAATTTATAAATCTTTGTCTAATATTATTTTCCAAAAGACATGATTTTCTTTCATATATATGGTGAGTTAGGTTTAGAAAGTGTATCTAATGTGCAATCATTTAAGTTTCCACAATAAAGCTTGAATTTTTTTGGTCTCTAATTTTTATATTTTTAATTTATAGCAAGGATTTTAGGAGATTATGTATTAATTTTTAGAAGATTTATATATATATACCACACAATTCTTATATATTTACATATCTAACATGGTAATACATAAAGTTAAATATTTACTTATCTAATATTTTTTTATGCTTAAAAAGGTCCATTTCACTTTTAAAAAGTGAGTAATGATGATATTTTTGATGTGATATTGAAGATCGAGATGTTATATATGTAAAAATTAAAATTTAGGTGTTCGGTATGCAAATACATAAGAATTGTGTGGTATGTGTTAAATCCCCTTAATTTTTTTAATGACTTTTTTGTTAATTTTTTTAGGAATACTAAATAGTACAAAATTCTTATACATTTACATATCTAACACTTAAATTTTAATATTCATATAAATAACACCTAAAATTTTAATATTATATCAAAAATAATGTCATCATTCACTCATTAAATTGAAATGCACATTTTCATGTATAAGAAAAATGATATATATATGTAAAAAGATGACTTTAAAGCATTAGATATGTATATGCATAAGAATTGTGTGCCATGTATGCAAATCTTTCTAAATTTTTTGAAATTGATGTAACTAGTGTTATATATGTAATATAAATTATTTTGTAGAATTAAAAGTTTTTTATAACATTATTTGTAATCTTTTGAATATATTTTTATTTTTCTCATACTTTATAATAGACACAATGTACTGATATGGTGAATGCACATGAAGAATGGTAGAGAAAGTGGGTGAATTATGTATATAACATGCATTTTGAACTTCTCTTTAAAATCAGTAATTCAAATGCCACATAATCCTGCAAATTAATTTTGAATAATTTAATCGTAAAAATGAAATGTGTAAAAGTAATACACCATACTAGATTTACTTAGGTGTATGATACATAATTAGACTAGTGATGAATTATGTAACTATTAAATCCATTATGAAATAATTAACTCAAGCACACTAACTAACCTTATTATAATTGGCCACCCATTTAATTATGAACTCAAGTACATTGTGAGTGTAAATGTGTGATGGAAGAGACAATGCATCTTTCAAGTGATACTTTTAATAATGTCCATAATTTAAGTGTCATCGAGAAGCAATGTTGCATTGTAAGTAGCATAAAAGTATTAGTATGTCATAACTATAACCTTAGAATGATAACAAGCTAGTAGTTGCACATCAATAACAATAGAATTTATGAGTAGTAATAATGAGCAAAATCACATCAATAGCAACAGATTTTCTTGATAGCAATGATCTTTAAATTAGGGGTGTGAATGAGTCAAGCTAGCTTGAGCTCAGCTCGAAAAATAGCTTGTGAGTTGAACCGGATGAGCTAACAAGCCAAGCTCAAGCTAGTCCTAACTCGAATCTTTAGCTAATGAGCCAGCTCTTTTAATAAATATTAATATAAAATATGCTTAAAATATATTAAAATTTAATATTATAAGTATATGATTGTTAAAAATATAAAAATAATATAACTCATTCTCTTATATCTATACCAAGTAAATTCTTATTATCTATTATTTCTTTTAATTTTTTATCATTTACTTTATGATAACTCTTTGAATCAAAACTATTTTATCACTTTCATATTAAATAAGCCAGTTCGAACTCATAAAATAAAGCTCGAGATTGAATTCAATTAATTAATCAAGCTCTAGCTCAAGCTAGACTCGAGCTCAGTTCGACTCATTTATATTCCTACGTATACGTGATCTTTAATGAAGATTCAAATCCAAAGTTGAGAATTGGCTCCATATATGCTAAATAAATGACTCCCACTTTTTAAACTTGGGAATTTTGCAAGTTCACTCAAACTATCTATAGTGGATGAAACAGATTTCACCCGTTCAATCATTTAAAAAAATGATACAAATTTATAGCTAATAATAAGTCATATATACCCTTGGAAAGGCATAGGCCATTATCTAGATTCACACTATCTTAATCGATTAGTGACTTCTTTTGCCATAATTTATTTGTTCAAAAATCTAAAATAAATATTTGGTTTCTAATGATAATATCATGATCACATTGATTTTGGATACAAGAGAGAAAAAAACTCATCGAAGGTTTATTAACTCATCTTCTATATTCATCACAGAAAATAAACATTAATATTTATGATATTTGTGAGGGACTTATTTAAGTATGAATAAAGCGTGAAGACTTGAAAAATTAATGAGCATTGCAATTTTGAGACATCTTTTATTCTTTAGGAGTTTTCTTAAGCAAAATGGTAAGTCAAATTCTACTTGAGGAGCCTAGTTTGGCGGTCCAATGGCCATTTATAATGTTGCATCCACTAAAAAGAGTTTATTCTATCTCTATCACAAGAAATTATTATGCGAGTCTAGATGTAGAGCTATGTGTGGAGTCTGGACATAGAGCTAAGTTCTGTGGGCTCCAAAAATTCATCACCGATCTCTCAATGAAGACAGTTTGATTTATGTGTCGATAAAAATTCAGAAGGCAGATGCAATAGTAGATAAGATACCACACAGAGATTTTGCTCTCATTTTGTGAGGACTTTAGATTTGGTTCCAGGTTTCCTATAGGCACAAGCATAATAATTACCTCTCAATGTTGAGAGAACTTTCGATTAAAGCTAGTTGTTAGGTCATTAAATGCATAGCGTATAGTAGCAGCATATAGAGTTTAAAATTTGGAGTTTAGAATTTATGAAATTCACCATTATTTAACTTATAGCATATGGTTGGTAGAATGATGACGTACCCAATCTAGATCCCATGGTTCTATCATCCCGGGCTATTGTGATAGTCTACTTAGTCAGAGGAGATAGTCGACCTAACCTGATCGAAAGATCTTTGTCAGCAACCATGAGTTGCATCGTCCAAGTAATCCTTGTAGACCTGGGGTGATCTTTGTCCAAGGAGACAAGCTTAAGTCCACTTTAGCTAACAAAAGGGTTTTTGCATATCAAATATATCTTATGATTCATAACTCAAGGGGCTGAGCCATTGAGGAACATACTATATTGATCGTAATATAATGGTATCATTTGGTGGAAACCACCCGATTAGAGGACTATGATCACATCATATGTGGAGCCTACTGGTCAAACCACATGGTCAGAGGATACTAGCCATGTTCTTATTGACATGAGATTATATGAATTTGAATATAGTTATTTATTTGACTTGACATTAGCTCTTTTGTGAGTTTTCTTAATCATCATCCAACAAATGGTGATGGATGAGTGGATGAATTATTTGCTTTAAGTATTTAAATGATAAATTTCATTTACTTAGTTGAAATTTAGTTTTATGATGAATTAGTATAGAGCTCAAGTATCTTTTGATGATAATATTCTTTGGGTTGAGTTTTTTAATCAGTCATCGGTATACCTTGTCAACTTTATTTATTTTATTGTAGAGGATCGAGTCTATGACTTATGTGTAATTTAAATTCTTTAAGAAATTGATATCATAATAGAACTTATCAACTTGATTACAAATATAGAGGATTGGGTCTTATGATATGATGTAATTTAAGTTAATTTAGAAGTTGATTATTTAGTAGACCCTATCAACTCTATTTCAAACATAGAAGATTAGACCTACTATGATTATATTCTATGAAGCTGAATACTTATATCTTTCATTGGATTGAATTAGTATATGGAGATATTCATTAGATTTCATGCATATAGTCATAAATGATTGAATTCATTTCATCATTCTTTCTCTCTTTTTTTAAAAAAAACGTACAGCATGTGACAAAAGTTTATATACTTAGTATAAGTGTTGGGGGCCATGCGAGTGTTTAATAATTCAGATTACTTTTTTTTTAATTATGAGATTAATTTTAAATTTATTTAATCTCTAACTTAGCCTAGGACATTAAAAGCGCTTTAACTCTCTATGTCTGAGCAAATATATTTATAACTTAGATAATTTTATTTAATTAATGAAATAATTGATTTTAAAAATCATAATTAGAATAAAAAATTATATATTTTTGGATTGAAAGAAGCTCCATAACTCATGTAGAATTTAATTTAGTATCGCCTTCCATCTGTTTGTCGAAAGGATTCTGATTGGTGAAGAAGGCATTAATTAGTCTAATAACTTATTAGATCCCTTGGAAAACATTTAATTATTTTTCTTATTCAAAATTAATTAGTCTTAAATGTTCAATAGACTCTCATTTATGTCTATTGACAATTCTCAAACTCATCATAAACTATAATCAACTTCTCTTTGATCCAATTTGAGTATTTAATAAGACGAATAATATGTTTCAAATAATTTTCAAGAATTAATTGATTATGCTTATTAGTAATCATTCGATCTCATTGAAAATCTCTTATGAATTCCTTAATTTTCTCCAATTCATTTGGAGTGAATTATGATTTGAAAACTATATTCTAATTCTAAGAAGATCTTTATGCTCTAATTAGATATTCAGTCCAAATCATCTTCTAAATCAATTGAATTGGGGTATTAAAGTGCTAAATTTATATTTATTGCCAAAATATTCAATTCATTTTAAGTTCTTAAATCTATTTGAGTTCCTTTCACCTTTCTTTATTTGAAATATAATCTTCAAATTCATTTCAAATTCAAAATTCAATTCAATATCAATTTATTTTAACGAGCTTAGGCAACGCTATTTGTTTAACTTGAATTTTATTTGCAAGTATAAATTTTAGATAAAATTTTGGTAGTATTTCAATATTCCGTGTTATCTCCGCATAGGGGGCTACATCAGAACTATTTTGGCCTATATGTCACACCCTGATGAACATTACGGTTGGTGTTTTGAAATACCTCGTCAAATTGAAATAACGGTACTTTCAATCTGCATAAAAAAATAAATATATATGCAACTTCTACACATTCAAATTTTATTTTAGATTATTTATATGTGATTGATTTTTTTAAAATAAATCTTGATTCTTGCCCTTTTTTAAGTCTAAAATTTAGTCAAAATTTCAGCAGTATTTTGGACAAGAGGCAGATCTAATAATTTTGGCTTACTTACATTTGAGTGTAGTGAACTGTAGTATACACACTACCATGTTTTACACTCATTATGCCTTATTGATATTAAATCTTGAAATGAAAAACCCAAGCACAAATATACAATTTCTTTTTACACATTTAAGCATTTCTACACATCTACCAATAGCAATAATAATAATTTTGCACGAGTTAAGTTAGAAAGAATTGAATATGAGATATTATCATGTTGATTATTTGGGTTGAACAGAGAACCACGTAAAAGGGTATGTCGAGGAAGGAAAAAAAATATGGGAAAGATGCTAGAATTGAGAGGAACCCGCATGATGTTGGAGTTGCCTCTATTACCATTTTAAGGAGGGAAGATTAGAGAAGGGTATAGTGGTTCACGTTCTAGAAAAGAACGGGTGAATGGGAGAGAATTAGAGGAGCAACAATTGCCATATCGAGAAGAGAGAGAGAGAGAGAGAGAGAGGAGAGACGACACATGTTATTTCAATCAGAAGCTCGATTCATCAATCGAGAAGAAGGGAGGATCTCATGCACAAAAGTAGGGAAGGGAAGAGTTTCGTACGCTCGATTTGGATGAATGAAGGATGGAGTTCAGTCACTCGGCTTGTGACAGGGATGGATGGGCTCGTGTGTGAGGGAATGGTTCATTCATTTCATCATGTAGGATGAGCCGAATGAGAGGAAGTAGGGAGGAGGAGGCTTGTGGCTGTGGATAGAGGGGTTGTGGGTTGATGCAGTTGAGGGGATTATCGGATGGTGGTTTGAAGCTCGAAGGAGTAGAACAAGAGAGGGCAATGAGAGCAGGAGGAAGAATGATGGACAGGAGAGGCCTTGGGATTTGTCGGGTAGGATGCATGGGGAACCTGTGAGAGGAGTTTTGATTGCCTCAAAATCATCATACTAAGGAAAATCCCAATTAATGCCTATTATTACCTTAATTATTCATTAAAGGATTTTCATATAGGATTATACAGATTTTGAAAATTTTGAATGAAACTTTGAATGCGATTAAAAGTATTTATAGAAATTATTTAATCATCAATAATCTTGTCTATTAATGATTTAATTATTTAAAATTAAATTTTCGCAATGTCACGCCGTAATTCTTGTGAATCTTGCCAAAATTAAACCCACATAATATGGGTATTATTTCTAGGTAAATTCAATATTCTGGATTTGAAAGTATAATCTATTTTATGATCGGAGGTCATTCGAGCAATGTCAAGATCGATCGAAGTAAATTCGAGATTAATTTAGGCATCGTGGCACTCCGAGGTGTGGGCTCCGAAAATTCACCATCAACCTCTTGACAAATGAAGCGAGTATAGTTTAAAATATCGATGTAATTTTCAAGGCGATGAAATAGTAGATAAGACATTACCAGATTTCACCCTCATTTGGTGAGGACTTTATATCCTTCGAGGTTTTTTAAAACACCTATAGTTAATTACCCATGCCAATAAGTGAGAGAAAACTTTCGATTAAGGCTAGTCGTTAGGTCGCTTAATGCATAACATATAGTAGCAACGTGTATAGTTTTGGAATTTAGAATTTGAAATTTATTAAAATTCATCATTATTAGCTTAATGCAAATGGTTATAGGAATAATGACATTCCGAGATCCCATGATTCCATCATCCGTCATAATGGCCCCTAGTTTACTTAGTTAGAAGAGGTAGTCGACCCAACCTGATCGAAGGATCCTTATCAGCAACACATTAGTTACGTCGTCCAAGAAATACTTGTAGACTTGGGGTGGTGTTTATCTAAGGAGATAGGGTTAAGTCTACCTTAACTTACAGAGAGCTTTTGTCATATCAGGTATATCCTATGATTCACAACTCAAAGGGTAGAGCCATTCAAGAGCATACGGGCTACTGTCGTGATTGAAATATAATAGTTTCATTTAACAACAACCACCACCATGACTCTCCATAACTACATCATATACATTTCATTGGCTGCTTTATCAATCGGAGGATATGAGTCACATCCTTACTAGCATGGTAGAGCACTGATTTGATATTAGTGAGCTAGACTTTTCTTAATTAGTCACCTCCCACAAACTGTTACATAAGGTAGATTGAATGAAGTTTGCTTTAATCTTTTAAAGATTGATTTTCATTTAACCATTAATGGCATAGTGATTTATTCAATTTTATATTTGTGTTGATACTTGATTTTGATTAACTCAATTTGAGCTTGCAAGCCTATTTTGATAGTATATATCCCGTCTAGTTAAAATCACCATTCAACACAGTTATCATCAGGGTAGTTAATTTATTGAATCAAATATATTTGAGAACTTTAAATCCTGTCAACTATGTTTAGCTCCTAAGAGAGAATTAGATCTACTATCACATGACATAATTAGTTTCTCAGATATTTTAATAAGTTGAAATTCTTAGAATAGTTGGATTCTTAGGTTTTCTTAACCCAGACTTGATTCTAAGACTGTTGACCTCCACATATGGTTCACAAGTCAAATGAACCATATGATTTAAAAAAAATGATTGATGAGATAAACTATCATATAAATTAGATTTAAAGCCCCCTAATCGCGGTCAGATTCGATCAAACTCACTTCGATTTGAAATTCGACTTAGTAATGCATCAAAATATCAAATCTAATTAAATAAAAAAAATATTAAATCAATTAATAATCGATCAAATAATTAAAATCAATTTTTAATGAAATTACACGTATATCGAAGTTGGAAAGCTCTTACGACGTCCAAACTACCTCTGTTTGTGAAATTGATCACGCCATTGTCACCGAAAACTTCGAAACCTATCAAACGACGCCTTCCGTGGTTAATTTGGCAAATTCTACGCGAATATCGATCAATTCGAGCGACATATCGATAATTTTAAATTTAATTTCACTTATATCGTATGCGTGTTTTAAACCTCCGACGGAAATCGATCGTCAATAAATATATAAAACTGACACCAATATTGTTAGGGTTTATTATTAGGATAATTTGTCAAAATTTTTATGATTATAAATAATTATCTTAATTATTGAGCATTAGTTCAATTAATCAAAATAATCCTCCCTAATCTTATCTTATTCCTGTTGCTTACATATCCAATAAAATCGGCCGCCCTACTTTTCCTATTAGACGTACTATAATCAGCCAATTAAACGGTGCGGTTTAACCTAACCAAAATGTGATCTCTTGCCCCCTCATTCGCACGACTCTCTCATGCAAACTCCTCTCTGGTTTCCTACTCGGCCGAAGCTCTCCTCTCGGTCTCCCCTCTCTCGCGATTCTCCCTCTCTCGTTTCCTGCTCCCGGCCGAAGACTCCTTGAGCGGTTTTCTTCCTCTCTTCCGTCCGTCCTTCGTGAGCCCTAGCCGAACCCGACTACTCTTCTTAAGCAAGCCGAAATCGTTTTTCTTCTTTCTTCTTTGCAACCGGAAACTCCAGGTTGTTTCCTTTCAACCCTAAGCTTACTTTTACATACACATGGCTTCATTTCGTGTGAATAAAGTGAGGTGGATGTTTTCCTTCTTTGGTTAAAATGATGCTAGGGTTTTTTTAATCTTGAGATTTGGGATGATGTATGGCCCAAATCTCTTGCCGCTTGCTGTTTCCTATGGATTTCATTCTTTTATCTTGCTTAAATTGATCTCCTATGGAAGAAGTTATATATGTCATGTCTCTTTCACATGTTAGACTGAAATCTGAAATTGAAAGAGGGGTTTTCAAGTATTACATTGCTTAAATCCTATGGCCCAAATCTCGTACCGCTTGCTGTTTTCTATGGATTTCATTTTTTATCTTGCTTAAATTAATTTTCTATGGGTGAGATGATATATGTCATGCCTCTTTCACATGTTAGGTTGAAATATGAAATTGAAAAAGGGGGTTTGAAGTATTGCATGGCTTAATCCTAGATTATGTGCAAAATTTCTTGTCTCTTTTATACTTCAGTTTTGCAGTTTGGAAGGGTTGATACTTGCTAAACCTCTTTCATATTGTTTAAAATGAAATCAAAAGCATGAAAATATGATTTGAGATAATATGTAGCTTAAACCCTAAGTTACATGGAAGGTTCCTTCTCTTTTATGCTTCAATTTTTCTGTTTGGAAGGATTGATGCTTGCTAAACCTCTTTTACATATTTAAAATGCAATCAAAAGTGTGAAAATATGATTTGAGATAATGTATGGCTCAAATTGTAAGTTGCATGCAAGTTTCCTTTACTTTCATACTTCAAATTTCTGTTTGAATGAAATGATGTTCATTAAGCTTCTCTTACATGCTTAAAACAAAATTGGAAATGTGAAAATGAGGTTAGAAATGATAAAACAGCAAATATTAATGATTATCCTAAGATTTGAGATGGATAGAAATGAAGGGAAGTGGCTTATGCATATTGGTGATGAGTTTTTTTCTTAGCAAATTTCTTTGATATACACTTGCCTTTAGCTAGAATCTGAAAATTCAAAGCTTGCGAATGAGCATAGTACTTTGACTTTCTTGCAATTGATGATCAATAATAAGCCTTATTCTCATCTTTCTCTATAAAAAAAAAGTGTTATTTTCTGAATCTGAAAATTCAGATTTATATATATATTATTTCCTTAAAAAAAAGGAGGGGAGGAAGGAAATTATTTGTTGGGGAGCTCTTTTATTCCATTGCATGGTTAGTTGCTATTATGAGAATCATGACGTGGGAGAAGATTAGTTTTCAGATTTGTTTTGGGTTTATTAAGTTCTAATGCAAGTGTTTATTATATACAATGATTTTTTAGATTTACCTTAATTAAGTCTATCCTACCTTGCTTCTATTACTTAGTTGTTTGCTAATATGGGGAGGAAGATTTGAGCAAAGTTTGTTTTCAGATTTCTTTTCTTGATTTGGCAAATCTAAATGCAAGTATTCTTGCTACAGAAAAGAAGATTGAAAAGCATGATTTTGTTTTATTAACATTGCTCACTTTTTTTCTAATTTCTATTATCATCTAAGTGATAAATCTTTGAAATAAGTTGATTTTTATGCGTGAGATTTACTATCGTTGCCTCATCTCAATTTTGAATATGATAAATTGTCTTTAAATAGGCGATTCACCTTGGAAAAAAAATTCCCTTGTGCTCTTGTATTGACCTAGAAAAGTTTTACTCCTTGAAAAATTTCTTTATTCCATGCATCTCTTCAAATGGGTAAGTTTCCCAAGATCACCATCTCTACCTTACTCCCCATCTTATCATCATATTATCCAACTAACAAAAAAATGAAAATGTCCTAATAATGAGTGATGGAGTCAATGAGATACAATTAAAAATATAAAAATACAACAATAAAAGTTTAAACTCAAAATAGTATTGATTACAACCAATCAACTTAACCCACAATACATGAATAAAAAAAATTGTTGAAGTATTTGATATGATTAAGTTTTTGCATAATTCATCACCAAAAGAAAATTTTGTATTTAATAATAAAAATATTTTGCCAACCAAAAGTTGTTGAGCTTCATGAAAACTATAATAGTAGACAACTTTTCCAAATTTACTAATATTATTCAGTGACATCTATTGATGCATAACAATTTATTGTCTAAAATTTTCTAATGCAAATTTAGGAGGACATACACAAGCATGCACACAAAGTCATATTTACAGTTCCCAAACTGATATTTTAGATAAAAAAAACTGTTACTTTTGAAGATAAGCATGCCAAATTCATTACAAATGATAATTTAATGATCAATGACAAGAATTGGAGAGAATTGATTTTGTATTTCATTACAACATTTGTGTTATATTTGTACAATTATATTAGAGATTTTAATAGGAAATAATCAAAATTAGGTAATAATAATTATAATAGTTCACAGATTGATGGGTTAGCAGAATAAAAAGTACATAATAATTCTAATAGTCCCAAATTGATAAGTAGACAATAGAAATCCTACGAATCAAAACGTGTCTGTGAAAGGGATGTAGTAGGGACTAGAGAAAATTATATAGGAGTTTCACTCTCTCCCTCAAGTGAATGAATAAATGTCATCCATTTTAAATAGTGGATAATGATAGGTTTAAAAAGTGTAATTCATAATTAGATTAAGTTAACAGTTTTTAATGAGTCATAGTAGTTTATAGGTAAACAGTGAGTGATTAATGTATCCTTAAGAGTGCTTGAAATGCTATAAATACCTCTTATTGAAGAGTAGCAGTATATCAAATCAAATGAAATACTTCTATTTGCTGCGATTCTCCATCTCATGTCCTCATTTTTTCTGAGTTGTCGAGGTTTCAAATAGATGATATCCTTTGGTTGAACCATTATTTCACAAGATTAGTTGGTGGTATTTTGGATGTGATTTTAAAGATCAGTGTATTATGCAAGTGAATATAAAAAAAATATGTGTTAATGTATAAATACAAACGAATTCAATGGTATGTAAATTCCCTCAAAATAATTTTGGACTAGTAAAACGTAGATTGGAAACAAAGTAGATGAAGAAAGAAGCAAAAAAATCCTAGAAGAAAAGAAAACAATATATAATAGACTTTGACGAACCAAAACATACAAGTACTGAATGACAGTAGGATGAGGAAAATATATTAAAAGCTCTTCTTCTTTTCTCACGCAATAAAAAAAAAACTCAAAGAACCGAAAGCGAGAGACGCAAAAAGGTGGCAAGGGAAGAGGCGAACATCGACCTTTTCTTAAAGCATTGTCGCCGCCTTTCAAAGCGAAGTTACGAGAAGGAAGCGTCGGCGCGTTCTTCACAACGATGGACCGGAGATCGAACTCGGCGTTTGTAAGCTCCAGGAGCTTGTTCGTCAATTATCGGATATGAGAGGGCTAGATTGCTCTTCGTCGGAGCGGTAAAATTAAAAAGAGAGGGTTTAACCCGATAGAAATAAAATGCTTTAACTATCACTCTACGTACGGAGTTCGGACGTAATGTGGAGGATTACAATCATAGCGTAATATCTATTCAATATATTAATATCATTCTTTTTTTACTTAAGAGCATTGTAATTGGACGACGCCTTGATGATACCGTTACGCTACCGACTACCGAATCGGCCCCTGCTGTCAAACAGAAAAACGGCGTTGGAATTTTGGAGAAATATATATATATATATATATATATATATATATATATATATAGATTTAGGGCATAATATAGATTTAGAGCATATTTCCTCCAAATAGGATTTAGGGAGAAATCTATTGGAGCATAATCCCATCTATCTTCATTTTCCTGGATTACCTTGAAATAGTTAGTTCAAAGAGAAACAAAGATATGTAAGTTGATTGGTTGTGGTACATCAATAGTATTTTGAGTTTAAACTTTTATTGTTGTATTTTTATATTTTTTTAATTGTATCTCATTGACTCCACTCATTATTAGGATATTTTCATTTTTTTTGTTAATTGGATAATATGATGATAAGATGGGGAGTAAGGTAGAATGATGATCTTGGGAAACTTACCCATTTGAAGGGATGCATGAATAAAGAAACTTTCCAAGGAGTAAAACTTTTCTAGGTCAATACAAGAGCACAAGGGAATTTTTTTCAAGGTGAATCGCTTATTTAAGGATAATTTATCAACATATTTAAAATTTTGGTGTAAGTGTGAAATTAGTGGTATTGGTATTATTTCCCTTATCCTCCATGCTTATTTTTTTTTTAATATTGTTTGTCATTCTAGTTATAAATCTTTGATTATTTGCACACTCTTTATAATAGAAAAATTATTCAAAATGTCATGACAAATTTGTCTATAACAATCCTGACTTAATTCTTAGACCATTGCTTATCTCACAACAGTTTGTAAGGATTGAATGGGATTTACAACTCTCTAAGCATTAGAAGCTTTGTGTGTGTGTGTGTGTGTGTGTGTGTGTATAACATGTTTTTTTAGTACTTCTGATACTTTGAAGCATAATCCCTTCTATCTTCATATTCTGGGACTACCTTGAAATAGTTAGTTCAAAGAGAAACAAAGATATGTAAGTTGATTGGTTGTGGTACATCAATAATATTTTGAGTTTAAACTTTTATTGTTGTATTTTTATATTTTTTAATTGTATCTCATTGACTCCATCACTCATTATTAGAACATTTTCATTTTTTTTGTTAATTGGATAATATGATGATAAAATGGGGAGTAAGGTAGAATGGTGATCTTGGGAAACACATTTGAAGGGATGCATGGAATAAAGAAACTTTCCAAGGAGTAAAACTTTTCAGTCAATACTAGCACAAGGGAATTTTTTCCTGGGTGAATCGCACATTTAAGGACACTTTTTCAACATATTTAAAATTTTGGTGTAAGTGTGAAATTTGTGGTATTATTTCCCTTATCCTCCATACTTATTTTTTTTCATATTGTTAGTCATTCTAGTTATAATTCTTACTTTGATTATTTGCACACTCTTTATAACATAAAATTTATTCAAAATGTCATGACAAATTTGTCTATAGCAATCCTGACTTAATTCGTAGCTCATTGCTTATCTTGCAACAGTTTGTAAGGATTGAATGAGATTTACAGCTCTCAAAGCATTAGAAGCTTTATGTGTGTGTGTATATATAACATGTTTTTTTAGTACTTCTGATACTTGAAGCATAATGTAATAACCAGAAAAAAAAGAAAAAAATAAAGAGAAAGAAAATTTTGTAATCGCCGCGGTGGTTAGCCGCGGAAAGAAAAAAAAGAAATTCGAGGGGGTTTGCTGAAACCGAACTTCCAAAACACGAGAGAGGGAGAAAGAGAGGAGACTCACCTTTCGTGAACCCCTCGTGCGTCGTCGGCCGAGGAAGGAGAAGGGAAAAAAAATCGTGCGTCGCGTGTGCCGTTGGCCGAGGAAGAAGAAGAGGAAGGCGGCTCCACCAACATCGGGTCCTGAAGATCCGCAGTCACGGGGAAGAAGGAAGGAATCTTATGTGAACTGAGCTCGCGCGTGAGTGAAGAAGCCAAGCCGAACAGGTCTTAGGGCATAAGTCGAAGGAGAGGTAAGTAAGTAAATAAGTTTTTTTTTTTATTTTATATTTTATTAAAAATCTGATTTTGTTAATATAGTTGATTTTAATGTTAATTCAAGTT
>CM038222.1:133922633-134033701 GCA_021442155.1 Cymbidium sinense
GTCTATAATGTGGGAACCTCTTGCTTATTTAACATCGCAGCGCAAATGCTCCTTCTTGCACATTTTTTCATCAGATTCGCCATAACGCCGCTTCTAGGACGCCTAGCATTAACACAATGATTTAAAGGATTCATGTCATGGTTATTTCGACAAGTTTTATGCTGGCTGTCGACTACCTAACGCAACCCTCCACTTTTTACATCCGTACTTGGGACCGACAATTGTAGTGTTAATTTGTGTAATACAATCATGAAAAAAAATCTTTTGCTATAATTTTTTTTTCTCCATGATTTTTGTTGTTGTTGTTCTTTAAGTTTAGATGATGAAATATTGAAATGATAACTCATTACAATTAAAAATAATAATATTCATATCATATGAATCTTTTATTGTTTATTTATCTAATACATATTTCTAAACAAAACTACTCATTTGAATTTATAATCATATCTATTAAATTTTCTTTAGTATTATAAAACAGATGTATGCTGACATGATATATATTGCCTTCTATGATATAACCATATAGTGACACTTGGGAGTATTTGCATGTTCATGAGAAATGGTAAAAGGATGTATTATGAATTAGTTCTTACCCTTTTAAATTATGATCTATAAAGATATTGATAGTTTATGTTTGTTTTACACCTAACATTATTCACAATATACTTTATTTTTGTTCACTTTCAAGATATTAGATATAGGTTTCATTTGTGCTTAACAAGAATAGAGTTTTGCTTGGATATGATATTTCGATCGATGATTTGTTCAAATTAATTTTAGATGATTATATTATTTATATTTCTCCGAATGCATGCTTGTAGGTGATAATGTAGATTGTGTTAAATAGTGTGCTAGATGGGTCATATTGATTAGTGGAGAATGACTAGTTTGACTAGATCAAGTTTCTTGGACTCATTCTCTAAGATCAATGCACTAATCCATTGAATGCATGCTATACATAAGAACTTGATAAATTACGATAAGGTTGTGAATATCGACCGCATAATAGAGCGAAAATAGAGAGGTTCAATGTTCAATAGTTCGACTAGGGTTTAATCGGTGGTTGAACTGGATGGCGTAATAAATATTAAAATGATTAAATATAAATCTAATTAAATGATATAATAATTTAAATATATAATAAGAAATAAATAAATATACTTAAATAATATTACTACTAATTATAAATTTAAAGATTGATATAAAGCTCACAAAGTTATAATTAGTATTGTAAATTTAGATGAGTGTATTAAATATATCAAAAATTTATTATATAAGTTTTGAAAACTAGTATAAAATATAATAGAAATATAATTTTAAAAAATTTATAGTTTGTATTAAAACTATATAATTTAAAATATAAAAATTATTTTAAAAACTTTATAAAATATATTTAACATAAAAATATGATATGTTATTATAAAAATATATTCTATAATAAAAAATTTTAAAATAAAAATTATTTTAAAAAACTTTATAAAATATAGCTAATATAGAAAATATAGTATATAAAATATTATTATAAAATATATTTTTAAATAACTTTTTTATATTCTAAAATATAATTTATAATAAGAATATTATTCTATATTATTCAAATATTATTCCTATATTCTTATATCTCAATGCCCTTTACTATTCTCAAAATTAAAATATAGTTGCATGAAAAAGAGCTAAAAGATAACCATGTAAACTATTTGAGTGGTTGCATGATGGTTATAATATAAATTAATTTAGTTATATTCATATTAATAAAGTAAGATTTTAAAAATTTATAAATTGATTATAAAAATAACTACATTCAAATAATTCAAAATTACTATTAAAACTTAATATAAATTTAATTACAAATTTTAGTTATCTGATTAACTAATATAAAATAGTGATTAAGGGATAATTTATTGAACTGAATTTCATAAAATTAGACTGGTTCAATGGTCGAATCGATCAATTCACCTGAACTGATGATCGGTTTTCACAATCAGTCAAGCTTGAATTATTTTTTTCTTTTCTTATGATGTTGGTTTCATGAAGTAATTCATTGCCCTTATTTGTAATTTTAAATAAATGAATTATTTCAAAAAATAAAAAATAAAAATACCCTAAATGAAATAAGTTAAGGAATCTATTTAACATACAAGTAAAAATTAGATGTGGCATGTAATCACTAAAAATTTAACATAGTCTATTTATCTAAATAAACATGCCTTAAACACCCATCATGATGTCACTACAATGGAAGTCCGGAAATAATGAAAAAAAAAAAAAGGTAAAGAAAATGGTGAACACATAGAAGGGAGAAGAAGATAACTGTAACGGTTAATGATGAAATGAAACGGGTTAAAATTCACAAAAGATATATTAAAAATTCATTCCGTTTTACTGTAAAGTTCATGAAGAGGTTGCAAGAGACAAGAAGCAAGAGGAAGAGAGGTTTGCAGGAGAGTGAAAGCCCGATGGAGAAGTCGGATAGATCAAATTCAACCAAAGCTTGATGGAGCCCTCGTAAAGGGTGGTGGATTTTGGTGAGGGTCTGTGGGAGAGACAAAGTCAAGATTGACATGCGCCCAAAGAGTGAAATACAAAATGGGGCTATAGGTTAGAGAGAAGAGGACAAAATCTCTGCAATGAAATCTTTCGCAAGTTATAAGTGAGCATTTTACTTTTTTTTAAAAAAAATTATTTATAATTTTATTTTTTACTAATTAATTTAAACAATGTCTTTTTTTATTTTTCCCTTTAGATAATCTTCACGCTAAAATAATTTTATATTTTAAGTCATAAAATATTGAAAAGATGACTCCTTAAAATTGAAGAAATAATATCTGTATAATATAAATTTTTTTATTATTGATATATCTAATACATATTTCTAAACAAAACTACTAATTTGGATTTATAATCATATCTATCAAATTTTCTTTGAATTTATAAAGCAGAAGTATGCTGACTATTGTCTTGTGTAATAATCCTTTTATGATCTTAATCATCATATTATCATTCTGATAATTATAGTTAGCATATCCGATTTGCATCATATGGAGCTTTTTTTATAATAATAATAAATGATAAATTATAAAGTATATAGCATAAATACGTAACATAAAATATTTTTTTATTGCTACTTCATACCTTAAAATATTTTTCAATTTTAATCACAAATTTAATGTTAGTAATTATATACTTATCTATATATCAGTAAATCACAATAATCATTTTACATAATATAATTATCATATTAGTGGCAATATAAATGCAAACAACATAAATAATAAAATAAAGCTAGATCGTATGAGTAACATAATTATCATCATCATTATCTTGAATCCTCCCATCACCTTTCTATTGAAGCTCCTTTAGCTTAGATTGTACACTCCTAGACCTTCTATCATGTAATTGACTATACATAAGATTGGCTATCTTTCAATCTTTGCAAGATGGATGACTACCAATTTTATCCTTCGAACTACTTTTAAAGCCATGCATACTACCCTTGATCAATCCTCCTATGGTATCATCCATGCATTGAGTCAAACTTATGCTATCTAGCACCTTTCACATCAAATTTTATAATCATAATTGTCTCATTATTTTTTTTTAAAAAAAGAGTTACAATATTATACTTACATCAATAGAACATTATTGAGTATAGCTTATATGTTCCTTTCTTCATATATGTTTTCAAGAGCTTGGTTCTTGTAGGTGGCAATTTTATTAATGTTTAATGATGAAATTTTATTATCGCATCAATGAGATGAACTTTTGATCTTATTTAATGATATATTCTTAATTTTGAGAATGACAATCTAACAAAATTTAATTTAGGCATAGCAATTACTAAAATAAACTTAATCTATATTTATCCAATTAAATAAGGCTTAAACATTAATCATTATACGTCAATCAAGTAGAATTAGGTCAAAAAATAATCAAGGGAAAAAAAAACATATTAAGCAGCAAACACTTGCAAGAGTGGAAGAAGATAACACTAAAACTAATGTTAAAATGGAGCTAGTCAAAATTCACAAAAAAATAGATTAAAAACTCATCCCTTTTTCATCATAGGAGGCAAAGTTCATGGGATAAGTCCTGGGAGAGAGGAAGCTTTGATGACACCAATAGAGAGGGCGTATTCGAGGTCTACTTTATGTATAAAATATAAATTCCAATGGCTTTTGCGACTATGACCTTCCGACCAAGATTTTTCTTTCTTCGAGGTATCTCTAGAAATAAGAAATTAAACTGCTACTAAATAAAAAAGAATAGTGGATTCCTCAGGAAGCATGTTTTATTTTTGGGATCAGAGTAATAATTATATGTTTAAATACCTCAGGAAGCTTTTTGGTGGCATAGAAGTGTTTAACCGCCAGCATAAATTGTTTACCAACAATATCCCAACAAGATAAGAAGAATTTAGAAGTAAATCCATCTGATCCCGATGTTTTATCCTCATTGATATTTTTAAGGGCATGCAATATCTCAGTATCCAAAATTGGAGAATCTAACTCCTCAATGTGAGAAGGGGTGAGAACTATTCCAGTTGGGATATTGGATAAAGATGACCTGAAGTTTCCTGATTTGTTAAAAAGCATAGAGTAGTAATGTCAAAATTCAGCAGTCATCTTAGATGGGTTAGAGATAATTCCCCTTTCAACCTGGAGTTCTCTAATCATGTTACAGCCTCCTCCTTTCTTTAGTAGTAAAGCAAGTGTAAATCGTCTTCCCTTGTGTGAGCCTTGTAGTTTTGCTCTGTTAGGCCAAAGGCTTTCTTTTTTAATAATGTCCACATAACGTACATTGATATCCTCCTAGTTTTGGTGAAGGATAATATTGGTAGGGTCTTTGTCTAGAAGTTTTAAGTGGGTTTCCTGGTCTTCTTTCAATGCTTTGATATGCTGCTCAAGAGATGTAGAGTCAAACTTATGAGATTTGAGTTGTTCTTTAACTATCTTGAGTTTCTTGAAAAGTACTAGGATAGGATCCCCAGTAATAAAAATCTTCCAAGCTTTGGCGACTTTAGTCATAAAGCTAGGGTAAAGGACCCAATAATTTTTGATGTTGAATCTGTGACTCATTGGATGTATATAGTTTGAGTAGACTATTAAGGGTGAGTGATCCAGGAGAGAGAGGCGGGATGGCTTTGTATGAAGAGGAGGGAAAACCTCCACCCAATATGAGTTGCACACATATGTCGATTCTTGTTTTAATTGGGGTATCCACTCTAAGATTGGACGGTGTAGAAAAGTCTGAACTTGGAAGGTCAAAATCCCCATATCATTGATGCAACCTTTAAAGTCTATAAGTTGATTGAGGGGAATAAGGTTTCCTCCAGCTTTTTCATTAGAGTATAAAACACAATTGAAATCTCTAATTACCAGCCAAGGATCTGCCATATTTGCAGATAGATGATGAAGGGAAGACCACATCTCTCGTCTATTCCTGGCATCATTGTGAGCATATACCCAAGTCACATTGAAACTTGGGTAGGAGTACGAGGATACCTTGCTGTGAATAAAATGAGCATTTATAAGGGTAAGTATAAAGGAAATGAAATTAGAATTCCATTTGATCCATATCCTACCTCCCAAACAGATGTCAAAATTGTAGCTTCATGGGAAAGAGGTTCAGCCTTTCTAGATAGCAAGGTTGTCAAAAACATCAAAACTAATCTTAGTTTCAAGGAGAGATCATATCAAGATTGTGCTCTTTATGATTCTGCACAATCACAGATCGTAGTATCCTCACATTCCATCTACCAAGCTTTGGGAGGGACATTGATAGAGGGAATTAATGGTGTTTCCTTTCTTCTTAGTTTTTGGACTAAGAAGACAAGTGAATTTGGGGATTTGGTAGTCTCTTTGTCTTGAGTAGTCTTATAAGGGGTTTTAGGATAGAGTCTAGTGATCTTAGATAAAGGGATTTAGATGGAGAGGAAGCAGATCGGGTGGTAATATTGTAATCGAGGTAGGGTTGGATTGAGGCTTCTTCAATTGCAATAGTCGCAGTTATCCTATTGGAGAAGAATGTGATTGGTCAGATGGTTCAAGTCATTTAAGGAAGTGGTAACTATATGAGGTGGTTCATTTGTATTGTCCATTTGGGTCTCTACAGGGAGTGGAGTTATGATGGAGGGGTTAAAGGGTTGTTGGGGTTTGATATGAGGGTCACCCGGGGTTTTTTGGTTCAACACAATTGGAGGTTTCCTGCTCCTACTTCACCCTCTATCAAGGGGCCGAGTAGGAGATTGATAGGGCAGTTTCTGGAATCGTGCGAGAAAGTGGTACAATGGGAGCAAGCATAGGGTTTCCAATCATAAAGGACCGGTTGATCAATTTTTATCCCATTTAAATTTAAGGGAATAGAATCAGGTAGGGGGGATGATGGAAGTACCTGAACACAGACTCGAGCGAAAGTAAGTCGAGCTTTGGTAGCCGTGAGATTGTCCATTGCAATAGGAACCCAATTTTGCTGGCCACCTTTGAGAGCCCCTCTTCGTTCCAACAACATAAAGGAAGATTTGGGAATTTAATCCAAAGGGGGATATCAGTGAAGTTTTCTTTTATCGACCAGAAGTCCCACGACCACTCCCGAAAGATAAACGGCCGACCGTTTAAAAAATGTGGGCCATTGTTCCAAACCAGATCATAGTCTTCCTTGCATATAAATCGGAATAAGAAAAAATCACCCTCCAAAGTTAGGAGTTCCAATTGGCCTTTAAATACCCACTTCCGCTTGATCGCTGCAAGCAATGAGCCATAAAAGGGATGTTTCCTATCGCTGACCAACAAGAGACAGCCCATTCCTTCTCGCCTCCAATTCCTCTTCCGAGAACACACTTCATCTTCGTGAGGAGGGTTTATAGAGAGAGGGATTGTTGTTTTCATTATGGGCATTTAGTAGCGCCTTCCAATTCCAGGATTGTACAGGTGTAGCGAGAGGAAGACTTGCTCGCGACGGACCATCGCTCCGATTTGATGATAAATGAGGAAAAGAAGAAGTAGAATCAAAATCCATTTCCGAGAGGGAAAGGAGAAGGTAAGTCAGAGAAACCGAGAGAGCGAGAATAGGGAGAGGAAGTCAACACACCATAGGAGAGCCATATCGTCGGGGAAGGGGAGCACGAACCCTAGAGGAGAGCATCGGGATTTTTTACTGATTTTATTATAGATTTGGATTCAAAAGTATGGCTTATTTAGCCTTTTCATAGAACTACGTAATGCATGCGGCGATGATTGTCCCTTGTACTAAAAAAATATTATTTAAAGTGAGTGTGACATCAATAAGTGTTTAAAATAGAAGTCATCATAATTAGAAAAAAAAAGTAATTTAAAGGATGATTAAATTTGAGGAATTATTGCAATTATATTAAACTATGATAAAGTGATTAAAAATAATAATACATCTTAGGTAGATAACTAAATAACCAATAAAATAAAACGACTAAAATGTTGTTACAAACAATTTAAGAAAGAATTCATCTATTATACTCTAATTAATAATTAGAATAAGATTTATAATATGAATGATTTTTGATCATGTCTTCATACATGTACGAACGAGTTATATACTACCAAATATGGTTATATATCATATGCTTGGTAATAACAAATATAAGATTCCCACATAGACACACATATTATATATCACATGAGTCTAATGTAATTAAATAAATTATAAAGCATTATTTTACCACTTTTTTTTTTTGCCAGCAATGAATACATTTTGACCATGTCATTCATATTGATATGAACGAGCTATATACTACCAAATAGCATCATATATCATATGCTTCATAAATGTAATTCTAATATTCTCAAATATTGGCAAGGAAGGTGAGCGGTGTAAGTTATCTAATGTGATCAAATAGTTCATTATTGTATGCCAAAATATTTATAGTAGTAGAGAAAATATATTTAATGTATTAACTTTATATGAAGATTCATACCAATAATTATAGGAGGTGTTATAAGAGACACTATAGTTGCAAATGTTGCTCCTCCTCACAGCCATGGAAGATGTCGATACAATATAATAGGTATAAATTATAGAGAATGAACTCCAATATAGGTGATGATGTAAGTCGGTGGTGGCATCGCCCTATAGGCAATGGGGTGCGTTAATAGCATGCATCAATTATATAAGCGATGACACGTGTCAATATCATTGACAATTGTGAATATTGAAGTTAGTATGTAATAGTGTAGTTGGATAACAATGGACAAAATAATGTAGTTAGGCAATATGACTATTATCAGGTGATGGTGGTAAATAAGTAGCAGTCAATCGATATTAGTCAAGTGATCATAATTGGGTGATGGTAATTAGGAGATTATAGTCGGGAAGTGGAGCTTGAGTAATTGCGGTCGATCGTTTGCGGTGGCCTAATGATAATATGGGTAGTGATAATGGTCTAACAAGTTAGTCAAGCGATGGTTCGGTGATGGCAGATAAGCAATTGTCTAGAGACAATGGGCCAACATTAGTCCATAGTAGGTGGTCGGACGATGATCCAACAATGTTAGTCGGTCGGTGGCTATAACTAGTAATAAAAATGGTCTACGATCGTAGTTTGATGCAGTGGTAGGTCGATTGAGATATAGATGAAGTCTAGCAATAATGGTCAGATAGTAGTGGTCTAATGATGATAATTAGGTGACAGTTTGATGAAGATCATCATGTGATGGTTCGATGACTATTGTTGAGTGGAGGTCCGACGATGGCGTTTAAGAGGAAATTTTACAATGACGATTAGGTGACAGTCTAGTGATTGCAGTTGAGTGGTAATTCATTGATGATAATCAAACAATGATAGTTTAACGATTGTGATCTAGAAAAAGTCGAGTGATAGAACTTGGGAGGCGATCCAACATTAGTGATCAGATGTTGGTACTCTTATGATGATAGTCGAACGATAGTCTAACAAGGGAAATTGAATGGTGATGGTCTGATAATGATAGTTGGAAGGCAATCTAGAAGCGGTAGTTGGACAACGATTGTCTAATGATGGTGGTCGATTTTGGTTCGTGGATGGCGGTTGGAGGTAGTTAAATGACAATAGTTGGGTAGCGTAACGACAATTGTCACTTGGAGACGCCGCAACCGTGATTAGTGTTGATGGTCAATTGGAGATCCAACAACTATATTGAAATGACATGTTGATAATGGTGATTGGGTGACAATCTGATAATGGTGATTGAGTGGTGTACTATCTATGATAGCCAAATAGAGATGGTATGATGTTAATAGTCGAAGACAGCTCAATGACCATGGTCTAGTGGCAATTCAATGATGGTAATTATACATCGATGGTTCGATAATGGTTGTTAGTGATAGTCCTATAATAGTGGCCAGGAGGTGGTTTGATGATAACGGGTGAGTGGCTATATGACTTGCCAATCTCCATCATATGCATGAATTATTATGGTTGATTTATAAACAAGAGATGAAATCAAATTTAAATATTGGTCAAAGCCACTTTGATATTGTTTAATATAGAATGATTATGTTTCTTTTATCAAGTTATTAAGTTTCCAAGATGATACTCATTGACCTTTTTATATTGGCCATCTTTAATATTGTAAAGCAAAGTGAGGTTTGATCTACTTTTATTTATCTAAATTTCTCCTCAGTTATATCATTTAAGTGAACCTAAGCTCTAATTAATAATTTATTTATACAAGTTATGATTGATGGTCATGCATGTATGTATTGTTGTTTGGGTATCTAAATTTTCCTTGAATTATAATATGAAGAAAGGAACATATAAGTTATACTAAATATCAACTAGGTATCAATATCCAGTTGATATTGATGGTATTCGTGAACCTGTTTCTGAGTCTCTACTTTATGGAAATAATATTATATCATGTGCCATTATTCCTACTTCCGTAGTTATAGGTTTGCATTTTTACATAATATGGGAAGCAGCATCTGTTGATGAGTGGTTATACAATGGCAGTCCTTATGAACTAATTGTTCTACACTTTTTTACTTGGTGTAGCTTGTTACATGAGTCATGAGTGGGAACTTAGTTTCTGTCTCGGTATGCGCTCTTGGATTGTTGTTGCATATTCGTAAGTTTTTTCGAGAAGAGATGGGAGTAATGCATGAACATATGTATTCGTGGGGTTCACGAATATCGCATCAGGCAAATGCATTACTCCATGGAAATGAAAGAATCTGTGAATGATAGCTGTTAATACGATTCTTTCATTTCAATATAAAGAAGAGGCTTCGGTGTATAGAGAGGACCTCACTGTTTCAAAAGTTATCATAGAAACGAGAGAATCTACTATTCTATTGATGTAAGTATAATATCGTAACTCTTCTTTTTTTTAAAGTAATGAGACAATTATGATTATAAAATTTTATGTGAAAGGTGCTAGATAGCATAAGTTTCACTCGATGCATGGATGATACCATAGGAGGATTGATCAAGGGTAGTATGCATGGCTTTAAAAGTAGTTCCAAGGATAAAATTGGTACTCATCCATCTTGCAAAGATTGAAAGATAGCCAATCTTATGTATAGTCGATTACATGATAGGAGGTCTAGGAGTTGTACAATCTAAGCTAAAGGTGCTTCAATAGAAAGGTGGTGGAGAGTTACGAAGATAATGATGATAATTATGTCACTCAAGATAATGGGACATACGATCTAGCTTTATTTTATTATTTATATTGTTTGCATTTATATTGCCACTAATATGATTATTAGATTATGTAAAATGATTATTGTGATTTACTGATATATAGATAAGTATCTAATTACTAACATCAAATTTGTGATTAAAATTGAAAAATATTTTAAGGTATGAAGTAGCAATAAAAAAATATTTTATGTTACGTATTTATGCTATATACTTTATAATTTATCATTTATTATTATTATTATAAAAAAAGTTCCATATGATGCAAATCGGATATGCTAACTATAATTATCAGAATGATAATATGATGATTAAGATCATAAAAGGATTATTAAACAAGACAATGCATCTAGTCAGCACACTTCAGCTTTATAAATTCAAAGAAAATTCGATAGATATGACTATAAATCCAAATTAGTAGTTTTGTTTAGAAATATATATTAGATATATCAATAATAAAAAAATTTATATGATACGGATATTATTTCTTCAATTTTAAGGAGTTATCTTTTCAATATTTTATGACTTAAAATATAAAATTATTTTAGCGTGAAGATTATCTAAAGGGAAAAATAAAAAAAGACATATTGTTTAAATTAATTAGTAAAAAATAAACTTATAAATAATTTTTTTTAAAAAAAAATAAAAATGCTCACTTAGAGGCTATTTTTTTTTCATTCTACGTGGCAACTATGCCGGCAGAATTGTCCTCCTAGAGGGCATTTTCAGAAAAAAATTATAAGTTAATTTAAATGTTTTAAAGTTATATCATATAATACATAAATAATTAATTAAAATTATATTATAAAAATATATAAAAATAATTAATTACATCACTAACTTGAACTAAAATGAACAAAATCTAAAACTCAACTTTTTCTTATTAATACAAGTTTTGAAGATTCAAGCTATCCCTTGTAATTAAATAGGTTATAAAGAATCATTTTACTTATAGTCTTTGTGTGCTATGAATGTCTATTGATCGTGTCTATATACTACAAATGAGATTATATAGCTTAAACTTGGTAATTAGTGATAATTATATATAAACATACATACGAGAGGGATTCAAGATATCTGATGTAATTAAATAGTTAATAAAGTATTATTTTAGTTATAATTTCAATGTGCACTGAATAATCATTGATCGATCATGTCAATTATATCGATACAAAATATCTATGTAGCTATATCACATCCTTCTTAATTGCAATTATATGATTCCCAAATACAAACACACAAAGGATAGATATTCATGCTATCCGATGTAATTAAATAAATCATTGGACATTACTTGGTCATATGACTGTTGTTAAAGTTATGGCATACAAAAACAACAACAACAACAACAAGCCTTAATCCCACTATGTGGGGTCAGCTACATGAATCCTTCGTCTCCATTGTGTCCTATTATGTGTCAAATTCTCATTTAATTCAAGTATACTAAGATCATTTTTTATACATCTTAACCAAGTCTTTTTAGGTCTACCTCTACCTTTCTTAACATACAAATCTAATGCATCTACTCTCCTAATGTCATCGGACGTGACTTTATGGCATACTTGATTAAAATTCTTTTCACTAAAATTTAAGCACACTAATATACATTATATTTATTAGAATTTATATTTTTGTTTTAAATCCTCTTCTCTCTAACCTATAGCCCCATTTTGTATTTCACTCTTTGGGCGGATGTCAATCTTCACTTTGTCTCTCCCACAGACCCTCACCAAAATCCAACACCATTTACGAGGGCTCCATCAAGCTTTGGTTGAATTTGATCTATCCGACTTCTCCATCGAGCTTCCACTCTCCTGCAAACCTCTCTTCCTCTTGCTTCTTGTCTCTTGCAACCTCTTCATGAACTTTACCCTAAAACGGAATGACTTTTTATATATCTTTTGTGAATTCTAACCCGTTTCATTTCATCATTAACCGTTCATTAATAGATTCCTTAACTTATTTCATTTAGGGTATTTTTATTTTTTATTTTTGAAATAATGCATTTATTTTAAATTACAAATAAGGGCAATGAATTACTTCATGAAACCAACATCATAATAAAAAAATAATAATTCAAGCTTGATTGATTTACAGTGCTTTGAAAACCGATCGAATCAGTTTAATTGTGAATCTATCAGTCAGTTGAACCCTCTACTTTTATGAAACTTCGTCAGTTCAATAAATTATCCCTTAATCAGTATTTTATATTATTTAATTAAATAACTAAAATTTGTAATTAAATTTATATTAAGTTTTAATAGTAATTTTGAATTATTTTAATGTAGTTATTTTTATAATCAATTTATAAATTTTTAAAATCTTATTTTATTAATATGAATATAACTAAATTAATTTATAATATAACCATCATGCAACCACTCAAATAGTTTACAAGGTTATCGTTTTTAGCTCTTTTTTCATACAATTATATTTTAATTTTGAGAATAGTAAAGGGCATTGAAATATAAGAATATAGGAATAATATTTGAATTTTTAACTTTATATTCTTATTATGAATTATATTTTAGAATATAAAAAAGTTATTTAAAAGTATTTTTTTATAATAATATTTTATATACTATATTTTCTATATTAGCTATATTTTATAAAGTTTTTTAAAATAATTTTTATTTTTAAATTTTTATTATAGAATATATTTTTATAATAATATTTACATATTATATTTTTATGTTAAATATATTTTATAAAGTTTTTAAAATAATTTTTATATTTTAAATTATATAGTTTTGATACAAACTATAAATTTTTTAAAATTATATTTCTATTATATTTTATACTAATTTTCAAAAACTTATATAATAAATTTTTTGATATATTTAATACACTCATCTAAATTTACAACACAGTAATTATAACTTTGTGAGCTTTATATCAATCTTTAAATTTATAATTAGTAGTAATATTATTTAAGTATATTTATTTATTTATTATTATATATTTAAATTATTATATGATTTAATTAGATTTATATTTAATCATTTTAATATTTATTACGCCATCCAGGTTCCAACGATTAAAACCCTCTAAACTATGAACATTGAACCTCTCTCTTTCTGATCTATGACCGATATTCGATATACAACCTTATAGTAATTTATCAAGTTCTTATGTATAGCATGCATTCAATGGATTAGTGCATTGATCTTAGAGAATGAGTCCAAGAAACTTGATCTACTCAAACTAGTCATTCTCCACTAATCAATATGACCCATCTAGCACACTATTTAACACAATCTACATTATCACCTACAAGCATGCATTCAGAGAAATATAAATAATATAATCATCTAAAATTAATTTGAATAAATCAAGTTTTGTTTAGAAATATGTATATTATTATTTTTAATTGTAATGAGTTATCATTTCAATATTTCATCATCTAAACTTAAAGAACAACAAAAAAAATTTATAGCAGAAGATTTTTTTTTTCGTGATTGTATTACACAAATTTTTATAAAGGATGAACAGAGCATAAAATTACTTCAAATTGATATTTGTCTCAATATATATTAGGATAATAAAAAATTCCTTTCGATCGAGCAAAACTCAGTCTAGAAAGCCTTACAAATGACTTGAAATTAAATACTTGGCTTCTTTGCTAATTTTGATTAATAAAATACATAAATGAATCATAACTTTTAATAGAGTTGTAATATATAATACACTCGTCATTGTATTTGTCACATGCTTAGAGACTGTTTGGGATCAATTTAGTTATATATTTTTTATTTCTATTTTTTATGTTATTTTTAATAATATGTTTATTTAGTGTAACTTTTTAAGCCTTTTTTGTTTTTAATAGTCTTGAGTACTCTGCTTCTAACCAGCTATGTCTAAGCCAATTTGCCTTCCTCGTCTGATACATATATTCATTCCTGCTGAATATTTTCTTGATTTTTGGAAATTAAAAATATATATGATAAAACATTAACAACATTTATTACAAATGATGGAAATAGACGATCACATAAGTAAGAAGCAACATATTGTTTACATAGTCACCATTATTGTTCAAAACATGACAATTGGATTTTAAGACTACATTAAAATTATAAGCTAAATACTACAATAGGATTTTAGGCTATCATTTAATTTCTCACTTTCATTTGAGAAACGAAACTCCACGTAATCATAATAGTTGAAAGCTTTGAACTGTAAAGGATGCTTCTCATCAATTAACTCCTCTTGAACTTTTATTTTATCATCAATGAAAGATGGAATTGTGTTGAAAACCACAGTATCGTTCTTTGATGTCATCCATTTTACGATGATTAGGAGCATTCAGGTCTTCCATTTGTCCTAACCTAGCAAATGCCTAACAAAATGATTTTCGTAAATTACATAATTGTGGGCTCCAAAATTCACCACCGACCTCTTTTGATGAAAAGAGTGGTTTAAAATATCGGTGTAATTTTCAGAAGGCAGAAGAGATAGTAGATAAGACACTACCCAGAGATTTCATCCTCATTTTGCGAGGACTTTAGATCTGGTTCCAGGTTTCCTATAGGCGCAAGCCCCTATAGTTAATTACCCCTCCCAGTAAGTGAGAGAGAACTTTCGATTAAAGCTAGTCATTAGATCGCTTAATGCGTATAATAGCAGCATGTAGAGTTTTAGAATTTAGATTATGAAATTCATCATTTTAGCTTAAACCAGATGGTTGGGGGAATGATGACGTGCCCGATCTAGATCCCATGGTTCCGTCATCCCGGGCAGAGATTTATGTAAACAATATGTTGCTTCTTACTTATTGAATATGCTAGAGATTTAATATGTGAATCATAATGATCTTTTAAGTCCAAGCTTTCAAGGATCAACCTATGGATGATTTGAATGAGCTCTTGCATATGCACTGCATATTTCCATACTATGTTGCTAAAAATAAAAAAAAAACAAATTAAACATATATTAAGATCAGGACCTTGTAAAATAATTTCCTTAAAAATAATATGACAGTAAAATGCATGATTACCGAAAGAATCATTTCGTGGCCAAATGGTATTGGCATATTTTTGAACCGCACTTAGGGAATAAGGGTCGCTGATTTGAAGAGCTAAGAAAGGAAAGCGGCTTTAAAACCAACCATGAAATGGCAAAATAAAATGGCAAAGCGTGTTATCACTTAATTTTTCCATTGTCTGCATGTCAAAGAGCTCGGACGGCCGCCCAAGTGATTATTTTAGCTCGATAACCTTATCATAAATAACCTCAAATGCTCCATGAGTTTGTAGAGCTTGTGCCACGCTTGAGTTTCAGCCGGCCTTTCTATTACTTTCAAGCATGTCTATGTCACCCAAATCTACAGTTGCTAGCTCAAGCTTTTTATTACTGAAACCACCGAGGGATCCCATCTTTGCTTATTACTTTGCTTTCTTTCTTTTTTCCCCTTTATTTTGGATGTGTCGAGCTCCTTCAACTCAATGGGAATTTATATAATGTGTTAAAGATTCCATTCAGGAGATTCCTTCAGGAGGTTCTCTGATATGAACACATATCCCCAAGCCAACAATAGAAACAAAAGAAACAGAAGAATGCCAGATTGGCTAAAAGATTTCACAAGTATGGAGAAAATAGAAAACAGAGAATAAATTATAGCCTTAGAACAGAGAGGAATAAAGAAATAAATATTAGCAAATTATTACAAAACAAGAAATAATTACAGCTAGAATAATAAAAGCTCCCAAAAGAACAGACAGAGAGATACATCAAACAGTACAGAACTCCCCAGGAACCATATACAACAGAGAAGTTGCTCAACACAGGCAAGGGAAAGACTCATCCAATACATAACAGAAATAACAGCCAGAAAGATTAGTAAAACAGAAGACTGATATGCAAGAAATCAAGAAATACAACTGAATACACAACAGAGGCAAGAACTATAACAGAATCTAACCGAAATTAGTTACAAAAGACATAACAGATGAACCTTCTAGAAGAGAAACCAGAAATTATAAATAGAGAGGAGATCAAAACAAGAGGGGATCGAAAAATTATCTCAAGAACTCCTCCTCCTCTGACTCCAGTCTTCTTCTTCCTCCTCCGAACCTTTCTCACAGTGGACGTCGCCGGAATCCTTCCTTAGACCGGAGCAACGCTGGCCATCTCCCTCTAGATCACTCTTCCTCTCAGAGCTCTCTCTCAGGAACCCTAACTCTCTCGAATACCCAAAATGACTCCCGAGCCAATCTCTTCCCAATTCGAGAAGGCGTCTTCATCAAACAAGAAGATAAAATCAATCGCAGCACCTCCATTCCATCAGACGATCCTTAGTCATCCCGTACATCAAGCTTGTCTCCCTCCAACACCTGTAATCCACTTTCGGTTCAATGATCGGAACCGTAGGATAAAATAACACATCAAAGGGTCTACAAGAAAGCAACTACATCCGACGGTTCAAGAAACAGCTCAAGAGAAACGCAATCCAAGTGATCCAATCCAACGGCTGAGTTTAAAGGTGCTCAATCCAATGGATCAGAAAGCACCCGCAAAACCCTTCCTCCTCTCACACTGTGTTCGACTACCTGGGTCAACTCAGTGAACAGACTCAATCCAAGCCGGTGCAGTCCAATCCAGGGAAATCGAACCCAATCAGGACCTGAATTGGCACAGAATAGAACTATTCACTCAAGCCTCACTCAATTACAAAAATTAGGCCGTATCATTGGTGCCCTTGTTGATTCCCACAACTCAAACAATGGCAGATGGCACAAGACACACAGCTAAAACTATTGATGAATGTGTAAACAGACTAAACAAAAATGATGAGCAAATGCAATCCATTACTATGATAGTAAATGAAGTATCCGAAGATTATCGCAAGAGGAGAAACTTGATAAATCCTCTCAAGATCAAGAATAACAATGTATGTAACTCATACCCACCGAATTTCCTAATCATACTAGACCTCAATTTCAAGAGACCAAAGTTGATATGCCAAGATTCAATGGTGACAACCCAAGGGGTTGGCTATTTAAGGCAGATCAATTTTTCCAATATTATAACCTGTCTGAAGATCAAAAGTTCATAATTGCTTCTGTGTACATGGATGGCCCTGCACTTAGCTGGTATCAGTGGATGCATGGAAATAAACAATTAAATACATGGAATCAGTTCAAAGAGCAAGTAATTCAGAGGTTTGGACCCTCCCTTTATAGAGATTTAAGGAGTGAATTGGCTAAACTGCAACAGAATCCACAGTCCAGGAGTTTTACAATGAATTTGAAGAGCTAGCCAACCAGATTTCAGGAATTCCTCCTGAATTTTTACAGAGTTGTTTTGAATCTGGATTAAAACATGACATTAAAAGAGAAGTGAGGGCACTACAGCCAACCTCATTACAACAAGCTTTTCAATTAGCCAAGTTAATGGAAGATAGATTACAAGATGACATATCTACAACCAGACCTTCCAGATTTTCTACACACCCGGTAATGAACAAGCTCACGTTGCTACACCAAAGAATGGCAACCACTATCCACAATACCCAACAAAGACCAGGATACCCATTCGAAATTAACTCGCTCAATTGGAAGAGAAAAGAAGAGGTCTTTGTTTCAATTGTGATGAGAAGTTTCACAGGGTCATATGTAAATCCAAACTCTTTACTCTGTAGTAGTCAATGATGAGCAAGACTACCCTATTCAAACTGAATCATGGCAAGATCTTGATTTAATTCAGGAAGAGCTCCCTAAAATCAGCCTTAATGCTTTTACACGACAGTCAAATCCTAGAACTCTAAGGTTACAGGGAATGATTGGCAACAAACAAGTTTAGGTGCTTATTGATAGTGGGTCAACCCACAACTTTATTCAATCTAAACTTGCCAAGTTTCTAAACCATACAGTCACATCCGTCTCAGTTTTTAAAGTGTTGGTAGGGAATGGAGAGACTCTACAGTGTTCTGGAGTTTGCTCTAATATTCCTATTCACCTACAAGGATACACTTTGACTTGCTACCTTCTTCGATGCAAGGCATGGGTGTTAGGGAGTTCAATGGTCGAACAATTAGGTGAATGCACAATGGATTACAAAAGCTCACCATGAAGTTCTATCAAAATGACAAAGTAATTCAACTACAAGGAGATACTTCAACAAAAGTAGACAACATTATATTCCATCACTTACCAAGTTGCACAACCGAAAGATATCATTTCTTACTTACAGATCGAGGAATTCCGAGGAAACATGTCCCTACTCGTGAATTCACCTTACCCGCAAGCATACAAATGTATTAGATAATAATAAGAATTGTTCAGGGATCCGGTCTTGCCTCCCCAAAGGGATATTGACCACCAAATACTGCAACCCGGAACTCAACCACAAGGTTAAAACCTCTGAATATCCTCACTTTCAGAAAATAGAAATAGAAAAACTTATTAAAGAAATGATGGATACAGGCATTATAAGGGAAAGTATCAGTCCTTTCTCATCCCCAACATTGCTAATAAAAAAAAAAGATGGCACTTGGCATTTTTGTGTAGATTATAAGGCCTTAAACAAATTCACCATACCTGATAGGTTTCCCATACCAACTCCTGAAGAGTTGATGGATGAATTATATGGAGCCACTATTTTTCCAAGCTAGATCTAAGATCGTTATCATCAAATCGAATGGCGAAAAGGACATTTACAAAACGCTGAACACATGAAGGTCACTATGAATTCATAGCAATGCCTTTTGGTTTAACCAATGCCCCTTCAACCTTTCAAGCACTAATGAATTCAGTGCTTAAGCCATTCTTAAGAAAATTTGTTCTAGTTTTCTTTGATGATATACTCATATACAGCCAAACCTTGGAATTACATCAAGGGAATCTACAAGTCATGGAACAACTGAAGCAACACACCTTATATGTCAAACCATCCAAATGTTCTTTTATTCAAAATAGAATAGAATATTTGGGACATATTTTATCGACAAGGGATGAGGTGGATCCCAAGAAAATACAAGAGACAAGCATGGACTATGCCAAAGTCAAGAAAAGCTTAAGAGGATTTTGGGATTAAGGATATTATAGAAAGTTTGTCAAAACTATGCAGAAATTGCTTCCCTCTAACATCAATGCTTGCCAAAACAACCCGACGAGGAATCAACAAGATTCACAAAAAGAGGCATGATAACATTACCGCATTAGCATTTCCCAATTTTACTATGCCATTTATCCTAGAAAGATGCCTCTGACAGAATAGAGCTATATTAGTAATAATCACCCTTTAGCTTATTTCGAAAAGTTAAATCCTACAATGCAAAAATCCTCAACTTATGCTAGAGAACTCTATGCATCATCAGTGCCGATGGAGACAATATTTACTGGGTGCCAAATTTACTATCAGAACTGATCAGAAAAGTATTAGAGAATTATTACAACAAACTATCCAAACACCTGAGCAACAAAGGTTCTTACTTAAACTATTGGGATTTGATTATACTATTGAGTATAAACCAGGAGCTTCCAACAAAGTTGCTGATGCTTTATCAAGAAAGGAACCCAAAGACGTAAACAAATTCTAATGAGAATCAGAATTTGCTATGGTCCTACATCTATATGCTTATACTCAGCTCACACAACATTACTTGAGATTAAAGAGGAAACTAACTCCAAAACTACAAAACTACAAGAACAAATAGCGATAACCCCAACTGTTTCCAAAATATAAAATATTAAAGGATTAATTTACTATAAAAATATGATTGTCATATACCAGAATTCAGATATCAGGTAAAGAATTATCAGAGAATTACATTCCACACCAACTGGAGGGCATATTGGCACTCATAAAACTTTGGCTAGAATTGCTCGAATTCTACTGAAACACATGAAAAAAAGACATACAACACTTCATAGCAACTTGCCTATATGTCAACGAGTGAAATATGACACTCAAAAGCCTTCAGGGTTATTACAACCTCTGCCTACAACATTTGGGAGGAAGTATCAATGGATTTTATTACAGGTCTACCAAAGTCTCATAACAAAATTGCTATATTAGTGGTGGTAGACAGATTGTCAAAATATGCACATTTTTCAACACTGCCAACCAGTTTTACAGCCTCCTACATAGCTCACCTATTTGTTTCAGACATTGTCAAACTGCATGGTATACCCCAAGGAATAATTTCTGATAGAGACCCTCTATTCATGAGTAATTTCTGGCAAGAAATATTCAAATTAAGTGGTACTACATTAAGCCACAGCAGTGCCTACCACCCACAGACAGATGGCCAAACTGAGGTTACCAACAGAATACTAGAACAGTATCTAAGGAGTTTTGTTATGGACAGCCCTAGAAATTGGTTACAATTTATGCCGTGGGCAGAATTTTCCTATAACACATCCATCAATACTTCCACCAAAATGACTCCTTTTCAAGCAGTTTATGGTAGACCTCCTCCTACAATCATTCCATATACTGTCACTACAGCTACTAATCCAGAAGTAGACTCAGTATTACAACAAAGGGACAAGATCATACAAATACTTATAACAAATTTACAGGAGGCTCAAAACGATGAAACAAATTAGATAAACACGTAAGAGAGCTTCAATTAAGTCAATGAATTGGTATTAGTTAAGATACAACCCTACATGCACAAAGTGACAGGGAATCAATATACCAAATTACAAAGAAGGTATTATGGGCCTTTTAAAATACTACGTAAAAATAGGAATGGTGGCTTATAAAATTGAATTACGCAATCAAAGAAGAATACATAATCTATTTCACATATCCAGATTAAAACCATACAGACAAGACTCTACTATCCATCCAGCATAGCTATCAACCCAATTCAGAGATGGACAAATGCTTATTAGACCTATCAAAGTCCTGGACCACAGAAATATACTAAGGGGAGATCAACAGATCAAAGAAGTAATCCAAAGGTGGAAGAACAAATACATCTTGGGTAACAGAGAAAGAAATGCAGGAAAATTTTCCTGATTTTGACCTTGAGGATAAGGTCGGGAGGGGAGTAATGATGAACACATATCCCCAAGCCAACAATAAACAAAAGAAGAGAAGGCGGATTGGCTAAAAGATTTCACAAGTATGGAGAAAATAGAAAATAGAGAATAAATTACAGCCTTAGAATAGAGAGGAATAAAGAAATAAATATTAGCAAATTATTACAAAACAAGAAATAATTACATCTAAATAATAAAAGCTCCCAAAAGAACAGACAGAGAGATACATCAAATAGTACAGAACTCCCCAGGAACCATATACAACAGAGAAGTTGCTCAACACAGGCAAGGGAAAGACTCATCCAATACATAACATAAATAACAGCCAGAAAGATTAGTAAAACAGAAGACTGATATGCAAGAAATCAAGAAATACAATTGAATACACAACAGAGGCAAGAACTATAACAGAATCTAACCGAAATTAGTTACAAAAGATATAGCAGATGAACCTTCTAGAAGAGCAACTTAAACTATAAATAGAGAGATCAAAACAAGAGGGGATCAAAAATTATCTCAAGAACTCCTCCTCCTCGACTCAGTCTTCTCCTTCCTCCTCCAACCTTTCACGGTGGACGCCGAATCCTTCCAGCAACGCTCCATCTCGATCGCTCTTCCTCGAGCTCTCTCTCAAGAATCCTAACTCTCGAATACCCAAAATGACTCAGCCAATCTCTTCCCAATAAACGAAGCGCCCTCGTGAAGCTTCATCAAACGGCAAAGATAAAATCAATCGCAGCACCTCCATTCCATCGACGATCTTAGTCATCCTGCATATCAAGCTTGTCTCCTCCAACACTGTAATCCACTCCTCAACAATGATCGAACCGCAGATAAAATAACACATCAAAGGGTCTACAAGAAAGCAACTACATCCGACGGTTCAAGAAACAGCTCAAGAGAAACGCAATCCAAGTGATCCAATCCAACGGCTGAGTTAAAAGGCGCTAAATCCAACGGATCAGAAAGCACCCGCAAAACCCTTCCTCCTCTCACGACTCAGCCGGGTTCAGACCACTCAGTGGGTCAACTCAGTGAACAGACTCAATCCAAGCGGTCCCAATCCAGAGAAATCAACCCAATCGGGACTGAATTGCACGTAACGAACTATTCACTCCACTCACTCAATTGAAATTAGGCGTATCATTCTCTCTAAGTTATTCGTCATTTTAAGGTTTATGCTCAATATTGGTTACAACTAAATACAATTCAAGCTGTTCAGTTTTAAAATAAATTTTACAAAGTCATAGCTTATTTGATGAATTCAAGACTAAATAAAATAAAAATTTATTGAAATACAGTGTAAAATAAATGAATGTCATCGGAATTAGAAAAAAAATGATTTAAGGACATATTAAAATAAAGGAATCACTACATCTAATTATGATAAGGAAATTTAAAATCAATTTTAATTGTTTGGATATGAATAATAATAATAATAATATCCCCTTTAGCTTAATGTCATGACAAAAAAAGCGTACAGCACTAATTAACGTTGTTAGAAAAAAAAGTTTTGGAACAATAGACTTTGTCCTTCAGGAGCACGATGAATTGAAAAATCAAAATTCATAAATTTTACTCTCATTAATAATTAAAATAATTATTATAATAAAACTTTATCCTCCATTATGATTTTATTATCTCGATGAATGATTACTTATTTTTCATCATTTTTAATTTTAATTCTAACCATTCAAATGAGATTTACTTAACAATTTTTACGTACGATGAATAATTATTGCATCATTTAATGAAGATAAACACTAATTGATATTTTATTTAATTTATTTATATAAGCTATGATTGATGATCGTTCACTATTTATCAGATGATTTCAATAGTGATTTAAAGGATATCATCTCATAATTACTTATATAATTTGGATCTTTATGAGGAGGCTTAACAATATTTACTCCCATGTAAGATATATCTATATTATTATACTCTGTTAATCATATTGAATATGCCAGAGAGTTGATATGTGAATCATAATGATCCTTTAAGCTCAAACTTTCAAGAATCTTCTCATGAATGACCTTTATGAGCTCTTGCATATGATCGGCGTACTTCCATACTGTGTTGCTAAAGAGGAAAATAAGTAAAATTAAATATGAGATGAGAAGTTTTTTCCAAAAAATAAAAACTTAAGATAAAATTAATACTTTAAGCAACATGAAGTATTTCTGCATGCTAGAAAATCAGTTGGTAGAGTAAAAGTTTCGCTTAGTTGAAAATCCAAAGACACACGATTTAAAAGAAGAAAACTCCAAAATTTTACGTGAAAACCTCAAAAGAGGAAAACCACTACCAAAAAAAGCTTCCACTATGCACTGTTCAGAAAGATCTTCCCAAACCGGATTACGAATGTATGAGAAAGGACAACAAATAAGCGAATGTTGATGATGTTGATGGCGATGTTGACAGATGTTGACGCGATGTTAACGACGATGTTGAATGATGTTGACGACGATGATGATGATTGAATGACGATAGTGATAGTGGTGATGATGACCGGCAACAATGGTCGACATGGCGATCTGGTGGCGGCCGGGTGGTTGACGACCGTCAATGGCTGCGACGATTGTGCTTGGAGGATCTTTAGAGCCTCTCTTCTCTCTTGCTTGGGCTCCCCTTCCTTCACTTGGCCTCCCCTCATATGAGAAATGAGGGTTATTTATAGAATAGAGGAGTGACGTCTCTGTAAATACATGCGAAACCCGAACCGCTCCACTTCATCGAATGGCTCAAAATGATCCCCTTGATCATATAATTTATTTTGTGTATTTGAATGCTCAAATGATGTCAAAATTATGAGATCTTGGGGTTGTTTGATCGTCGCCGATTTGACTATAAACAATCTATGTTTGAAAGATATTTAGGGATTTAACTGATATCCCAAAGTTTCCAAGAATATTTTAAGTGCTTGATCTGATCGGATTATTTTAGCATCAATATTCGCATCGACTAGTAGAGTTTTCATATCAAGTATATAAATAAATAAAAATGAAAATGTAAATAACCAACCAACCCACCCAAAAAATCATAAAAAACTATGGAAATTATGATATTAGACTAAATGAACTTTAGAATAAATTAAAAGAAATTCTTTCTTATAAGGAATTCTATAATAATAATAATAATAATAATAATAATAATAATAATAAAAAAACACTGTAGTTGCAACAGAATAAGATTATTAGAAAGAAACATTTCCTTGATGCCAAACAATATTGACATATTGTTGCGCAGAGGCTAGCGAGTTAGGCTTTGTGATTTGGAGAGCTAAGAAAAGATAGCCTGGCCTCTAAAAAAGACCAATCGTGGTATGACAAGATTGTATTATCAGGTAATTTTCCAACCTTCTGCATGACGAAGAGCTCCGAAATGGCCTGTCCAAACAGACTATTTCGTAGCTCAGTGCCTACTTTATCCTAAACAACCTCAAAACCTCCATGAGTTCGTACTGCTTGCGCTACTTCCTCTTGAGTTTCTGCCCAGGCCATCCTGTTAATTCTAAGCATTTCTATGATACTAAAGTCTACGTTTGGTAGCAAAAGCATGTTTTTGCTGATACCACCAAGGGATCTCATCTTTCCCAACAGCTTATCAGCAATTTTTTTAAAATAAGTATGATTAGAATGCTAATTAGGTAATTAACTATGGTTAAAATTTTTTCAAAGTAGATACGCCCAATTACTATTTCCACGCCTGATACGCGTATGCATACGCTGAAATGAGCCGACTGAGATGAGTCACCCCACTGGGGCCACTTGATTTTTTTTTTTTTAAACTAAGTATCATTGATTTACAAAACTTGGGATATAAGTATGATATTAAGTCAAAAATAATTCTTATTGTGCTAAGTATCTTTATATTTTTGATTTGCATTACTTAATAATTATTATATGATTTTAACATAAATATTAGTAATCACACATGTATCTTCTATATTTAGATTTATGTTTTAGTGACTTCAGAGATTAGTATATTGATTGATTTAGCTTGTGAAGTTGAGTTAATCTTTATTATTGTGTCTTTTTGTAATAGAGTCACTTATTACCTTTCTTACTTAATTTACACCTTGATTCATTTGTATAGTGACAAACTTTTAAACAAATTTGTTTTATTACAAGTTTCTAAGCTAAACCGTTTGAATGTCATACTACACAAAACAGCAGACAAAAGAGTTGAGTAGAACACCAGTTTAGTTTGATTCAAGTAGTTCAAAGAAAGTGCATATGAAATATAATAACATGATCTGAGTATTTGCATCCCAATTTGAAGAAGTACATTCAACTAAGTAAGAGTCAATAAGCATAAATGATCAATGAATAAAGATAAAAAAGAAACATAGCATAGACGACAAATACACTACCCTAAACATCTAATGCCTTGACGCATGTGGAATCGCACCCCTGTGTGTTGGTTGTGCCAATGGCATATTTTAAAGAAAGCTCCTTCCAAGGTTCATTGCTTTAATAGTAATAAGATAGACAAGGGCTATTTTATAAATGCATGAGTAAGTGTGACTCGAGGAAGAGTTTAAAGAGGCTCCATGTTAGAAGAAGGCAATTGCATGATCATGCTTGGTCTGAGCTTTATAAGATTAGATCCAATGGTTCATCAGATTCAAAGGACTCATTCTACAGCATCTTGTCAACGTAACGTAGTGAGTCCTAACAATGTATGTCACGGAATATCTAAACCAACAAGTTCGCCACGATTATTTCTTGGGGTTGGAAAAGGTTATGGAGACATGGCATCGGAATGAACATGACGAAGACTTCAAGAGTCATCGATTGTTCCTGTTGTTAAGACCAGCCCAATTCTAAAATAAGCTGCTATGTTTTATACAAGAAAGGTTTACACTATGTTTGAAGAGGAATTTTTGCATGGAGTTGGAGGCCTATCAGTAACTAAGTCAGATGACAGCACCATGGAGTTTTTGGTGTGAAACTTAGAGAATAAAAATGCATCCAAAATATGGACGCATTTCGATAGGACTACCCTAAAGTAACTTGTACTTGCAAAAAATTTGAAATGATGGGATTACTTTGTGCCCAGATCGAGTTCTTAGTCGTGAAGATGTTGTGATTCCTGGGACAAGTATCTTCTCATTGGTCTAGCAAAGAGGATATTTACTTTGATAGTGCATACAAAAAATTAAGAGATGTGGCAATGATGGAAATGCTGACATTATTTTCGAACCATAAGTCGATATGCATATCAAATAAGCCGTATGGCACAAGAGTATAAGCCAGGACTTTGATCCCTAAGAAAACTATATGATGATGTCGACTCTATAATAAGTGGGAATTCTCCTCCAGCTGATAAAGCAGTTAAGAAGAAGAAGTCAACCACAATAGATAAGATAAAAGACATCTTAAAAGATCCAGTTAAGCAACGTCCAAAGGGTGTTTCCAACTCAAGGCATAAGGGATATTGGGAGAGATCCAAGAAAGCCAAGAGTAATTTTCTATTTATGATTAGTTTTAGTATTTTAAATATTGCTATTAATCTTCAAACCCTTCTACTTTTTTTGTTGCGGAAACCAAAGTACAACCGATAGTAACGAACGTTTCTCACAAGTTGCATCACCTTTCTCTGCTATGCTAGTGTTTTTCGAGGTAATATCACACATCGATGCTGTAAGAAATCATCAACTAAAATGATGTTCTACATGCATGAATTTAACTTGAGCTTAAATCAATCACTCAAGGGTACACTAAGTCGATGATGGATATTATTTCAGAAAATATTTTGATGACATTATCTAGTTGTTCTTCTTCGACGCATACAATCTTTTCTCCAATTCTTTAGAGTCCCAAAGATGACTCTCTTTAACTTAATGCACACCAAGATGTTTAGATCAGATTTAGCTAAAGGATTTTATCACTTGTTTGTTTGTAGCTCTTTAAGCAATAGTGATTGAGTTAATCCCCTACTAAGGACCTTGTAATCATTAGACTGTAGCAATAAATATGTACAATAAATACGCTTATTTTTTTCCGTTTATTTTGCCTGATTCTAGAGATAATATTCATTACATTCTAGTTCAGGTAATTTGAAAGCTATTTGGATGGTTTCTGGGGGGTGTTTTGCATATGTACTCTGTGTACCTCTTTGGAGGGTACAGATCATTTATAGACTTTTTTTCCGCTTTATTTTGCCTACTTCTTATTATTATTATGTTTAGGCATTCCAATGGAAGCATTTGGAGACTATTTGATGGTTTCGGGGATTCAGATTCTCATCCTCTTTGGAGGCAGATCATTTTGACCTTTATTTCTAGTTTATTTTGCCAACTTCTTATGATTATGTTTAGGCATTCCAATGGAAGCATTTGAGGCGCTTGATGGTTTCTGGGTGGTATTTTAGACTCATTATGTACCTCTTTGAGAAAGATCATTTTGACCTTTTTTTTTCCGCTTTATTTTTCTACTTCTATGATTATGTTATGTGCATTACAATGGAAGCATTTGGAGACTATTTGGATGGTTTCTGGGGGGTATTTTGCATCTATACTATGTGTACCTCTTTGGAGGGTACAGATCATTTAAGACCTTTTTTTCTAGTTCATTTTGCCTACTTCTTATGATTATGTTCAAGGCATTCCAATGGAAGCATTTGGAGACAGTTTGGATGGTTTCTGGGTGGTATTTTGCATTTGTACTCAGTTCTTTTGAGGGTACGATCATTTATGACCTTTTTTTCCGCTTTATTTTGTACTTCTTATTATTATGTTTAACACAAATGGAAGTATTTGGAGGCAATTTGGATGGTTTATGGGTGGTTTCACATATGTGCTCAGGTTTTGAGGGTACGATCATTTATGACCTTTTTTCCGCTTTATTTTGCCTACAGATTATAAGACATTCCAATGGAAGCATTTGTAGTGCTTTGGAATGGTTTTGGTCAAGATTTTGCATCTGTACTCTATGTCTTCTTTGGAGGGTACAGATCATTTTTGACCTTTTTTTCCAGTTTATTTTGCCTACTTTTTATGATTATGTTTAGTGCATTCCAATGGAAGCATTTGGAGACTGATTGGATGGTTTCGGGGTATGATCATTCTATGTACTTTCTTAATAACATTAAGGGACTTCTTTTGCCGCTTTAGTTTTGCTTACTTTGATTATGTTTGGGCATTATAATGGAAGCATTTGGAGATGGATGGTTTCGGTGGCTTTTTTGCATCTCAGATTCTCCTCACTTTGGAGGGTATAGATCATTGGGACTTTATTTCCGCTTTATTTTGCCAACTTCTTATGATTATGTTTGCATTCCAATGGAAGCATTTGGAGGCGCTTGGATGATTTCTGTATATTTCAGATTCACTCTGTTCTTTGGAGCAGTATATTGGGACTTCTTTGCCAGCTTATTTTGCCTACTTTTGATTATATTTAGGCATTCCAGAAGCATTTGGATACCGCTATGGTTTTTGGGGTATTTTGCATTTGTACTCTCATAATGTGGTGACAAATTTGAAAAGCCTCTTAATCTATTGTATTTATAATATTCAATAATTGAATATAATTATTATATAATTAAATGTTAAACGTTATCTCTTTCGGACAAGTTTCATTACAGTTATAACAGAATTAAATTTTTCATATCTCTTTCGGACAAGTTTCATTACACACTATCTGCAGTGACATGCTGGATGAACATTTTGCTGCTCTTTAGCACTGCATAACTCGCAGAAAAGAAGAGAACGATTATACATTATAGCTTTTATCTAAACAAACAAGAATCAATCGTAATACCCAACATTCTTGTAACATACCCAATGCAAGCATGAAATATACAAATAGGGACATACAGAGTAATACTTTCTACCAATAAGAATGAAGACATCAATGTGCATCCGAGATATTGATCTCGACAAGAACTCATCGCCTCGCAAATAATGATATTCTACCGGAATAATCAGTATCACCCCAAGTGATAAATATTTTAAATTGATCTTAATTAAACGAATAGGTTCTTTTTTGTAAGGGAGTCGATTGAGGATTGACTTACTTCTCCTCGAATCATGATGTCAATAAGATCGAGCATCATCTTAGGAAAAATAGCTCTGGATGAGAACTCAACAACATGAAGTGCCTCTGATGCCTGCAACGAAATTACTGATGATGAAAGTTAGTGATGAAGAGCTTCACTATGAATAAAGGATCGATCTACGAGATGATTCATACCTCCGACTGATGCTCCTCCACCACAACGATAGTAGTCTGTGGGTCATCGACCTTTATTGGCTCATCTTTGCAAACTTATAAAAAAATTTAGTGAAATCTATTTCTATTATCTCAAATTTAAAAGAAAGTAACTTAATACCTCTGCTGCCGGCTTCTCATCTTGAGTGGAGGCCACCACATCACTTATTTTTGCTCAAGACTTCCTGTAAGTGTGTGTGAAGGGGGAAGTAGCAGCTTTCCTCTTTCTTATATGTTGAGCTTTAACACCACGCCAATGTCGCCACATGTGTTGAGCATCGCCATGTGTAGTGGTGGCCTCCACAAGAACTTCACCCACAATTCCACATGGGCTTCCCTTTGAAGTATCCAACTCCATAATGGAAGCTCGGTAGCCTCCACAAGAGCTTCCTCATGGTACCCTCCTGGGGCTTTACAAGTGGTAGCCTCCCGAGGTACCCTCCGGAAGCTCTGTGGTAGCCTCCCAAGAGTTTCCCCATGGTGACCCCACAGAACCTCCCCACATTTGGGGGTGGGACCCCACCGCCTGGCAAGAACTTCTCAAAGAACCCACAAATCAAGCCCATCCATCCTCTCCATCATTGTTGCATGAAAAGACGATACTGTCTCTTTCAAGTCCTTAAACTAGTATCCCTCCACCGCAAAAAAATGTGGGGATAAGAATGAGGCGCTAGAAACAAGGACTGGGAGAATATCGAGGAGAGACATATGGAGAGTCTTGCACTAATTGGACTTAAAATAGGACGATCTGCTCCACATGTAGATTGTCAAGGGGGGACACCGATCAAGGAGCAGCTTCTCCTCTAATATGCCCTCGAATGAAAGGCATCGTGTAAACCGATAAAAAAATGTGAAGACATACAACATAAATAAAGACATTCTTATATGAACTAAGTGATAGTATTATATGTCACATGGTGTCCTCCCAAACTAGTGAAAGAATTATTTGGAAACTCTATTTTTGCCCCATCGGGGCACAGACGATGAGGCTTATGATGCTTATGTGCTCACCCATATCTACAATGAATGAATATAGTAAACTTCAACACATTAAATTACACACCTGGAGATATAAAACATACCATCAAGAGTGACAAAGCCACTCATACCTCTAGTTCAATCTTTGATGCAATAACATCAAATTGAAAGTCCCAAATGGCCTCGCTTGTATTTAGCAAATCTATCTATGTCATCGTCGTAGGAAATCAATTTCGATGCTCCCTATAATTATGATGTACAAAAAATAGATTTGACAGTAAAAAATGTATGTACAATCACACAATCTGCAACGAGCCATCCAATTCTCAAGTTGATTCTTATAGTCCAATGAACAACAAATGACGGGATTTCGCCATAAGACCTTCTCCTCCGTTTGGCATCCCTATCATCAATGCAACTTCATCGGGGTGAAAGGAATGAACGCACCTAACAAGAAAGCTTTTTCTATATCCCAAAGACAATTCATGTAATGGCAACCGAGTCTTGCTTAATTTGGAGTCTAATGAATTGATGGAGATGAAGCCTCTTTAAAATGTCGGTTTTCCAAGAAAGTGCTATAATATTCTCGAACACGCTTCTTAAAGTGTAGGCTGCATCTCTAAGTTATCCTTTTCCACATGATAAACTTCAAAAGAAAAGTCGGTTTGTTAACTGTACCATCCAAAGAGGTGAGAGAGTGATGCAAAATACCCCTAGAAACATCCAAAAGCCTCCAAATGCTTCCATTGGAATGCCCTAAACATCATCTCAATAAAGAAAAATAAAATGGAAAATAAATAAAATGATCTACCTCCAAAGAGGAACACAGACAAAATATAAAATACCACCTTAAAACCATCCAAACGCCTCCAAATGCTTCCATTATAATGCCTAAACATAATCATAAGAAGTAGGAAAAATAAACTTGAAAAAAGGTCAAAATGATATGTCCCTCCAAAGAGGTATACAGAGTACGTAAATAAAATAACACCTAAAACCATCCAAACTCCAAATGCTTCCATTGGAATGCCCTAAACATAATCATAAGAAGTTGGCAAAATAAACTGAAAAAAAGGCCATAAATGATCTGTATCCTCCAAAGAGGTACATAGAGTACATATGTAAAATACCTCTCAGAAACCATCCAAATAATCTCCAAATGCTTCCATTGGAATGCCCTAAGCACAATCATAAGAAGTAGGCAAAATAAACTGGAAAAAAAGGTCATAAATGATCTGTACCCTCCAAAGAGTTATAGAGAGTACATATGCAAAATACCACCTAGAAACCATCCAAACTACGTCCAAATGCTTCCATTGGAATGCCCTAAACATAATATCAAAAAGCAAAATAAACGGAAATAAAAAAATGATCTGCACTCCAAAGAGGTACACATGAGTAGATGAAAACCATCCAAACAGTCTCCAAATGCTTCCATTGGAATGCACTAAACATAAGCATAAGAAGTAGGCAAAATAAACTAAAAAAAAAGTCCCTAAATGATCTGTACCCTCCAAAGAGGTACGAGATGATGCAAAATACCACCTAAATCCATCCAAACTACCTCCAAATGCTTCCATTGGAATGCCCTAAACATAATCATAAGTTGGCAAAATAAACTGGAAATAAACCCAAAATGATCTACCCTCCAAAGAGGTATAGAGAGTACGATGCAAAATACCCACCAAATCATCCAAAACCTCCAAATGCTTCTATTAGAATGCCCTAAACATAATCACAAGAAGTAGGAAAATAAACTGGAAAAGAAGTCCCAAAATGATCTGTTCTCCAAAGAGGTACACAGTACGATGCAAAATACTACCCAAATTATCCAAAATCCTCCAAATGCTTCCATTGGAATGCCTAAACATAAGTATAAGAAGTAGGCAAAATAAACCTGGAAAAAGTCCCTAAATGATATGTACCTCCAAAGAGGTATGAGAGTACGATGCACCCCAAAATCATCCAAACAAATTTCCAAATGTTCAATTGGAATGCCCTAAACATAATCAAAGAAGAAGCAAAATAAATCAAAAAAAGTCCTTAATGATCCACCTCCAAAGAGGTATAGAGAGTACAGATGCAAAATACCACCCAGAAACCATCCAAACTGCCTCCAAATGCTTCCATTGGAATGCCCTAAACATAATCTCAATAAATAGTCAAAATAAACTGGGAAAAAGGTCATAAATGATCTGTACCCTCCAAAGAAGTACGGAGAGTACAGATGCAAAATACCACCCAGAAACCATCCAAACTGCCTCCAAATGCTTCCATTGGAATGCCCTAAAGATAATCATAAGATGTTGGCAAAATAAATTGGAAAAAAGGTCAAAAATGATCTGTGACCTCCAAAGAGGTACTCAGAGTACAGATGCAAAATACCACCCAGAAACCATCCAAACTGCCATAAAATTGCTTACATTTGAATATAATGAACATAATCTCAAAAAATAGGCTAAGGAAACTAGAAAAAAAGCCCTAAATATTATGTACCCTCGAGAGAGGTATAGAGAGTACAGATACAAAATAACATATAAAAAATAGCCAATCTTTCACTGGACAGTGAGAAGAACAGAGTAAACCCTAAATTCATTCAAGTTCGAGAATGCATGTGTAAATACCTCATGTAGTCACCTACAATACCTCAATTTTGATTTATCACATATCGAAGGGACGGGTGCCGATCGAGAGCGAGCTAAGCGAGAAAAATCCTTCGTCGAAAGAAAGCCCTAAACCGTTTCGCGGACGAGGAATGTCGAACGTCGGTAATGTTTCTCTTCTTCTCCCGCTTGACGGGCCGATCGCTGGGAAGTGTAAACGGCGTCATGAATACGCCATCCACGCTTACAGCGCCGTCTGTTATGTTACTGCTCCGTTAACCACTAAAATGGGGAAAAAAATTGGGACACGCGTCGGCCATGGGTTGGAGTCCACACGTAAAGCTACGTGCGGACTCCGGACGTAATATTTTCTCCATTTCAGTGGATGATAGCTTCTCCACTTCAAACCGCATGCATGAAACCTCGCCATCTCTCTCTCTCTCTCTCTCTCTCTCTCTCTCCGACCACCTTGCCGCATTGAAGCCAGAGGAGTTCGGCAACCGAGAGCTTCTCATGAAATTTATGGAAGCAAGGAGCAAAGTGAGTAATGAGTACACATTGATGAACGGTGGTGGAAACCATGGAGGAGGTTTCAACGCATACCCATCGGAGACATTGGGAGGAACAGAGCCTTATCCTTCGAGCGAGAGCATTTCATTGGGAACGAAGCCAAGTTCTATAGTTTGAAGAATAATCCACTAGTTTCTCACCCTTCAAACACCTACGAAAGCATTCAGATTCAAAACAGGAAGAGGTCATGAGGTTCTATCACAAATTGCAAGCAACTTGTGACCGAATATTGCATGAAGTGCTTCAATCAACTTGTGCAAAAGATTCAAAAACAAGATGGAAGGTACTTATAATGGATAAGCTTACATTGAAGGTCATATCATGTTTTGCAAGATGCCTAATATCGATAAAAAAGATTTCATTGGTTGAAGAAATTTACAAAAGAAGAATGAAGAATGGACGCTATTTACTTTATGCGCCAACTAGAGGGAATGTAGTCATGTTCCTATCTGATATGTCTCAATTATTCGTAAACTCGAGAAAGATAATAAATCGAGAGGAACAAAATCATTGGAGGTTTCAATCGCTTGAATAAACAACTTCATGCTGCATAAAATTGTCTTAACTATGCAAGAGAACCGAAGCAAATAGAAGAAGACATGAATCCATTTCAATATGTGAAGAATATTACAAAGAACTTAAAGGATTGGTTGATAAATTGAAAGCCATTTATAAATCTAAAATTACAACATGTGGATGGTTCAATCGCAGCTAATAAACAACTGCATCAATTTTGAAATTGGTCTGAAAATTGTAAAGAACCTGTCATTGAGAATGAAAAAATTATATATATATATATATATATATATATATATATATTAATATATATATATATATATATATATATATATATATATATAATATATATATATATATATATATATATATATATATATATATATATATATATATATGCATATATATATATATATATATATATATATATATATATATATATATATAAAATATATATATATATATATATATATATATATATATACTTTTATAAAGGCAAGGCCTCACATGCTCATCGAGGAATAATTGTCGGAAAAGACACCGCCGCTATGCTCATCGCGCACTAGTATCAAGGCCTCGTTACTCATGGCATACCGAATGATTGAAGATCTCATCATGCTAATCGAAATGATGAGAATACGGGTGTCGAAGACACCGCTCACGTCATCGTATACCAGTAAAAATAGTTATGTATGCGCGGGATGATGCCGGAATACTGCCAAAATGCTGTCAAAATTTGGAATATTTGCATATATATATATTTGCTTTTATGCAGGTAATTAAAGACCTCGTTATGCTCATCGCGCAGAAGTTTGAAGACTCGCCATGCTCATCGAGCGACGAGATGAAAACCGCATGGTGTCAAGACACCACTGCTACCCCTCAGAGCGCATCGAGTATGCCAAAATACTCTACCTATGGGATGATCTTGGGAGGCTCAAATTTTGTCTAATTTCTAGATTTAGAAAAGAGGAAATCAAATCTAAATTAAAGAGGAGGAAATCAAATTTGAATAAAATAGAGAGACATCAAATTTGAATAAAAAAGAAATCAAATTTGAATAAAAGTGAGAGAAATCAAATTTGAATACAAGAGGGGAAAATCAAATTTGAATACAAGAAGGGAAAATCAAATTAAAATAAAAGAGGGGGAAATCAAATTTGAATAAAAGAGGGGAAAAATGAAAGTTACTTTGAGGGGTAAATCTTTTTCTTAAAATGACAAATTAAATTATCTTTTGAACTTATAGCTTCAAAATGCCTTCACCACCTGACCAACTGCATAAGCGATAAGGATACTAAATCAAAATCTACAAAAATTATAGAGCTTCCTTTAATCAAAAATTAATGAATTTCATCCTAATTATGATTTTATAATTTCATTAATTAGATGAAATTTTTATAAATTCCTGCATGTGCTCGGACATAGAGATTTTAAGTGCAAATTTTAATATTTGAAAAGGCTGCTCTGCGCATGCTAAATTGAAAAAAAAATGAATGAAAATATAACATCATTGTCATAATTTAAACAAAAATTACCTAAAATCATTATACACCTGCATGGGCCCCGACACTATGCTGAATGCCTAAATTCAAGTGTTTGAGGATGCTGCGCAGGTTGCTTCCCGGTTTAGTCTTAGGATTGGGTCCGGGTTAACAAAACCTAAAAATTTATAATAAGAGTTACAAATCAGTGAAATATCTGATAAAATGATTCTGTCAGGTGATAGTAAATCTAATCCTCTAGAAGCAAAACAAAGTTGAGGATCTAAAACTCTTAAATATATTCCAAACAAATCAATTTTCAAATATCAATCTAAAATAATTAAAATGAAACTTTATCACTAAAACTTAAATGAAACTTAATCTATCCACCTTCTCAACAGTCTGGGGTGAAAAATTAAGAAAACTCTAGCTCACAAAGGAGCCAATGTCAACTCAAGTGTTCTACTATGTTCACTTTCAATCAATCTCGCCAATAAGGACGCTGTCCTAACTGGCTTGGCCAAGAGCTCCAGATGAAAACAGCTTATGACCACAGGACGGTGGTTTGCCAATCCAGCCCATTATATTACGATCACCACCGGTCATATTTTCTCCAATGGCTCTTTGAGTTACGAATCATAGGGTATACTTGATAGGACAAACAATCCTCTGTCAGTGAAGGTAGACCTAATATTGTCTCTTTAGATAATCATCACCCCAGGTCTACAAGGATTTCTTAATGAACCCATGTGTCGATGAGGATTCTTCATAGTTGACTACCTCCACTAAGTAGACTAGAACGCTGAACGCCCGGATGACGGAACCATGGGATCTAGATCGCACGCCATCATTCCCCAACCATCCGCTTAAAATGATGAATTTCATAATCTAAATTCTAAAACTCTACATCGATATTATATGCTACATTGCGATCTAATGACTAGGTTTAATCGAAAGTTCTCTCACTTACCGGGAGGGCTAATTAACTATAGGGGCTTTATAGGAAACTGGAACCATCTAAAAGTTCTCAAAATGAGGACAAAATCTCTAGGTACTTATCTACTATCTCATCTACCTTAAAATTACACCGATATTTTAAACCACTTTTCATCAAAAGAGGTCGGTGGTGAATTTTGGAGCTTAATTATGTAATTTATGAAAATCATTTTTCTTAGGCATTTGCTAGGTTTGGACAAATGGAAGAGTGAATGCTCCTAATCATCGAAAATGGATGACATCAAAGAACCATATTGGTTTTCAATTCCATCTTTCATAGATGATAAAATAAAAGTTCAAGAGGAGTTAATTGATGAGAATCATCCTTTACAGCTTCAAAGCTTTCAACTATTATGATTACGGAGTTTCGCTTTCTCAAATGAAAGTGAGAAATTAAATGATACCCTAAAATCCTATTGTGGTATTTAGCTTATAATTTTAAAGTTGTCTTAAAATCCAATTGTCATGTTTTGAACAATAATGGTGACTATGTAATATGTTGCTTCTTACTTAAATTTCCATCATTTGTAATAAATGTTGTTAATGTTTTATCATATATATTTTAATTTCCAAAATCAAGAAAATATGTAATGAATATATGTATGACGAGGAAGGCAAATTGGCTTAGACATAATTAGAAGCAGTACTCAAGATAGAAATAAACCAAGAATACGCCTTATCACTATATTTATAATACTCGAACAAAGAAAAAAATGCTCACCCTCATCAATAAAAGGACACTTAACTCGGGTGGGCAATTGCCCACTCTCAAATTTAAATTTTATCTTTTTGCCTAAAGTCTGCAAGCTATTTTTCCCTTTAAAAAAATTACAATTTTTGTTTATTTCAACTTCCTATTGATAGTTCTCATTCTCAATACATTATATAAGTTCACGTTCTCCAAATTATTTGGCTTGAATCTCCTACGATAAAAAATGACTTTCATAAAATTTTTATTAAAACAAAAGTCTTAAAAGTTACACTAAATAAACATATTATTAAAAATAACATAAAAAATAGAAATAAAAATATATAACTAAATTGATCCCAAATAGTCTCTAAGCATGTGACAAATACAATGACGAGTGTATTATATATTACAACTCTATTAAAAGTTATGATTCATTTATGTATTTTATTAATCAAAATTATCAAAGAAGCCAAGTATTTAATTTCAAGTCATTTGTAAGGCTTTCTAGGCTGAGTTTTGCTCGATCGAAAGGAATTTTTTATTATCATAATATATATTGAGACAAACATCATTTTGAAGTAGTTTTTATGCTATGTTCATCCTTTATAAAAAAATTTGTGTAATAAAATACAACAACAACAACAACAACAAGCCTTCATCCCACTAAGTAGGGTCAGCTACATGAATCTTTCGTCACCATTGTGTCCTATTATTTGACAAATTCTCATTTAATTCAAGTATACTAAGGTCATTTTTTATACATATTAACCAAGTCTTTTTAGGTCTATCTCTATCTTTCTTAACATAAGGCAAATCTAATGCATCTAATCTCCTAACCGGGTCATCGGACGACCGACGCTTTATGTAGCCAAACCATCTAAGGTGACTCTCTCTAATCTTATCTGCCACTGGAGCTACTCCAACTTTTTCCCGAACATACTCAATCGCATTTTATCTCTAAGAGTAAAGCCACTCATCCACCTAAGCATCCTCATCTCAGTAACATTTAACTTAATCTTATGCTTCTCTTTTATTGGCCAACATTCTCGCACCATAAGTCATCATTGGTCTCACCACCATCTTATAAAATTTTTCTTAAGTTTAAGTGGAACTTTTCTATCATACAATCGGCCTGATGCATTCCTCCACTTCAACCATCCAACTTGAATTCTACTAATAACATCTCCATCTATTTCACCATCATTTTGAACAATAGAGCCTAATTATCTAAATTGCTCACTCTTATTAATGACTTGTTCACTTAATATTACAACACTACCACTAGAACTTCTACCACTAAAATTACACTCCATATACTCGCTTTAGATCTACTTAAATGAAAACCTTTAGACTCTAATGTTGACCTCCATAATTCAAGTTTCTCTTGGACTCCCTCTAGTCTTATCAACAAGAAGAATGTCATTAGCAAAAAGTATACACCAAGGTACATCTTCCTGTAAATGCCTAGTAAGAACATCCATAACTAAAGCAAAGAGATAAGGGTTTAAAGTTGATCCTTGATGTAATCCAACTAAAATAGGAAAATATTTTGTCAATCCTCCTTGTGTTTGGACACAAGTGATAGCTCTAGTATACATATCCTTAATTATTTGAATATAACCAATATTAACTCCTTTCTATTCTAGAGCTCTCCAAAGAACATCTCTTGAAACTTTATCATAAGCTTTTTTCTAAATCAATAAATATCATATGTAGATCTTCCTTTCTCTATACTTCTCCATCAAACCTCTTAACAAATGTATAGCATCCATAGTAGATCTACTTGGCATGAAACCAAACTGATTGTGAGAAACTATTGTATGACATCGTAACCTATGCTCAATTACTCTCTCCCATAATTTTATTGTATGACACACTTAATTCCTCTATAATTTGCACACTCATGTGCATCACCTTTATTCTTATATATTGGAACCAACAAACTCTTTCTCCACTCATCTGACATCTTTTTAGTCTTTAAAATAACATTAAAAAGATTTGTAAGCTAAGAAATTCCTTGATCTCCTAAACATTTCCACACTTCAATTGGAATTTCATCGTCCTACTCTTTTCCACATTTCATTTTCTTTAAAGCTTCTAACTTAAGATTTACTGATATGATGATAAAAATAACATTCTCTATTTATGTTAAGGGTATTAAAAATCAATTGTACTTTCAGATCCTTCATTGAAAAGTTTATCAAAATACTTCATCCACCTATTTTCAATATTTTTCTAAGAAAAATACTTTATTATTTTCATCCTTAATCACTTGAACTAGGTCTTTACTTCTCCTATCTCTTTGGCTAACTTATACATACATCTTTCACCTTCTTTGGTATCTAATCTATTGTATAAATCATTAAAAGCTAAATTTTATACAATATATATTGCTTTCTTAGAATCTTTACAGGCCATTTTATAACTCTCCTAATTCTCAGTTTTTATATAAACTAAGTTTTATTACAATCCTTCTTATTTCTTATCTTTTCTTGCACACTCACCCCACCAACTATTTTATTAAAAGAAGTTTTTTTCTTTTGATTCTCCAAGCACATTTTTAGCAACTTGCTTATTTCACTTGCTACCTTTTCTCACATAACATTAGCTTCCTTATAAACATCTCAAATTCTAAGCTCTTGTAGTTTGCTCTTAAAAATATTTTTATTTGTGTTTTTTAAGCGTGTCCATCTAATCCTAGGATAATAATACTCCCAGGAGAGAGAGTTTTCTGATCAGCACTAAAACAAATATCTGAGGAAAAAAAATAGAACATAATACTCCCAGGAGATGATAAACTAGAAGTCCAGTTAAGGAGGAGATATATGTCCGACCCCGCTGGGTAAATAGCAGCCAAGAAGGAGCAACAATGAGAAGCAACATGACAATAACCATGAAAATTAGCCGATAGAGTTGTAAGTAACAATGTCCTCATCATTGCCCAATTGAATCGATTTGAATCCGAGCGGAAAAAACCGGTAGATTCCTATATATTGAAAACCAAGAAAAACCGAGCCATATCAACTTATTCATAGGTTATATAAGAAAAGCCGATCCATTTTGTCCATATCAACAATCAAACCAAAACCTGAGGTAGTGCTCCCCAAATTCCAATGACCATAGATCATTTCAAAGATAAGTCAAAAAACCATAGAGGAATCATATGAAATAAATAGAGACCTACAAAAAAACTTGCTATGTGATATAATTTAGGGAGGACGATCCATATGGATTGATTGATTAGCCATAGCTAATCCACCTAAAGGTGTCAAGAACTAGGCCATTTTTTTTAATAGTCCAATAGCTTAACTTAAGTGCCACTCTGATTTTGATGTTTGAGGATATAGCTTCAATGGAATTTCTTGTATTTGAGAAGCATCGTTTATTCCTCTCAACCCAAATGGAATAAACCGTCACTGCAACAATAAGTAAGTAGAGCCTTTTAAGTGCAGAGTGAGTTATAAGAGCTGAGTCCGTAAGAAGTATTGAGGGTAGGCCGATGAGAAAAAAAAAACTCCCATTAGGAAAAGAGCTCGTGTAATTTTAAATGAGTAAGGACATCCAAAAAATAGGTGAGAGTGGGATTCATTCTCAGAGTGATAGAGAGGACAAGCAAGGGTAACTCCAATGCCTCTTTTGCTTAGCATATCCGAAGTTTTAAGACCCACTCCCCCCGTTTGGCCATCCAACAAAAAACTGTATAATTTAAAGAAAATTCCTTAAACCATATTTCCTTGTAACCTTCCTCCATCGGGACATGTTCAAATAGGATATTTAAAATACTTTTAGAGCTCATTAACTTGCTATCATTCCATAGAATAGTATCAGTTCCATTGTGTATAGAAGTATTTTTGATGGAAAGAGAGTAAGAAGGAAAATGGTTGGAGAAGGCAGAAGGGATTAACCATTCACCATTTCTAATAAGGACACTGAGAGTGGAGTTTACAAGCTTATCAAGCAGATCAAAATAGTCGGCTCCGCATATTTCTAGAATTGATGAACCATCACACTATGGATCAAAAAAAAGGGAGAAAAAAACTATCATCTCCCAGTAATACTAATCTCCTTTTGACTTTGGAGGCATAAAGTCAAGCTCTCTCCAAAGTGCATTTGTTGGGTGTTGTTTGCCATATAATATCATACTTATTTCTAGTCCAAGTAGCAAAGCTAGAGGAATTGTTTAGCACTTTTCATAGAATCTTTGCTTTGCATATGAAATTAAGAGAGCTAGAGGAGGTCAATCGGCCTCCTTTATCCCCGGGTAAGGTTGTCTGGTACCATGAGATAGGGTGTAATTTTCTAATTACTTCTCCTTGATAAAAGAAGTTTGGATAGGTTTAATTTTTGAATGATACATTTTGGGAGGGATTGAGCTCTAAACTAATAAGTTAGGAGGCTATTAATTGAGGATCTAATGAGTTGAAGTCATCCACCATATGATAGTCATTTAGATTTCCAACGCCTAACCATATTATTAGTCTATCAAGAAGGACTACAATGAGTGGTTTTTAGTTGCCCAGTAACCAGAGGGAGCTCCAAATATTTGAAGGGGAAGGTTCCAAGTTTAATATTCAGCAACGAACAGAATTGTATGGAGGATTCAGAACATTTTGAAAGCATAACTGAGATTTTTGTTGGTTGACCTCCAACCCAGTAAGGTCCGAAAGCATGCTCAATGCCTATTTAATGATGTGGCTATTTGAGGATCCCCTTCACTTTCCACAAGAATATCATCAGCAAATAAGAGATGAGAGATTGAAATATTACCATTGGTAATTGGTCTGAATAATTGATCATCCACTATCTTATCCAGGATGCAAGAGAAGATATCCATAATGATGGTGAAAAGGAAGGGGGAGAGTGGGCAACCTTGCCTCAGACCATTTGATGATTGAAAATATCCTTGATTTGGTCATTAAGAACAATTAAGAAGGGAATGTCAGAAATGCAAGCTTCCACCCACTCCACAAAAGTTTTGGGGAAACCTTTTTGAAGAAGCCTGAGAATAACTGTATTGCGATTTACCGAATCGAATGCTCTTTGAAGATCAATCTTAGCACAAAAGAGACTGGAGGATCATTTATTAGTAAATTCCAGACTATTTTCTTGGGAAATTGAGATATTATCTGCTATCTCTCTATTCTTAATGAATGCTGATTGAACTGGATGAATAATATGTGAGAGAACTCCTTTAACTCTATTAGCCAGAACCTTAGCATAACTTTGAAGAGGTGTTGCAAATGGAGATAGGTCTACAATCAGTCACCTGGTTAGCATGTTTTATTTTTGGGATCAGAGTAATAATTGTATGTTTAAATACCTCGTGAAGCTTTTTTGGTGGCATAGAAGTGTTTAACATTGTTTACCAACAATATCCCAACAAGATAAGAAGAATTTAGAAGTAAATCCATCGATCCGATGTTTTATCCTCATTGATATTTTTAAGGGCATGCAATATCTTATCCAAAATTGGAGAATCTAACTCCTCAATGTGAGAAGGGGTGAGAAGCTTCGGTTGGGATATTGGATAAAGATGACCAAGTTTGATTTGTTAAAAAGCATAGAGTAGTAATGTCAAAATTCAGCAGTCATCTTAGATGGGTTAGAGATAATTCCCCTTTCAACCTGGAGTTCTCTAATCATGTTACAGTTCCTCCTTTCTTTAATAGAGTAGTAAAGCAAGTGTAAATCGTCTTCCCCTTGTGTGAGCCTTGTAGTTTTTGCTCTCTGTTTAGGCCAAAGGCTTTCTTTTTTAATAATGTCCACATAACGTACATTGATATCCTCCTAGTTTTGGTGAAGGATAATATTGGTAGGGTCTTTGTCTAGAAGTTTTAAGTGGGTTTCCTGGTCTTCTTTCAATGCTTTGATATGCTGCTCAAGAGATGTAGAATCAAACTTATGAGATTTGAGTTGTTCTTTAACTAGCTTGAGTTTCTTGAAAAGTACTAGGATAGGATCCCTAGTAATAAAAATCTTCCAAGCTTTGGTGACTTTAGTCATAAAGCTAGGGTAAAGGACCCAATAATTTTTGAAGATGAATCTGTGACTCATTGGATGTATATAGTTGAGTAGACTATTAAGGGTGAGTGATCGAGGAGAGAGGGATGGCTTTTATATGAAGAGGAGGGAAAAACCTCCACCCAATATGAGTTGCACATTGCTCGATTCTTGTTTTAATTGGGGTATCCACTCTAAGATTGGACCGGTGTAGAAAAGTCCTATGAACTTGGAAGGTCAAAAATCCCCATATCATTGATGCAACCTTTAAAGTCTGTAAGTCGATTGAGGGGAATAGGGTTTCCTCCAGCTTTCTCATTAGAGTATAAAACACAATTGAAATCTCTAATTACCCAGGATCGCCATATTTGCGAGATAGATGAAGAAGGAAGACCACGCTCTATTCACGGCATCATTGTGAGCATATACCCAAGTCACATTGAAACTTGGGTAGAATCGAGGATACCTTCGTGAATAAAATGAGCATTTATAAGGGTAAGTATAAAGGAAATGAAATTAGAATTCCATTTGATCCATATCCTACCTAAGATGTCAAAATTGTTGTAGCTAGCTTCATAGGGAAAGAGGTTCAGCTTTCTACAGATAGCAAGGTTGTCAAAAACATCAGAACTAATCTTAGTTTCAAGGAGATCATATCAAGATTGTGCTCTTTTATGATTGAGCACAATCACGGGATCAACCTTCCGCAAGTAGGCCCCTCACATTCCAGCTACCAAGCTTTGGGAGGGACATTGATAGAGGGAATTAATGGTGTTTCCCTTTCTTCTTAGTTTTTTGGACTAAGAAGACAAGTGAATTTGGGGATTTGGTCGTCTCTTTGTCTTGAGTAGTCTTATAAGGGGTTTTAGGGATAGAGTCTGAGATCTTAGATATAAAGGGATTTAGATGGAGAGGAAGCGGCAGTCGGGTGGTAATATTAGCGAGGTAGGGTTGGATTGAGTTTTGCTTCTTCAATTGCAATAGGGTCTGAGTTATCCTATTCAGGGGAAGAATGTGATTGGGTCGATAGGGTTCAAGTCATTTAAGGAAGTGGTAACTATAGGAGGTGGTTCATTTGTATTGTCCATTTGGGTCTCTCGGTCTCTTGAGTGGAGGGGTTGATGGAGGGTTAAAGGGTTGTTGGGGTTTGATATGAGGGTCACGGTTTTTTGGTTCAACACAATTGGAGGTTTCTGCTCTACTTCACCCCTATCAAGGGGGCAGGAGATTGATAGAGCTTTTAATCATGAGAGAAAGTGGTACAATGGGAGCAAGCATAGGGTTTCCAATCATAAAGGACCGGTTGATCAATTTTTATCCCATTTAAATTTAAGGGAATAGAATCAGGTAGGGGGGATGATGGAAGTACAACAGTGTCGAAGCTTTGGTAGGGAGATTGTCCATTGCAATAGGAACCCAATTTTCTTTGAGAGCCCCTCTTCGTTCCAACAACATAAAGGAAGATTTGGGAATTTAATCCAAAGGGGGATATCAGTGAAGTTTTCTTTTATCGACCAGAAGTCCCACGACCACTCCGAAAGATAAGCGCGCGTTTAAAAACGTGGGCCATTGTTCCAAACCGGATCATAGTCTTCCTTGCATGTAAATCGAATAAGAAAAATCACCCTCCAAAGTTAGGAGTTCCAATTGGCCTTTAAATACCCACTTCGCTGCAAGCAATGAGCCATAAAGGGATGCGTCAGCGTGACAAGAGACAGCTCCCATTCGCCTGCCAATTCCTCTTCCGAGAACACACTTCATCTTGAGGAGGGTTTATAGGATAGAGAGGGATTGTTTTCATTATGGGCATTTAGTAGCGCCTTCAGTTCAGGATTGTGGGTGTAGCGAGGAAGACTTTACGGACCATCGCTCCGATTTGATGATAAATGAGGAAAAGAAGAAGTAGATTCAAAATCCATTTCGAGAGGAAAGGAGAAGCGAGAAGGTCGAGAGAGAGAGGAGAATACCCAGGGAGAGAGGAAGTCAACGCCATAGGAGAGCCATATCATCGTGGGGAAGGGAGCACGAACCCTAGAGAGGAGAGCATCGGGATTTTTACTGATTTTATTATAGATTTGGATTCAAAAGTATGGCTTATTTAGCCTTTTTTCATAGAACTACATGCATCGATGATTGTCCCTTGTACTAAAAAAAATATTATTTAAAGTGAGTGTGACATCAATAAGTGTTTAAAATAGAAGTCATCATAATTAGAAAAAAAAAAGTAATTTAAAGGATGATTAAATTTGAGGAATTATTGCAATTATATTAAACTATGATAAAGTGATTAAAAATAATAATACATCTTAGGTAGATAACTAAATAACCAATAAAATAAAACGACTAAAATGTTGTTACAAACAATTTAAGAAAGAATTCATCTATTATACTCTAATTAATAATTAGAATAAGATTTATAATATGAATGATTATTGATCATGTCTTCATACATGTATGAACGAGTTATATACTACCAAATATGGTTATATATCATATGCTTGGTAATAACAAATATAAGATTCCCACATAGACACACATATTATATATCACATGAGTCTAATGTAATTAAATAAATTATAAAGCATTATTTTACCTCTTTTTTTTTCTTTGCCAGCAATGAATATGTTTTGACCATGTCATTCATATTGATATGAACGAGCTATATACTACCAAATAGCATCATATATCATATGCTTCATAAATGTAATTCTAATATTCTCAAATATTGGCGGTGAGCGTGTAAGTTATCTAATGTGATCAAATAGTTCATTATTGTATGCCAAAATAGTAGTAGAGAATATATTTAATGTATTAACTTTATATGAAGATTCGATCACGAATAATTATAGGAGGTGTTATAAGAGACACTACAGTTGCAAATGTTGCTCCTCCTCACAGCCATGGAAGATGTCGATACAATATAATAGGTATAAATTATAGAGAATGAACTCCAATATAGGTGATGATGTATCGGTGGTGGCAGCCTTTACAAGTAAGTGCGTTATGCATCAATTATATAAGCGATGACGTGTCAATATCATGACAATTGTGAATATGAAGTTATATGTAGTTGGATGGACAAAAAATAATGTAGTTAGCAATATGACTAATGTCGTGATGGTGGTAAATAAGTAGCGATCAATATAGTCAAGTGATCATGGGTGATGGTAATTAGGAGATTATAGTGAAGTGGAGCTTGAAATTGTCGAGTTTTACGGTATTAATGATAATATATAGTGATAATGGTCTAACAAGTTAGTCAAGCGATGGTTCGGTGATGGAAGATAAGCAATTGTCTAGAGACAATGGGCCAACATTAGTCCATAGTAGGTGGTCGGATGATGATCCAACAATGTTAGTCGGTCAGTGGCTATAACTAGTAATAAAATGGTCTGATGTTTGATGCAGTGGTAGGTCGATTGAGATATAGATGAAGTCTAGCAATAATGGTCAGATAGTAGTGGTCTAATGATGATAATTAGGTGACTTTGATGAAGATCATCATGTGATGGTTCGATGTTGAGTGGAGGTCAACGATGCGTTTAAGAGAAATTTTACAATGACGATTAGGTGGAATCTAGTGATTGCGAGTGGTAATTCATTCAATGATAATCAAACAATGATAGTCTAACGGTGATCTAGAAAAATAAGATAGCACTTGGGAGGCGTCCAACATTAGTGATCGATGTTGGTACTCTTATGATGGTAGTCGAGCGATAGTCAAAATTGAATGGTGATGGTCGATAATGATAGTTGGAAGGCAATCTAGAAGCGGTAGTTGGACGATTGTCTTATGATGGTCGATTTTGGTTCGTGGATGGCGGTTGGAGTTAAATGACAATAGTTGGGTAGCGGTAATGACGTCACTAGGAGGCGTCCCTGATTAGGTGTTGATGGTCAATTGGAGATCCAACAACTATATTGAAATGACATGATAATGGTGATTGGGTGACAATCGATAATGGTGATTGAGTGGTGTACTATCTGATAGCCAAATAGAGATGGTATGATATGTAATCAATGATGGTAATTACATCGATGGTTCGATAATGGTTGTTAGTGATAGTCCTATAATAGTGGCCAGGAGGTGGTTTGATGATAACGGGTGAGTGGCTATATGACTTGCCAATCTCCATCACTATACGTGCATGAATTATTATGGTTGATTTATAAACAAGAGATGAAATCAAATTTAAATATTGGTCAAAGCCACTTTGATATTGTTTAATATAGAATGATTATGTTTCTTTTATCAAGTTATTAAGTTTCAAGATGATACTCATTTACCTTTTATATTGGCCATCTTTAATATTGTAAAGCAAAGTGAGGTTTGATCTACTTTATTTATCTAAATTTCTCTCCTATATATCATTTAAGTGAACCTAAGCTCTAATTAATAATTTATTTATACAAGTTATGATTGATGGTCATGCATGTATGTATTGTTGTTTGGGTATCTAAATTTTCCTTGAATTATAATATGAAGAAAGGAACATATAAGTTATACTCAATATCAACTGGGTATCAATATCCAGTTGATATTGATGGTATTCGTGAACCTGTTTCTGAGTCTCTACTTTATGGAAATAATATTCTATCATGTGCCATTATTCCTACTTCCGTAGTTATAGGTTTGCATTTTACATAATATGGGAAGCAACATGTTGATGAGTGGTTATACCTTATGAACTAATTGTTCTACACTTTTTTACTTGGTGTAGCTTGTTACATGAGTCATGAGTGGGAACTTAGTTTCTGTCTCGGTATGCGCTCTTGGATTGTTGTTGCATATTCATAAATTTTTTCGAGAAGAGATGGGAGTAATGCATGAACATATGTATTCGTGGGGTTCACGAATATCGCATCAGGCAAATGCATTACTCCATGGAAATGAAAGAATCTGTGAATGATAGCTGTTAATACGATTCTTTCATTTCAATATAAAGAAGAGGCTTCGGTGTTTAGAGAGGACCTCACTGTTTCAAAAGTTATCATAGAAACGAGAGAATCTACTATTCTATTGATGTAAGTATAATATTGTAACTCTTTTTTTTTTTTAAAATAATGAGACAATTATGATTATAAAATTTTATGTGAAAGGTGCTAGATAGCATAAGTTTGACTCAGATGCATGGATGATACCATAGGAGGATTGATCAAGGGTAGTATGCATGGCTTTAAAAGTAGTTCCAAGGATAAAATTGGTACTCATCCATCTTGCAAAGATTGAAAGATAGCCAATCTTATGTATAGTCGATTACATGATAGGAGGTCTAGGAGTTGTACAATCTAAGCTAAAGGAGCTTCAATAGAAAGGTGGTCGGAGAGTTACTGAAGATAATGATGATGATAATTATGTCACTCAAGATAATGGGACATATGATCTAGCTTTATTTTATTATTTTTATTGTTTGCATTTATATTGCCACTAATATGATTATTAGATTATGTAAAACGATTATTGTGATTTACTGATATATAGATAAGTATATAATTACTAACATTAAATTTGTGATTAAAATTGAAAAATATTTTAAGGTATGAAGTAGCAATAAAAAAATATTTTATGTTACGTATTTATGCTATATACTTTATAATTTATCATTTATTATTATTATTATAAAAAAAGCTCCATATGATGCAAATCGGATATGCTAACTATAATTATCAGAATGATAATATGATGATTAAGATCATAAAAGGATTATTACACAAGACAATGCATCTAGTCAGCACACTTCAGCTTTATAAATTCAAAGAAAATTCGATAGATATGATTATAAATCCAAATTAGTAGTTTTGTTTAGAAATATATATTAGATATATCAATAATAAAAAAATTTATATGATACGGATATTATTTCTTCAATTTTAAGGAGTTATCTTTTCAATATTTTATGACTTAAAATATAAAATTATTTTAGCGTGAAGATTATCTAAAGGGAAAAATAAAAAAAGACATATTGTTTAAATTAATTAGTAAAAAATAAACTTATAAATAATTTTTTTTTAAAAATTCACTTAGAGGTTTTTTTTTTCATTCTACGTGGCAACTATGCCAGCAGAATTGTCCTCCTCTAGAGGGCATTTTCAGAAAAAATTATAAGTTAATTTAAATGTTTTAAAGTTATATCATATAATACATAAATAATTAATTAAAATTATATTATAAAAATATATAAAAATAATTAATTACATCACTAACTTGAACTAAATTGAACAAAATCTAAAACTCAACTTTTTCTTATTAATACAAGTTTTGAAGATTCAAGCTATCCCTTGTAATTAAATAGGTTATAAAGAATCATTTTACTTATAGTCTTTGTGTGCTATGAATGTCTATTGATCGTGTCTATATACTACAAATGAGATTATATAGCTTAAACTTGGTAATTAGTGATAATTATATATAAACATACATACGAGAGGGATTCAAGATATCTGATGTAATTAAATAGTTAATAAAGTATTATTTTAGTTATAATTTCAATGTGCATTGAATAATCATTGATCGATCATGTCAATTATATCGATACAAAATATCTATGTAGCTATATCACATCCTTCTTAATTGCAATTATATGATTCCCAAATACAAACACACAAAGGATAGATATTCATGCTATCCGATGTAATTAAATAAATCATTTGACATTACTTGGTCATATGACTGTTGTTAAAGTTATGGCATACAAAACAACAACAACAACAACAAATTTATGTGTCATTCATGAATCCTTCGTCTCCATTGTCTCCTATTATGTGTCAAATTCTCATTTAATTCAAGTTTACTAATCATATTTTATACATCTTAACCAAGTCTTTTAGGTCTACCTCTACCTTTCTTAACATAAGCAAATCTAATGCATCTACTCTCTAATGGTCATCGGACGACGACGCTTTAATATCTTGATTAAAAATTCTTTTCACTAAAATTTAAGCACACTAATATACATTATATTTATTAGAATTTATATTTTTGTTTTAAATCTTCTTCTCTAACCTATAGCCCCATTTTGTATTTCACTCTTTGGGCGGATGTCAATCTTCACTTTGTCTCTCCCACAGACCCTCACCAAAATCCAACACCATTTACGAGGGCTCCATCAAGCTTTGGTTGAATTTGATCTATCCGACTTCTCCATCGAGCTTCCACTCTCCTGCAAACCTCTCTTCCTCTTGCTTCTTGTCTCTTGCAACCTCTTCATGAACTTTACCCTAAAACGGAATGACTTTTAATATATCTTTTGTGAATTCTAACCCGTTTCATTTCATCATTAACCGTTCATTAATAGATTCCTTAACTTATTTCATTTAGGGTATTTTTATTTTTTATTTTTTGAAATAATGCATTTATTTAAAATTACAAATAAGGGCAATGAATTACTTAATGAAACCAACATCATAATAAAAAAATAATAATTCAAGCTTGACTGATTTACAGTGCTTTGAAAACCGATCGAATCAGTTTAACTGAATCGATGAGTCAACGTTGAACCTACTTTTAAACTCGTCGTTCAATAAATTATCCCTTAATCAGTATTTTATATTATTTAATTAAATAACTAAAATTTGTAATTAAATTTATATTAAGTTTTAATAGTAATTTTGAATTATTTTAATGTAGTTATTTTTATAATCAATTTATAAATTTTAAAATCTTATTTTATTAATATGAATATAACTAAATTAATTTATATTATAACCATCATGCAACCACTCAAATAGTTTACAAGGTTATCGTTTTTAGCTCTTTTTCATACAATTATATTTTAATTTTGAGAATAGTAAAGGGCATTGAAATATAAGAATATAGGAATAATATTTGAATTTTTAACTTTATATTCTTATTATGAATTATATTTTAGAATATAAAAAAGTTATTTAAAAATATTTTTTTATAATAATATTTTATATACTATATTTTCTTTATTACCAATATTTTATAAAGTTTTTTAAAATAATTTTTATTTTTAAATTTTTTATTATAGAATATATTTTTATAATAATATTTACATATTATATTTTTATGTTAAATATATTTTATATAGTTTTGATACAAACTATAAATTTTTTAAAATTATATTTCTATTATATTTTATACTAATTTTCAAAAACTTATATAATAAATTTTTTGATATATTTAATACACTCATCTAAATTTACAACACACAGTAATTATAACTTTGTGAGCTTTATATCAATCTTTAAATTTATAATTAGTAGTAATATTATTTAAGTATATTTATTAATTTATTATTATATATTTAAATTATTATATGATTTAATTAGATTTATATTTAATCATTTTAATATTTATTACGCCATCCAGTTCAACCACCGATTAAACCCTAGTCGAACTATTGAACATTGAACCTCTCTCTTTTCCTGATCTATGTCTGGTCTGATATTCACAACCTTATAGTAATTTATCAAGTTCTTATGTATAGCATGCATTCAATGGATTAGTGCATTGATCTTAGAGAATGAGTCCAAGAAACTTGATCTACTCAAACTAGTCATTCTCCACTAATCAATATGACCCATCTAGCACACTATTTAACACAATCTACATTATCACCTACAAGCATGCATGCAGAGAAATATAAATAATATAATCATATAAAATTAATTTGTATAAATCAAGTTTTGTTTAGAAATATGTATATTATTATTTTTAATTGTAATGAGTTATCATTTCAATATTTCATCATCTAAACTTAAAGAACAACAAAAAAAATTTATAACAGAAGATTTTTTTTTTTCATGATTGTATTACACAAATTTTTTATAAAGGATGAACAGAGCATAAAAATTACTTCAAAATGATGTTTGTCTCAATATATATTAGGATAATAAAAAATTCCTTTCGATCGAGCAAAACTCAGTCTAGAAAGCCTTACAAATGACTTGAAATTAAATACTTGGCTTCTTTGCTAATTTTGATTAATAAAATACAGAAATGAATCATAACTTTTAATAGAGTTGTAATATATAATACACTCATCATTGTATATGTCACATGCTTAGAGACTGTTTGGGATCAATTTAGTTATATATTTTTTATTTCTATTTTTTATGTTATTTTTAATAATATGTATATTTAGTGTAACTTTTCAAGCCTTTTTTGTTTTTAATAGTCTTGAGTACTCTGCTTCTAACCAGCTATGTCTAAGCCAATTTGCCTTCCTCGTCTGATACATATATTCATTCCTGCTGAATATTTTCTTGATTTTTGGAAATTAAAAATATATATGATAAAACATTAACAACATTTATTACAAATGATGGAAATAGACGATCACATAAGTAAGAAGCAACATATTGTTTACATAGTCACCATTATTGTTCAAAACATGACAATTGGATTTTAAGATTACATTAAAATTATAAGCTAAATACCACATTAGGATTTTAGGCTATCATTTAATTTCTCACTTTCATTTGAGAAACGAAACTCCACGTAATCATAATAGTTGAAAGCTTTGAACTGTAAAGGATGCTTCTCATCAATTAACTCCTCTTGAACTTTTATTTTATCATCAATGAAAGATGGAATTGTGTTGAAAACCACAGAGTATCGTTCTTTGATGTCATCCATTTTTACTCGATGATTAGGAGCATTCAGTCTTCCATTTGTCCTAACCTAGCAAATGCCTAACAAAAATGATTTTCATAAATTACATAATTGTGGGCAAAATTCACCACACTATTTTGATGAAAAGAGTTTTAAAATATCGGTGTAATTTTGCGAAGAGATAGTAGATAAGACATTACCAGAGGTTTATTCCTCATTTTGCGAGACTTTAGATGTTCAGGTTTCTATAAGCTCTATAGTTAATTACTCCTCCCAGAAGTGAGAGAACTATTAAAGCTACTCATTACGCTTAATGAAGAGCATATAATACATGTAGAGTTTTAGAATTTAGATTATGAAATTCATCATTTTAGCTTAAACTGGATGGTTGGGGGAATGATGACGTGCCCGATCTAGATCCCATGGTTCCGTCATCCCGGACAGAGATTTATGTAAACAATATGTTGCTTCTTACTTATTGAATATGCTAGAGATTTAATATGTGAATCATAATGATCTTTTAAGTCCAAGCTTTCAAGGATCAACCTATGGATGATTTGAATGAGCTCTTGCATATGCACTGCATATTTCCATACTATGTTGCTAAAAATAAAAAATAAAACAAATTAAACATATATTAAGATCAGGACCTTCGTAAAATAATTTCCTTAAAAATAATATGACAGTAGAATGCATGATTACCAGAAAGAATAATTTCCCTGTGGCCAAATGGTATTGGCATATTTTTGAACTGCACTTAGGGAATAAGGGTCAGTGATTTGAAGAGCTAAGAAAGGAAAGCCTGGCTTCTGTAAAAACCAACCATGAAATGGCAAAGTGTTATCACTTAATTTTTCCATTGTGCATGTTAAAGAGCTCGACGGCCACCAAGATTATTTCAGAGCTCATTAACCTTATCATAAATAACCTCAAATGCTCCATGAGTTTGTAGAGCTTGTGCCACTGCCTCTCGAGTTTCAGCCCAGCCCTTTCTATTACTTTCAAGCATGTCTATGTCACCCAAATCTACTGTTGCTAGCTCAAGCTTTTTATTGCTGAAACCACCGTGGGATCCCATCTTTGCTTATTACTTTGCTTTCTTTCTTTTTTTCCCCTTTAATTTGGATGTGTCGAGCTCCTTCAACTCAATGGGAATTTATATAATGTGTTAAAGATTCCACTCAGGAGATGCCTTCAGGAGGTTCTCTCTAAGTTATTCGTCATTTTTAAGGTTTGCGTTCAATATTGGTTACAACTAAATACAATTCAAGCTGTTCAGTTTTAAAATAAATTTTACAAAGTCATGGCTTATTTGATGAATTCAAGACTCTCTAAATAAAATAAAAAATTTATTGAAATACAGTGTAAAATAAATGAATGTCATCGAAATTAGAAAAAAAAAATGATTTAAGGACAGATTAAAATAAAGGAATCACTGCATCTAATTATGATAAGGAAATTTAAAATCAATTTTAATTGTTTGGATATGAATAATAATAATAATAATATCCCCTTTAGCTTAATGTCATGACAAAAAAGCGTACAGCACTAATTAACGTTGTTAGAAAAAAAGTTTTGGAACAATAGACTTTGTCCTTCAGGAGATCGATGAATTGAAAAATCAAAATTCATAAATTTACTCTCATTAATAATTAAAATAATTATTATAATAAAACTTTATCCTCCATTATGATTTTATTATCTCGATGAATGATTGCTTATTTTTCATCATTTTTAATTTCAATTCTAACCATTCAAATGAGATTTACTTAACAATTTTTACGTACGATGAATAATTATTGCATCATTTAATGAAGATAAACATTAATTGATATTTTATTTAATTTATTTATATAAGCTATGATTGATGATCGTTCACTATTTATCAGATGATTTCAATAGTGATTTAAAGGATATGATGCATCTCATAATTACTTATATAATTTGGATCTTTATGAGGAGGCTTAACAATATTTACTCCCATATAAGATATATCTATATTATTATACTCTGTTAATCATATTGAATATGCCAGAGAGTTGATATGTGAATCATAATGATCCTCTAAGCTCAAACTTTCAAGAATCTTCTCATGAATGATCTTTATGAGCTCTTGCATATGATCGGCGTACTTCCATACTGTGTTGCTAAAGAGGAAAATAAGTAAAATTAAATATGAGATGAGAAGTTTTTTCAAGAAAATGAAAACTTAAGATAAAATTAATACTTTAAGCAACATGAAGTATTGTTGCATGCTAGAAAATCAGTTGTGGTAGAGTAAAAATTTTTAGCCTAGTTTGTTGAATCCAAAGACCGAGGTATTTAAAAGCGAAAACTCTAAAATTTTAGAAAACCTCAAAAAGAGGGCTGCTTCGATAAAAACTTCCTATGCACTGTTTGAGTACGATCTTCCATCTTGGGATTACGAGATATGAAAGGACGCGATTCTTTAATGACAATGTTGGCGACGATATGGCGATGTTGATGACGATGTTGGCCGATGTTGGCGATGATGTTGGACGATGTTGACGGCGATGTTGAAGATGATATATTGATGATGATAGCGATAGTGGTGGGTGATGGCAAATGATAATTCGACGATGGTGAGGATCTGCGGTGGCGGTGCAGTGGTGGCAATTAAATTCGACGATTGCTTGGAGGATTTTAGAGCTCTCTTCTCTCTTGCTTGCTCCCTTCTCCTTCATGGCCTCCCCTCATGAGGAATGAGGGTTATTTATAGAATGAGTGGCGTCTAAATACATGCGCATAACACTTCATCGAATGGCTCAAAATGATCCCCTTGATCATATGATTTATTTTGTGTATTTGAATGCTCAAATGATGTCGGAATTATGAGATCTTGGGGTTGTTTGATTCGGCTCGTCAAGATGCTCGATTTGACTATAAACATTCCATGTTTGAAAGATATTTAGGGATTTAACTGATATCCCAAAGTTTCCAAGAATATTTTAAGTGCTTGATCTCGACCAGTTTTAACTTCGGATCGGATTACTTTTAGCATCAAGATTCGTGAGTCCACTAGTAGAGTTTTCAGGGTCATATCAAGTATAAATAAATAAAAAATGAAAATGTAAATAACCAACCAACCCACCCAAAATAATCATAAAAAACTATGGAAATTATGATATTAGACTAAATGAACTTCAGAATAAATTAAAAGAAATTCTTTCTTATAAGGAATTCTATAATAATAATAATAATAATAATAATAAAACACTGTAGTTGCAACAGAATAAGGTTATTAGAAAGAAACATTTCCTTGACGCCAAACAATATTGACATATTGTTGCACAGAGGCTAGCGAGTTAGGCTTTGTGATTTGGAGAGCTAAGAAAAGATAGCCTGGCCTCTAAAAAAGACCAATCGGGATATGACAAGATTGTATTATCAGGTAATTTTCCAACCTTCTGCATGACGAAGAGCTCCGAAATGGCCTGTCCAAACAGACTATTTCGTAGCTCAGCGCCTACTTTATCCTAAACAACCTCAAAACCTCCATGAGTTCGTACTGCTTGCGCTACTTCCTCTTGAGTTTCTGCCCAGGCCATCCTGTTAATTCTAAGCATTTCTATGATACTAAAGTCTACGTTTGGTAGCAAAAGCCTGTTTTTGCTGATACCACCAAGGGATCTCATCTTTCCCAACTGCTTATCGGCAATTTTTTTTAAATAAGTATGATTAGAATGCTAATTAGGTAATTAAGTATGGTTAAAATTTTTTTCAAAATAGGACTGGCTCAATTCTTGGGCATTAGCTGTCCTATCTGACGTGGCGTGATCGCGTTGAAATGAGTGCTTGGCAGATGCAGAGTCGGTCACTAAGTGGCGACTTAGATGTTTTTTTTTAAACTAAGTATCATTGATTTACAAAACATGGGATATAAGTATGATATTATGTCAAAAATAATTCTTATTGTGCTAAGTATCTTTATATTTTTGATTTGCATTACTTCTAATAATTATTATATGATTTTAACATAAATATTAGTAATCACACATGTATCTTCTATATTTAGATTTATGTTTTAGTGACTTTGAGATTAGTATATTGATTGATTTAGCTTGTGAAGTTGAGTTAATCTTTAATATTGTGTCTTTTGTAATAGAGTCACTTATTACCTTTTCTTACTTAATTTACACCTTGATTCATTTGTATAGTAGTGATTTTAAACAAATTTGTTTTATTACAAGTTTGTAAGCTAAACCGTTTGAATGTCATACTACACAAAACACAAAAGAGTTGAGTAGAACACCAGTTTAGTTTGATTCAAGTAGTTCAAAGAAAGTGCATATGAAATATAATAACATGATCTGAGTATTTGCATCCCAATTTGAAGAAGTACATTCAACTAAGTAAGAGTCAATAAGCATAAATGATCAATGAATAAAATAGATAAAAAGAAACATAGCATAGACGCACAAATACACTACCCTAAACATCTAATGCCTTCGACGTCTATGTGGAATCGCACTACTCCCAGGTGTGTACTGGTTGTGCCAATGGCATATTTTAAAGAAAGCTCCCAAGGTTCATTGCTTTAATAGTAATAAGATAGTACAAAGGCTATTTTATAAATGCATGAGTAAGTGTGACTCGAGGAAGAGTTTAAAGAGGCTTGCCATGTTAGAAGAAGGCAATTTGCATGATCATGCTTGGCTGCGAGCTTTATAAGATTAGATCCAAGTGGTCCATCATTCAAGGACTCATTCTACATGGGCATCTTGTCAACGTAGTGAGTCCACCAATGTATGTCACGGAATATCTAAACCAACAAGTTCTCACGATTATTTCTTGAAGTTGGAAAAGGTTATGGAGACATGGCATCGAAATGAACATGATGAGACTTCAAGTGTATCATCGATTGTTCGTTGTTAAGACCGTCTAATTCTAAAACAAGCTGCTTTGTTTTATACAAGAAAGGTTTACACTATGTTTGAAGAGGAATTTTTGCATGGAGTTGGAGGCCTATTAGTAACTAAGTCGAGATGGCGACACCAGAGTTTTGGTGAGAAACTTAGAGAATAAAAATGCATCCAAAATATGGGACGTGCATTTCGATAGGACTACCCTAAGTAACTTGCACTTGAAAAAATTTGAAATGATGGGATTACTTTGTGCGTATCGAGTTCTTAGTCGGGAAGATGTTGTCGCATTGGGACAAGTATCTTCTCATGCGATGGTCTACCGGAGAGGATATTTACATTGATAGTGCATACAAAAATTAAGAGATGTGGCAAGCGGATGAAAATGCTTCGATATTATTTTTTGAACCACATAAGTCGATATGCATATCAAATAAGCGTCGGAGCAGTGGAAATAAGAGAGCCGAGGGTATATGCTTGGATCCCTATATGATGATGTCGACTCATAATAAGTGGGAATTCTCCCGGTGACAAAGCGGTTAAGAAGAAGTCAACCATAACAGATAAGAGAAAAGACATCTTAAAAGATCCAGTTAAGCAACATCCAAAGGGTGTTTCCAACTCAAGGCATAAGGGATATTGGGAGAGATCCAAGAAAGCCAAGAGTAATTTTCTATTTGCGTATTAATTTTTAGTATTTTAAATATTGCTGTTAATCTTCAAACCCTTCTACTTTTTTGTTGCAGAAACCAAAGTACAGTCTGATAGTATTGCTGAACGTGTTTCGTCTCAAGTTGCATCACCTTTCTCTGTTATGCTAGAGTATTTTTGATGCCGCAGAATATCACACATCGATCTTTGTAAGAAATCATCAACTAATGATGTTCTACATGCAGGAATTTAACTCGAGCTCCACAATCAATCAGTTAGCTGAAGGGTACACTAAGCTGATGATGGATATTATTTCAGGAAAATATTTTGATGCATGACATTATCTAATTTTGTGTTCTTCGACTGTACAATCTTTTCTCCAATTCTTTAGAGTCCCAAAGATGACTCTCTTTAACTTAACAGACACACCAAGATGTTTAGACTGTATTTAGCAAAGTGATTTTATCACTGGTTTGTTTGTAGCTCTTTAAGCAATAGTGATTGAGTTAATCCCCTACTGAAAACCTTGTAATCATTGGACTGTAGCAATAAATATATGCAATAAATAAAAGATCGTTTATTGCCTTTTTTTAGTTTATTTTGCCTGATTCTAGAAATAATGTTCATTACATTCTAGTTCAGGTAATTTGAAAGCTATTTGGATGGTTTTTGGGGGGTATTTTGCATATGTACTCTGTGTACCTCTTTGGAGGGTACAGATCATTTATGGACTTTTTTTCCAATTTATTTTGCCTACTTCTTATGATTATGTTTAGGGCATTCCAATGGAAGCATTTGGAGACTATTTGGATGGTTTCTGGGGGGTATTTTGCATCTGTACTCTCTGTACCTCTTTGGAGGGTACAGATCATTTTTGACCTTTATTTCTAGTTTATTTTGCCAACTTCTTATGATTATGTTTAGGGCATTCCAATGGAAGCATTTGGAGGCAGTTTGGATGGTTTCTGGGTGGTATTTTGCATCTGTACTCTGTGTACCTCTTTGGAGGGTACAGATCATTTTTGACCTTTTTTTTCCAGTTTATTTTTCCTACTTCTTATGATTATGTTTAGGGCATTACAATGAAAGTATTTGGAGACTGTTTGGATGGTTTCTGGGGGGCATTTTGCATCTGTACTATGTGTACCTCTTTGGAGGGTACAGATCATTTAAGACCTTTTTTTCTAGTTCATTTTGCCTACTTCTTATGATTATGTTCAGGGCATTCCAATGGAAGCATTTGGATAGTTTTAGTGGTATTTTGCAGACTACCTCTTTGGAGTGAGATCATTTATGACCTTTTTTTCAGTTTATTTTGCCTACTTCTTATGATTATGTTTAGGACACTCCAATGGAAGTATTTGGAGGCAATTTGGATGGTTTATGGGTGATATTTTGCATATGTACTTTGTGTAAGTCTTTGGAGGGTAGAGATCATTTATGATCTTTTTTTCCTAGTTTATTTTGCCTACTTCTTGTGATTATGTTTAGGACATTCCAATGGAAGCATTTGGAGGCTGTTTGGATGGTTTCTGGTCGGTATTTTGCATCTGTACTCTATGTACCTCTTTGGAGGGTACAGATCATTTTTGACTTTTTTTTTTCCAGTTTATTTTGCCTACTTCTTATGATTATGTTTAGGGCATTCCAATGAAAGCATTTGGAGACTCTTTGGATGGTTTCTGGGGGGTATTCTACATCTGTACTCTATGTACCTCTTTAGAGGGTACAGAGCATTAAGGGACTTCTTTTGCCAGTTTATTTTGCTTACTTCTTTTGATTATGTTTAGGGCATTATAATGGAAGCATTTGGAGACTGTTTGGATGGTTTCTGGTAGCTTTTTTGTATATGTACTCTCTGTACCTCTTTGGAGGGTACAGATCATTTTGGGACTTTATTTCCAGTTTATTTTGCCAACTTCTTAAGATTATGTTTAGGGCATTCCAATGGAAGCATTTGGAGGCGTTGGATGGTTTCTAGGGTATCTTTTCTCTGCTCTTTGGAGTATAGAGCATTAAGGGACTTCTTTTGCCAGTTTATTTTGCCTACTTCTTTTGATTATATTTAGGGCATTCCACTGGAAGCATTTGGAGACCGTTTGGATGGTTTCTGGGGGGTATTTTGCATTTGTACTCTCATAATGTGGTGACAAATTTGAAAAGATTCTTAATCTATTGTATTTATAATATTCAATAATTGAAAATAATTATTATATAATTAAATGTTAAACGTTATCTCTTTCGGACAAGTTTCATTACAGTTATAACAGAATTAAATTTTTCATATTGCAATGCGACGAAAAAAATACTATTTTTTAATAATAAATTAACTTATTTTATTTTTGTTTCATTTAAATAAATAGACAAGTCAGTCTGATAAGGTTTAAGTTAATATTCAACTTCATTTCACTCGACCATGAGCATAAGAATACATATGAGTTAATTTTTTAACTTTATTTTCATACTAAAAAATAGCTAACAACAATCATAATCGTATTTTAATACATATCGTTAAAATTCAAAGCTTAAAATATCATGATTTTACAATCAAAATTTACTTACACCAACCACAATAATTTTACAATAAAACTTTTAAAAAAAAGTTAATCCCTAATGGCCAGTAATCCCTAATTTAATTTTATGCATTAATTTTATGCATTCTGCTAGACAACATTTATTTTATGCATTCGGTTGCATTAATTTTATGCATTCTGCTCATAAAAAATGATCATAACATAAAAAATGATTTCAAATGCAGATTTCTTTCAAGAGTATAGCCCCCAAAAACTAAATCAATAAGATAAAAAATATGATTGCTGGAGTAAAATATCATCCCAGAGTAAAATATCAGTGAAAATAAACTATATGAAATGAGAGAAAAGAAGTTACAAAAAGTAGAGTAAAATATCTTCCCAGATCCATAAATGATCCATGCACTTCAACAAAAATAGCTAAGTCTTCGAAGCCACCAAACCGATGCATTATAGAAAATCCTATATCAAACTAAATACTATTGTTCTCACTTTGGATTTTTAAGTCCCAAACAAAATGTATCGTAAGCGAACTCAGCCCTAAATATATTCATCTTCTTTGGCCAATCTTGGTGGTCTACCCAATCCACTGGGGGTTTGCTGATTGCTTCCTCCATGTATTTGCAGACAAACATTCCGCATGGGCCCCGACACTATGCTGAATGCCTAAATTCAAGTGTCGAGGATCAGGGTTGCTTCCGGTTTAGTCTTAGATTGGGTGGTTAACAAAACCTAAAAATTATAATAAGAGTTACAAATCGGAAATATCGATAAAATGATTACGTCGGTGATAGTAAATCTAATTTATTAAACAAAGTTGACAGATCTAAAACTCTTAAATATATTCTAAACAAATCAATTTTCAAATATCAATCTAAAATAATTAAAATGAAACTTTATCACTAAAAACATAAATGAAACTTAATCTATCCACCTTCCTCAGCTTGTCGGGGTGAAAAATTAAGAAAACTCTAGCTCACAAAAGCCAATGTCAACTCAGTACTATGTTCACTTTCAATCAATCTCGCGAAGGGCGTGGCGTGTCCTCGAATCATTGGCTTGGCTGATGATGAAACTTATGACCGAGTCCTCGAGTGGGCCAATCCAGCTCCATTATATTACGATCACGACCGTAGTCCGTATGCTCTCCAATGGCTCTGCTCTTTGAGTTATGAATCATAGGGTATACTTGATTGGACAAACAATTCTCTGTTAGCTAAGGTAGACTTAAGATTGTCTCCTTAGACAAACATCACCTCAGGTCTATAAGGATTTCTTGGGCGAACGTATGTGTTCGATGAGGATCCTTCGTTAGGTTGGGTTGACTACCTCCTCGACTAAGTAGACTAGGAGCGAGCAGGGATGTGAACCATGGGATCTAGATCGACGCGTCATTCATTAAGCTAAAATGATGAATTTCATAATCTAAATTCTAAAACTCTACATGCCGATATTATACGCTATGCATTAAGCGATCTAATGACTAGGTTTAATCGAAAGTTCTCTCTCACTCGGGAGGTAATTAACTATAGCTTGCACCATAGGAAACCAAGATCTAAAGTCCTCTCGCAAAATGAGGGAAATCTCGAGTAGTGTCTTATCTACTATCTCATTCTCCGAAAATTACACATTTTAAACCACTCTTTTCATCAAAAGAGGTGGGTGGTGAATTTTTGGAGCCCGCAATTATGTAATTTATGAAAATCATTTTTCTTAGGCATTTGCTAGGTTTGGACAAATGGAAGAGTGAATGCTCCTAATCATCGAGTAAAAATGGATGACATCAAAGAACGATACTCTGTGGTTTTCAGCACAATTCCATCTTTCATAGATGATAAAATAAAAGTTCAAGAGGAGTTAATTGATGAGAAGCATCCTTTACAGTTCAAAGCTTTCAACTATTATGATTACGTGGAGTTTAGTTTCTCAAATGAAAGTGAGAAATTAAATGATACCCTAAAATCCTATTGTGGTATTTAGCTTATAATTTTAATGTTGTCTTAAAATCCAATTGTTATGTTTTGAACAATAATGGTGACTATGTAAACAATATGTTGCTTCTTACTTTTGTGATCATCTATTTCCATCATTTGTAATAAATGTTGTTAATGTTTTATCATATATATTTTTAATTTCCAAAAATCAAGAAAATATTCAGCAGGAATAAATATATGTATCGGACGAGGAAGGCAAATTGGCTTATCACTATATTTATAATACTGGAACAAAGAAAAACATGCTCAGACCCCTCATCAATAATCAGGGGCGGACCTACGGTCAACTCAGGGTGGGCAATTGCCCACCCTTAAATTTAAATTGTCTTTTTTCCTAAAGTCTGCAAGCTATTTTCCCTTTAAAAAAAATTACAAATTTTGTTTATTTCAACTTCCTATTGATAGTTCTCATTCTCAGCAATACATTATATAAGTTCACGTTCTCCAAATTATTTGGCTTGAATCTCCTACGTATAAAATGACTTTCATAAAATTTTTATTAATAACAAAAAGACTTAAAAAGTTACACTAAATAAACATATTATTAAAAATAACATAAAAAATAGAAATAAAAAATATATAACTAAATTGATCCCAAATAGTCTCTAAGCATGTGACAAATACAATGACGAGTGTATTATATATTACAACTCTATTAAAATTTATGATTCATTTATGTATTTTATTAATCAAAATTATCAAAGAAGCCAAGTATTTAATTTCAAGTCATTTGTAAGGCTTTCTAGACTGAGTTTTGCTCGATCGAAAGGAATTTTTTATTATCATAATATATATTGAGACAAACATCATTTTGAAGTAGTTTTTATGCTCTGTTCATCCTTTATAAAAAAATTTGTGTAATACAATACAACAACAACAACAACAATAACATGCTTTCATCCCACTAAGTAGGGTCAGCTACATGAATCTTTCGTCTCCATTGTGTCCTATTATTTGACAAATTCTCATTTAATTCAAGTATACTAAGGTCATTTTTATACATATTAACCAAGTCTTTTAGGTCTATCTCTATCTTTCTTAACATAAGGCAAATCTAATGCATCTAATCTCTGTAGGGTCGACGACGACGTTTTATGTAGCCAAACCATCTAAGGCGACTCTCTCTAATCCTATCTGCCACTGGAGCTACTCCAACTTTTTCCCAAACATACTCAATCGCATTTTATCTCTAAGAGTAAACTCATCCCCATCCTCATCTCAAGAATAACTTAATCTTATCTCTTTTTTATTGGCCAACATTCGCTCAAGATTAGTCTCACCACCATCTTATTATAAAATTTTCTTTAAGTTTAAGTGGAACTTTTCTATCATATGTCGATGCATTCCTCCACTTCAACCATCCAACTTGAATTCTACTAATAACATCTCCATCTATTTCACCATCATTTTGAACAATAGAGCCTAAATATCTAAATTGCTCACTCTTATTAATGACTTGTTCACTTAATGTTACAACTACCACTAGAACTTCTACCACTAAAATTACACTCCATATACTCTTTAGATCTACTTAAATGAAAACCTTTAGACTCTAATGTTGACCTCCATAATTCAAGTTTCTCTTGGACTCCCTCTCTAGTCTTATCAAGAAGAATGTCATCGACAAAAGTATACACCAAGGTACATCTTCCTGTAAATGCCTAGTAAGAACATCCATAACTAAAGCAAAGAGATAAGGGTTTAAAGTTGATCCTTGATGTAATCCAACTAAAATAGGAAAATATTTTGTCAATCCTCCTTGTGTTTGGACACAAGTGATAGCTCTAGTATACATATCCTTAATTATTTGAATATAACCAATATTAACTCCTTTCTATTCTAGAGCTCTCCAAAGAACATCTTTTGAAACTTTATCATAAGCTTTTTCTAAATCAATAAATATTATATGTAGATCCTCCTTACTTTCTCTATACTTCTCCATCAAACCTCTTAACAAACGTATAGCATCCACAGTAGATCTACTTGGCATGAAAAACCAAGGTGTGAGAAACTTTTGTATGACATCGTAACCTATGCTCAATTACTCTCTCCCATAATTTTAATGTATGACACACTTAATTCCTCTATAATTTGCACACTCATGTGCATCACCTTTATTCTTATATATTGGAACCAACAAACTCTTTCTCCACTCATCTGACATCTTTTTAGTCTTTAAAATAACATTAAAAGATTTGTAAGCCAAGAAATTCCTTGATCTCCTAAACATTTCCACTTCAATTGGAATTTCATCGTCCTACTCTTTTTCCACATTTCATTTTCTTTAAAGCTTCTCTAACTTAAGATTTATTGATATGACGATAAAAATAACATTCTCTATTTATGTTAAGGGTATTAAGGTTGCTAAAATCAATTGTACTTTCAGATCCTTCATTGAAAAGTTTATCAAAATACTTCATCCACCTATTTTCAATATCTTTTTCTAAGAAAAATGCTTTATTATTTTCATCCTTAATACACGTCACTTGAACTAGGTCTTTACTTCTCCTATCTCTTTGGTTGGCTAACTTATACATACATATTTTACCTTCTTTGGTATCTAATCTATTGTATAAATCACTAAAAGCTAAATTTTATACAATATATATTGCTTTCTTAGAATCTTCTGAGCCATTTTATAACTCTCCTAATTCTCAGTTTTATATATAAACTAAGTTTTATTACAATCCTTCTTATTTCTTATCTTTTCTTGCACTATGACTCCACCACCAACTATTTTTTTAAAAGAAGTTTTTTCTTTTGATTCTCCAAGCACATTTTAGCAACTTGCTTATTTCACTTGCTACCTTTTCCCACATAATATTAGCTTCCTTATAAACATCTCAAATTCTAAGCTCTTGTAGTTTGCTCTTAAAAATATTTTTATTTGTGTTTTTTAAGCGTGTCCATCTAATCCTAGGAAAATAATTTGATTTATTTTTCCTTTTATAATCTTTTATCTTAAAATCTAAAACTAACAATCGATTGGGTAATTTAAACTTTCACTGAATGACCTTACAATCTTTACAATCTAAACGATCTATTTTTCTTATCAGAAAATAATCAATCTGTGTTTTACTAAATCTATTTTATAAGAAATTATATGTTCATCTCTTTTCTTAAATAAAGTATTAGCAACTACAAAATCATAAGCTAACAAAAATCTAATATAGTCTACCTTCTTCATTAGTCACTCTAAATCCATAACCACCATGAATACTTTTAAAATCTTCTACCACTCTACCAACATGTTCATTTAAATCTCCTCCAATAAAATTTTTTTCTTCAAGAGGTATCTTTTGTATTAATCCTTCTAAATCATTCCAAAATTTTTATTTTGAGCTTATATCCAAACCTACTTGAGGAGCATAAACACTTATAACATTGATAATCTTAGTATCAACAATAATCTTTAAAGCTACAATTTTATCTCCACATCTATTAATATTTATAACATTATCCTTCAAACTTTTATCTATAATCACACCTACACCATTTCTAGTTCTACTTCTACCTGAATATCAAAGTTTAAAATATAAACTATCAATCTCCTTGGCCTTCTCCCCAACCCATTTAGTTTCTTGAACACATAAAATATTTATCTTTCTATGAACCATAATATCTACTAATTCCATTAATTTACATGTAAGAGTACCTATATTCCAAGATCCTAACCTAATTCTAGTTTCATGGACTAACTTCTTTGCTCGCATCCGTCCATAATGTGGGAACCCTTGCTTATTTAACATCGCACGGCCGATCTGCCCTTGCACATTTTTCATCATTCAAGCCATAACGCCAGAGGACGCCCTAGCATTAACACAATGATTTAAAGGATTCATGTCATGGTTATTTCGACAAGTTTTATGCTGGCTGTCGACTACCTAACGCAACCCTCCACTTTTTACATCCGTACTTGGGACCGACAATTGTAGTGTTAATTTGTGTAATACAATCATGAAAAAAATCTTTGCTATAATTTTTTTCTCCATGATTTTGTTGTTGTTGTTCTTTAAGTTTAGATGATGAAATATTGAAATGATAACTCATTACAATTAAAATAATAATATTCATATCATATGAATCTTTTATTGTTTATTTATCTAATACATATTTCTAAACAAAACTACTCATTTGAATTTATAATCATATCTATTAAATTTTCTTTAGTATTATAAAACAGATGTATGCTGACATGATATATATTGCCTTCTATGATATAACCATATAGTGACACTTGGGAGTATTTGCATGTTCATGAGAAATGGTAAAAGGATGTATTATGAATTAGTTCTTACCCTTTTAAATTATGATCTATAAAGATATTGATAGTTTATGTTTGTTTCAGACACCTAACATTATTCACAATATACTTTATTTTTGTTCACTTTCAAGATATTAGATATAGGTTTCATTTGTGCTTAACAAGAATAGAGTTTTGCTTGGATATGATATTTCGATCGATGATTTATTCAAATTAATTTTAGATGATTATATTATTTATATTTCTCTGAATGCATGCTTGTAGGTGATAATGTAGATTGTGTTAAATAGTGTGCTAGATGGGTCATATTGATTAGTGGAGAATGACTAGTTTGACTAGATCAAGTTTCTTGGACTCATTCTCTAAGATCAATGCACTAATCCATTGAATGCATGCTATACATAAGAACTTGATAAATTACGATAAGGTTGTGAATATCGCAGCACATAGAACAGAAAATAGAGGTTCAATGTTCAATAGTTCAATTAGGGTTTAATATGGTTGAACCTGGATGGCGTAATAAATATTAAAATGATTAAATATAAATCTAATTAAATGATATAATAATTTAAATATATAATAAGAAATAAATAAATATACTTAAATAATATTACTACTAATTATAAATTTAAAGATTGATATAAAGCTCACAAAGTTATAATTACTGTGTATTGTAAATTTAGATGAGTGTATTAAATATATCAAAAAATTTATTATATAAGTTTTTGAAAACTAGTATAAAATATAATAGAAATATAATTTTAAAAAATTTATAGTTTGTATTAAAACTATATAATTTAAAATATAAAAATTATTTTAAAAACTTTATAAAATATATTTAACATAAAAATATGATATGTTATTATAAAAATATATTCTATAATAAAAAATTTTAAAATAAAAATTATTTTAAAAAACTTTATAAAATATAGCTAATATAGAAAATATAGTATATAAAATATTATTATAAAAATATATTTTTAAATAACTTTTTTATATTCTAAAATATAATTTATAATAAGAATATTATTCCTATATTATTCAAATATTATTCCTATATTCTTATATCTCAATGCCCTTTACTATTCTCAAAATTAAAATATAGTTGCATGAAAAAAGAGCTAAAAAAGATAACCATGTAAACTATTTGAGTGGTTGCATGATGGTTATAATATAAATTAATTTAGTTATATTCATATTAATAAAGTAAGATTTTAAAAATTTATAAATTGATTATAAAAATAACTACATTCAAATAATTCAAAATTACTATTAAAACTTAATATAAATTTAATTACAAATTTTAGTTATCTGATTAACTAATATAAAATAGTGATTAAGGGATAATTTATTGAACTGACGAATTTCATAAAATTAGGACTGGTTCAATGGTCGAACTGATCAATTCACGGTTGAACTGATTCGATCGGTTTTCACAGGACTGTAAATCAGTCAAGCTTGAATTATTTTTTTTCTTTTCTTATGATGTTGGTTTCATGAAGTAATTCATTGCCCTTATTTGTAATTTTAAATAAATGAATTATTTCAAAAAATAAAAAATAAAAATACCCTAAATGAAATAAGTTAAGGAATCTATTTAACATACAAGTAAAAAATTAGATGTGGCATGTAATCACTAAAATTTAACATAGTCTATTTATCTAAATAAACATGCCTTAAACACCCATCATGATGTCACTACAGTGGAAGTCCGGAAATAATGAAAAAAAAAAGGTAAAGAAAATGATGAACACATAGAAGGGAGAAGAAGATAACTGTAACGGTTAATGATGAAATGAAACGGGTTAAAATTCACAAAAGATATATTAAAATTCATTCCGTTTTACTGTAAAGTTCATGAAGAGGTTGCAAGAGACAAGAAGCAAGAGGAAGAGAGGTTTGCAGGAGAGTGAAAGCCCGATGGAGAAGTCGGATAGATCAAATTCAACCAAAGCTTGATGGAGCCCTCGTAAAGGGTGGTGGATTTTGGTGAGGGTCTGTGGGAGAGACAAAGTCAAGATTGACATGCGCCCAAAGAGTGAAATACAAAATGGGGCTATAGGTTAGAGAGAAGAGGACAAAATCTCTGCAATGAAATCTTTCGCAAGTTATAAGTGAGCATTTTTACTTTTTTTTTAAAAAAAAATTATTTATAATTTTATTTTTTACTAATTAATTTAAACAATGTCTTTTTTATTTTTTCCCTTTAGATAATCTTCACGCTAAAATAATTTTATATTTTAAGTCATAAAATATTGAAAAGATGACTCCTTAAAATTGAAGAAATAATATCTGTATAATATAAATTTTTTTATTATTGATATATCTAATACATATTTCTAAACAAAACTACTAATTTGGATTTATAATCATATCTATCAAATTTTCTTTGAATTTATAAAGCAGAAGTATGCTGACTATTGTCTTGTGTAATAATCCTTTTATGATCTTAATCATCATATTATCATTCTGATAATTATAGTTAGCATATCCGATTTGCATCATATGGAGCTTTTTTATAATAATAATAAATGATAAATTATAAAGTATATAGCATAAATACGTAACATAAAATATTTTTTTATTGCTACTTCATACCTTAAAATATTTTTCAATTTTAATCACAAATTTAATGTTAGTAATTATATACTTATCTATATATCAGTAAATCACAATAATCATTTTACATAATATAATTATCATATTAGTGGCAATATAAATGCAAACAACATAAATAATAAAATAAAGCTAGATCGTATGAGTAACATAATTATCATCATCATTATCTTCAGTAACTCTCCGATCACCTTTCTATTGAAGCTCCTTTAGCTTAGATTGTACACTCCTAGACCTTCTATCATGTAATTGACTATACATAAGATTGGCTATCTTTCAATCTTTGCAAGATGGATGACTACCAATTTTATCCTTGAACTACTTTTAAAGCCATGCATACTACCCTTGATCAATCCTCCTATGGTATCATCCATGCATTGAGTCAAACTTATGCTATCTAGCACCTTTCACATCAAATTTTATAATCATAATTGTCTCATTATTTTTTTTAAAAAAAAGAGTTACAATATTATTCTTACATCAATAGAACATTATTGAGTATAGCTTATATGTTCCTTTCTTCATATATGTTTTCAAGAGCTTGGTTCTTGTAGGTGGCAATTTTATTAATGTTTAATGATGAAATTTTATTATCGCATCAATGAGATGAACTTTTGATCTTATTTAATGATATATTCTTAATTTTTGAGAATGACAATCTAACAAAATTTAATTTAGGCATAGCAATTACTAAAATAAACTTAATCTATATTTATCCAATTAAATAAGGCTTAAACATTAATCATTATACGTCAATCAAGTAGAATTAGGTCAAAAAATAATCAAGAGAAAAAAAACATATTAAGCAGCAAACACTTGCAAGAGTGGAAGAAGATAACACTAAAACTAATGTTAAAATGGAGCTAGTCAAAATTCACAAAAAATAGATTAAAAACTCATCCCTTTTTCATCATAGGAGGCAAAGTTCATGGGATAAGTCCTGGGAGAGAGGAAGCTTTGATGACACCAATAGAGAGGGCGTATTCGAGGTCTACTTCACGTATAAAATATAAATTCCAATGGCTTTTGCGACTATGACCTTCCCGACCAAGATTTTTTCTTTCTTCGAGGTATCTCGCCTAGAAATAAGAAATTAAACTGCTACTAAATAAAAAAGAATAGTGGATTCCTCAGGAAGCATGTTTTATTTTTGGGATCAGAGTAATAATTATATGTTTAAATACCTCAGGAAGCTTTTTGGTGGCATAGAAGTGTTTAACCGCCAGATAAATTGTTTACCAACAATATCCCAACAAGATAAGAAGAATTTAGAAGTAAATCCATCGATCATGTTTTATCCTCATTGATATTTTTAAGGGCATGCAATATCGATCCAAAATTGGAGAATCTAACTCCTCAATGTGAGAAGGGGTGAGAACTGTTCCAGTTGGGATATTGGATAAAGATGACCCAAAGTTTCCTGATTTGTTAAAAACAATAGAGTAGTAATGTCAAAATTCAGCAGTCATCTTAGATGGGTTAGAGATAATTCCCCTTTCAACGAGTTCTCTAATCATGTTACGCCTCCTTTCTTTAATAGAGTAGTAAAGCAAGTGTAAATCGTCTTCCCTTGTGTGAGCCTTGTAGTTTTTTTCTCTGTTAGGCCAAAGGCTTTCTTTTTTAATAATGTCCACATAACGTACATTGATATCCTCCTAGTTTTGGTGAAGGATAATATTGGTAGGGTCTTTGTCTAGAAGTTTTAAGTGGGTTTCCTGGTCTTCTTTCAATGCTTTGATATGCTGCTCAAGAGATGTAGAGTCAAACTTATGAGATTTGAGTTGTTCTTTAACTAGCTTGAGTTTCTTGAAAAGTACTAGGATAGGATCCCCAGTAATAAAAATCTTCCAAGCTTTGGCGACTTTAGTCATAAAGCTAGGGTAAAGGACCCAATAATTTTTGATGTTGAATCTGTGACTCATTGGATGTATATAGTTTGAGTAGACTATTAAGGGTGAGTGATCTGAGGAGAGAGGCGGGATGGCTTTGTATGAAGAGGAGGGAAAAACCTCCACCCAATATGAGTTGCACATTGCTATGTCGATTCTTGTTTTAATTGGGGTATCCACTCTAAGATTGGACCAGGTGTAGAAAAGTCCTGAACTTGGAAGGTCAAAAATCCCCATATCATTGATGCAACCTTTAAAGTCTATAAGTTGATTGAGGGGAATAAGGTTTCCTCCAGCTTTTTCATTAGAGTATAAAACACAATTGAAATCTCTAATTACGAAGGATCGCCATATTTATAGATGATGAAGGGAAGACCACATCTCTATTCACGGCATCATTGTGAGCATATACCCAAGTCACATTGAAACTTGGGTAGGAGTACGAGGATACCTTGCTGTGAATAAAATGAGCATTTATAAGGGTAAGTATAAAGGAAATGAAATTAGAATTCCATTTGATCCATATCCTACCTCCCAAACAGATGTCAAAATTGTTGCGCTATGGGAAAGAGGTTCAGAGATAGCAAGGTTGTCAAAAACATCAAAACTAATCTTAGTTTCAAGGAGACAGATCATATCAAGATTGTGCTCTTTTATGATTCGGGCACAATCACAGGATCAGCCTTCCGCAAGTAGGCTCCTCACATTCCATCTACCAAGCTTTGGGAGGGACATTGATAGAGGGAATTAATGGTGTTTCCCTTTCTTCTTAGTTTTTTGGACTAAGAAGACAAGTGAATTTGGGGATTTGGTAGTCTCTTTGTCTTGAGTAGTCTTATAAGGGGTTTTAGGGATAGAGTCTAGTGATCTTAGATAAAGGGATTTAGATGGAGAGGAAGCAGCAGATCGGGTGGTAATATTGTAATCAGAGGTAGGGTTGGATTGAGTTTTCGCTTCTTCAATTGCAATAGGGTCTGAGTTATCCTATTCAGGAGAAGAATGTGATTGGGTCGGTAGCTGGTTCAAGTCATTTAAGGAAGTGGTAACTATATGAGGTGGTTCATTTGTATTGTCCATTTGGGTCTCTCGGTCTACTGTAGTGGAGGGGTTACGATGGAGGGGTTAAAGGGTTGTTGGGGTTTGATATGAGGGTCACCCGGGGTTTTTTGGTTCAACACAATTGGAGGTTTCCTGCTCCTACTTCACCCTCTATCAAGGGGCCGAGTAGGAGATTGATAGGCGCTTCGGAATCGAAGAAAGTGGTACAATGGGAGCAAGCATAGGGTTTCCAATCATAAAGGACGGTTGATCAATTTTATCCCATTTAAATTTAAGGGAATAGAATCGTAGGGGGATGATGGTACACGAACATAGACTCGAGCGAAAGTAAGTCGAGCTTTGGTAGCCGTGAGATTGTCCATTGCAATAGGAACCCAATTTTGCTGGCCACCTTTGAGAGCCCCTCTTCGTTCCAACAACATAAAGAAAGATTTGGGAATTTAATCCAAAGGGGGATATCAGTGAAGTTTTCTTTTATCGAGTAAGTCCCACGACCAATCGAAAGATAAACGTCAATCGCTTTAAAAAATGTGGGCCATTGTTCCAAACCAGATCATAGTCTTCCTTGCATATAAATCGGAATAAGAAAAAATCACCCTCCAAAGTTAGGAGTTCCAATTGGCCTTTAAATACCCACTTCCGCTTGATCGCTGCAAGCAATGAGCCATAAAAGGGATGTTTCCCTATCGCGTGACCAACAAGAGACAGCTCCCATTCCTTCTGGCCCGCTGCCAATTCCTCTTCCGAGAACACACTTCATCTTCAGAGGAGGGTTTATAGATAGAGAGAGGGATTGTTGTTTTCATTATGGGCATTTAGTAGCGCCTTCCAATTCCAGGATTGTACAGGTGTAGCGAGAGGAAGACTTGCTCGCGACGGACCATCGCTCCGATTTGATGATAAATGAGGAAAAGAAGAAGTAGAATCAAAATCCATTTCCGAGAGGGAAAGGAGAAGCAGAAGGTCGAGAGAAACCTGAGAGAGCGAGAATACCCGAGGGAGAGGAAGTCAACGCACCGTATAGGAGAGCCATATCGTCGTCGGGGGAAGGGGAGCACGAACCCTAGAGGAGAGCATCGGGATTTTTAACTGATTTTATTATAGATTTGGATTCAAAACTATGGCTTATTTAGCCTTTTCATAGAACTACGTAATGCATGCGGCGATGATTGTCCCTTGTACTAAAAAAATATTATTTAAAGTGAGTGTGACATCAATAAGTGTTTAAAATAGAAGTCATCATAATTAGAAAAAAAAGTAATTTAAAGGATGATTAAATTTGAGGAATTATTGCAATTATATTAAACTATGATAAAGTGATTAAAAATAATAATACATCTTAGGTAGATAACTAAATAACCAATAAAATAAAAGCGACTAAAATGTTGTTACAAACAATTTAAGAAAGAATTCATCTATTATACTCTAATTAATAATTAGAATAAGATTTATAATATGAATGATTTTTTGATCATGTCTTCATACATGTACAACGAGTTATATACTACCAAATATGGTTATATATCATATGCTTGGTAATAACAAATATAAGATTCCCACATAGACACACATATTATATATCACATGAGTCTAATGTAATTAAATAAATTATAAAGCATTATTTTACCACTTTTTTTTTTTTGCCAGCAATGAATACATTTTGACCATGTCATTCATATTGATATGAACGAGCTATATACTACCAAATAGCATCATATATCATATGCTTCATAAATGTAATTCTAATATTCTCAAATATTGGGGAAGGTGAGCGGTGTAAGTTATCTAATGTGATCAAATAGTTCATTATTGTATGCCAAAATATTTATAGTAGAGAGAATATATTTAATGTATTAACTTTATATGAAGATTGACATACGAATAATTATAGGAGGTGTTATAAGAGACACTATAGTTGCAAATGTTGCTCCTCCTCATAGCCATGGAAGATGTCGATACAATATAATAGGTATAAATTATAGAGAATGAACTCCAATATAGGTGATGATGTAAGTCGGTGGTGGCATCGCATAGGCAATAAGTTAATAGCATGCATCAATTATATAAGCGATGACGCGTGTCAATATCATTGACAATTGTGAATATTGAAGTTAGTATGTAATAGTGTAGTTGGATAACAATGGACAAAATAATGTAGTTAGGCAATATGACTATTATCAGGTGATGGTGGTAAATAAGTAGCAGTCAATCGATATTAGTCAAGTGATCATAATTGGGTGATGGTAATTAGGAGATTATAGTCGGGAAGTGGAGCTTGAGTAATTGCGGTCGATCGTTTGCGGTGGCCTAATGATAATATGGGTAGTGATAATGGTCTAACAAGTTAGTCGTATGGTTCTGATGGCGATAAGCAATTGTCTAGAGACAATGGGCCAACATTAGTCCATAGTAGGTGGTCGGACGATGATCCAACAATGTTAGTCAGTCGGTGGCTATAACTAGTAATAAAAATGGTCTACGATCGTAGTTTGATGCAGTGGTAGGTCAATTGAGATATAGATGAAGTCTAGCAATAATGGTCAGATAGTAGTGGTCTAATGATGATAATTAGGTGACAGTTTGATGAAGATCATCATGTGATGGTTCGATGACAATTGTTGAGTGGAGGTCCGACGATGGTGTTTAAGAGGAAATTTTACAATGACGATTAGGTGATAGTCTAGTGATTGCAGTTGAGTGGTAATTCATTGATGATAATCAAACAATGATAGTTTAACGACTGTGATCTAGAAAAAGTCGAGTGATAGAACTTGGGAGGCGATCCAACATTAGTGATCAGATGTTGGTACTCTTATGATGATAGTCGAACGATAGTCTAACAAGGGAAATTGAATGGTGATGGTCGAATGATAGTTGGAAGGCAATCTAGAAGCGGTAGTTGGACAACGATTGTCTAATGATGGTGGTCGATTTTGGTTCGTGGATGGCGGTTGGAGGTAGTTAAATGACAATAGTTGGGTAGCGGTCTAACGACAATTGTCACTAGAGACGCCGCAAGCGTGATTAGTGTTGATGGTCAATTGGAGATCCAACAACTATATTGAAATGACATGTTGATAATGGTGATTGGGTGACAATGACAATAATGGTGATTGAGTGGTGTACTATCTATGATAGCCAAATAGAGATGGTATGATGTTAATAGAAAGACTCAATGACCATGGTCTGCAATTCAATGATGGTAATTATACATCGATGGTTCGATAATGGTTGTTAGTGATAGTCCTATAATAGTGGCCAGGAGGTGGTTTGATGATAACGGGTGAGTGGCTATATGACTTGCCAATCTCCATCATATACGTGCATGAATTATTATGGTTGATTTATAAACAAGAGATGAAATCAAATTTAAATATTGGTCAAAGCCACTTTGATATTGTTTAATATAGAATGATTATGTTTCTTTTATCAAGTTATTAAGTTTCCAAGATGATACTCATTGACCTTTTTATATTGGCCATCTTTAATATTGTAAAGCAAAGTGAGGTTTGATCTACTTTTATTTATCTAAATTTCTCCTCAGTTATATCATTTAAGTGAACCTAAGCTCTAATTAATAATTTATTTATACAAGTTATGATTGATGGTCATGCATGTATGTATTGTTGTTTGGGTATCTAAATTTTCCTTGAATTATAATATGAAGAAAGGAACATATAAGTTATACTAAATATCAACTAGGTATCAATGTTGATATTGATGGTATTCGTGAACTGTTTCCAGTCTCTACTTTATGGAAATAATATTATATCATGTGCCATTATTCCTACTTCCGTAGTTATAGGTTTGCATTTTTACATAATATGGGAAGCAGCATCTGTTGATGAGTGGTTATACAATGGCAGTCCTTATGAACTAATTGTTCTACACTTTTTTACTTGGTGTAGCTTGTTACATGAGTCATGAGTGGGAACTTAGTCTCGATCGCTCTTGGATTGTTGTTGCATATTCGTAAGTTTTTCGAGAAGAGATGGGAGTAATGCACGAACATATGTATTCGTGGGTTCACAATATCGATCGAGCAAATGCATTACTCCATGGAAATGAAAGAATCTGAATGATAGTTAATAATTCTTTCATTTCAATATAAAGAAGAGGCTGTATGAGAGGACCTCTTGTTTCAAAAGTTATCATAGAAGCGAGAGAATCTACTATTCTATTGATGTAAGTATAATATCGTAACTCTTCTTTTTTTTAAAGTAATGAGACAATTATGATTATAAAATTTTATGTGAAAGGTGCTAGATAGCATAAGTTTCACTCAGATGCATGGATGATACCATAGGAGGATTGATCAAGGGTAGTATGCATGGCTTTAAAAGTAGTTCCAAGGATAAAATTGGTACTCATCCATCTTGCAAAGATTGAAAGATAGCCAATCTTATGTATAGTCGATTACATGATAGGAGGTCTAGGAGTTGTACAATCTAAGCTAAAGGTGCTTCAATAGAAAGGTGGTCGGAGAGTTACTGAAGATAATGATGATGATAATTATGTCACTCAAGATAATGGGACATACGATCTAGCTTTATTTTATTATTTATATTGTTTGCATTTATATTGCCACTAAATGATTATTAGATTATGTAAAATGATTATTGTGATTTACTGATATATAGATAAGTATCTAATTACTAACATCAAATTTGTGATTAAAATTGAAAAATATTTTAAGGTATGAAGTAGCAATAAAAAAAATATTTTATGTTACGTATTTATGCTATATACTTTATAATTTATCATTTATTATTATTATTATAAAAAAAGTTCCATATGATGCAAATCGGATATGCTAACTATAATTATCAGAATGATAATATGATGATTAAGATCATAAAAGGATTATTAAACAAGACAATGCATCTAGTCAGCACACTTCAGCTTTATAAATTCAAAGAAAATTCGATAGATATGACTATAAATCCAAATTAGTAGTTTTGTTTAGAAATATATATTAGATATATCAATAATAAAAAAATTTATATGATACGGATATTATTTCTTCAATTTTAAGGAGTTATCTTTTCAATATTTTATGACTTAAAATATAAAATTATTTTAGCGTGAAGATTATCTAAAGGGAAAAATAAAAAAAGACATATTGTTTAAATTAATTAGTAAAAAATAAACTTATAAATAATTTTTTTTAAAAAAAACTAAAAATGCTCACTTAGAGGCTATTTTTTTTCATTCTACGTGGCAACTATGCCGGCAGAATTGTCCTCCTAGAGGGCATTTTCAGAAAAAATTATAAGTTAATTTAAATGTTTTAAAGTTATATCATATAATACATAAATAATTAATTAAAATTATATTATAAAATATATAAAAATAATTAATTACATCACTAACTTGAACTAAAATGAACAAAATCTAAAACTCAACTTTTCTTATTAATACAAGTTTTGAAGATTCAAGCTATCCCTTGTAATTAAATAGGTTATAAAGAATCATTTTACTTATAGTCTTTGTGTGCTATGAATGTCTATTGATCGTGTCTATATACTACAAATGAGATTATATAGCTTAAACTTGGTAATTAGTGATAATTATATATAAACATACATACGAGAGGGATTCAAGATATCTGATGTAATTAAATAGTTAATAAAGTATTATTTTAGTTATAATTTCAATGTGCACTGAATAATCATTGATCGATCATGTCAATTATATCGATACAAAATATCTATGTAGCTATATCACATCCTTCTTAATTGCAATTATATGATTCCCAAATACAAACACACAAAGGATAGATATTCATGCCCATGTAATTAAATAAATCATTGGACATTACTTGGTCATATGACTGTTAAAGTTATGGCATACAAAACAACAACAACAACAACAACAGCCTTAATCCCACTATGTGGGGTCTATGAATCCTTCGTCCATGTGTGTCCTATTATGTGTCAAATTCTCATTTAATTCAAGTATACTAAGATCATTTTTTATACATCTTAACCAAGTCTTTTTAGGTCTACCTCTACCTTTCTTAACATAAGGCAAATCTAATGCATCTACTCTCCTAATCGGGTCATCGGACGGCCGACGCTTTATGGCATACTGATTAAAAATTCTTTTTCACTAAAATTTAAGCACACTAATATACATTATATTTATTAGAATTTATATTTTTGTTTTAAATCCTCTTCTCTCTAACCTATAGCCCCATTTTGTATTTCACTCTTTGGGCGGATGTCAATCTTCACTTTGTCTCTCCCACAGACCCTCACCAAAATCCAACACCATTTACGAGGGCTCCATCAAGCTTTGGTTGAATTTGATCTATCCGACTTCTCCATCGAGCTTCCACTCTCCTGCAAACCTCTCTTCCTCTTGCTTCTTGTCTCTTGCAACCTCTTCATGAACTTTACCCTAAAACGGAATGACTTTTTAATATATCTTTTGTGAATTCTAACCCGTTTCATTTCATCATTAACCGTTCATTAATAGATTCCTTAACTTATTTCATTTAGGGTATTTTTATTTTTTATTTTTTGAAATAATGCATTTATTTTAAATTACAAATAAGGGCAATGAATTACTTCATGAAACCAACATCATAATAAAAAAATAATAATTCAAGCTTGACTGATTTACAGTGCTTTGAAAACCGATCGAATCAGTTTAACTGTGAATCGATCAGTTCGACCGTTGAACCAGTCCTACTTTTATGAAACTCGTCAGTTCAATAAATTATCCCTTAATCAGTATTTTATATTATTTAATTAAATAACTAAAATTTGTAATTAAATTTATATTAAGTTTTAATAGTAATTTTGAATTATTTTAATGTAGTTATTTTTATAATCAATTTATAAATTTTTAAAATCTTATTTTATTAATATGAATATAACTAAATTAATTTATATTATAACCATCATGCAACCACTCAAATAGTTTACAAGGTTATCGTTTTTAGCTCTTTTTTCATACAATTATATTTTAATTTTGAGAATAGTAAAGGGCATTGAAATATAAGAATATAGGAATAATATTTGAATTTTTAACTTTATATTCTTATTATAAATTATATTTTAGAATATAAAAAAGTTATTTAAAAATATTTTTTTATAATAATATTTTATATACTATATTTTCTATATTAGCTATATTTTATAAAGTTTTTTAAAAATAATTTTTATTTTTAAATTTTTTATTATAGAATATATTTTTATAATAATATTTACATATTATATTTTTATGTTAAATATATTTTATAAAGTTTTTAAAATAATTTTTATATTTTAAATTATATAGTTTTGATACAAACTATAAATTTTTTAAAATTATATTTCTATTATATTTTATACTAATTTTCAAAAACTTATATAATAAATTTTTTGATATATTTAATACACTCATCTAAATTTACAACACACAGTAATTATAACTTTGTGAGCTTTATATCAATCTTTAAATTTATAATTATTAGTAATATTATTTAAGTATATTTATTTATTTATTATTATATATTTAAATTATTATATGATTTAATTAGATTTATATTTAATCATTTTAATATTTATTACATCCAGGTTCAACCACCGATTAAAACCCTAGTGAACTATCAACATTGAACCTCTCTCTTTCGATCTATGTCTGACCGATATTCACAACCTTATAGTAATTTATCAAGTTCTTATGTATAGCATGCATTCAATGGATTAGTGCATTGATCTTAGAGAATGAGTCCAAGAAACTTGATCTACTCAAACTAGTCATTCTCCACTAATCAATATGACCCATCTAGCACACTATTTAACACAATCTACATTATCACCTACAAGCATGCATTCAGAGAAATATAAATAATATAATCATCTAAAATTAATTTGAATAAATCAAGTTTTGTTTAGAAATATGTATATTATTATTTTTAATTGTAATGAGTTATCATTTCAATATTTCATCATCTAAACTTGAAGAACAACAAAAAAAATTTATAGCAGAAGATTTTTTTTTTTTCGTGATTGTATTACACAAATTTTTTATAAAGGATGAACAGAGCATAAAAATTACTTCAAATTGATATTTGTCTCAATATATATTAGGATAATAAAAAATTCCTTTCGATCGAGCAAAACTCAGTCTAGAAAGCCTTACAAATGACTTGAAATTAAATACTTGGCTTCTTTGCTAATTTTGATTAATAAAATACATAAATGAATCATAACTTTTAATAGAGTTGTAATATATAATACACTCGTCATTGTATTTGTCACATGCTTAGAGACTGTTTGGGATCAATTTAGTTATATATTTTTTATTTCTATTTTTTATGTTATTTTTAATAATATGTTTATTTAGTGTAACTTTTAAGCCTTTTTTTTTTAATAGTCTTGAGTACTCTGCTTCTAACCAGCTATGTCTAAGCCAATTTGCCTTCCTCGTCTGATACATATATTCATTCCTACTGAATATTTTCTTGATTTTGGAAATTAAAAATATATATGATAAAACATTAACAACATTTATTACAAATGATGGAAATAGACGATCACATAAGTAAGAAGCAACATATTGTTTACATAGTCACCATTATTGTTCAAAACATGACAATTGGATTTTAAGACTACATTAAAATTATAAGCTAAATACTACAATAGGATTTTAGGCTATCATTTAATTTCTCACTTTCATTTGAGAAACGAAACTCCACGTAATCATAATAGTTGAAAGCTTTGAACTGTAAAGGATGCTTCTCATCAATTAACTCCTCTTGAACTTTTATTTTATCATCAATGAAAGATGGAATTGTGTTGAAAACCACAGAGTATCGTTCTTTGATGTCATCCATTTTTACTCGATGATTAGGAGCATTCAGTCTTCCATTTGTCCTAACCTAGCAAATGCCTAACAAAAATGATTTTCGTAAATTACATAATTGTGGGCTCCAAAAATTCACCACCGACCTCTTTTGATGAAAAGAGTGGTTTAAAATATCGGTGTAATTTTCAGAAGGTAGAAGAGATAGTAGATAAGACACTACCCAGAGATTTCATCCTCATTTTGCGAGGACTTTAGATCTGGTTCTATGTTTCCTATAAAGCAAGCCTAGTTAATTACCCCTCCCGAAAGAGAGAACTTTCGAAAAGCTAGTCATTAGATCGCTAATGTATATAATAGCGATGTAGAGTTTTAGAATTTAGATTATGAAATTCATCATTTTAGCTTAAACCGGATGGTTGGGGAATGATGACGCGTCATCTAGATCCCATGGTTCCATATCCGAGATTTATGTAAACAATATGTTGCTTCTTACTTATTGAATATGCTAGAGATTTAATATGTGAATCATAATGATCTTTAAGTCCAAGCTTTCAAGGATCAACCTATGGATGATTTGAATGAGCTCTTGCATATACATATTTCCATACTATGTTGCTAAAAATAAAAAAAAAAACAAATTAAACATATATTAAGATCAGGACCTTCGTAAAATAATTTCCTTAAAAATAATATGACAAGAAATGCATGACCGGAAAGAATCATTTCCTGTAAAATGGTATTGGCATATTTTTTGAACCGCACTTAGGGAATAAGGGTCGATTTGAAGAGCTAAGAAAGGAAAGCCGCTTCAGTAAAACCAACCATGAAATGGCAATAAATGGCAAAGTTGTTATCACTTAATTTTTCCATTGTCTGCATGTCAAAGAGCTCGGGACGGCCAGCCCAAGCAGATTATTTCGTAGCTCAGGATTAACCTTATCATAAATAACCTCAAATGCTCCATGAGTTTGTAGAGCTTGTGCCACTGCCTCTTGAGTTTCATGTGCCTTTCTATTACTTTCAAGCATGTCTATGTCACCCAAATCTGCTAGCAAGCTTTTATTCTGAAACCACCAGGGATCCCATCTTTGCTTATTACTTTGCTTTCTTTCTTTTTTTCCCCTTTATTTTGGATGTGTCGAGCTCCTTCAACTCAATGGGAATTTATATAATGTGTTAAAGATTCCATTCTGGAGATGCCTTCAGGAGGTTCTCTGATATGAACACATATCCCCAAGCCAACAACAGAAACAAAAGAAACAGAAGAAGGCCGGATTGGCTAAAAGATTTCACAAGTATGGAGAAAATAGAAAACAGAGAATAAATTATAGCCTTAGAAGAGGAATAAAGAAATAAATATTAGCAAATTATTACAAAACAAGAAATAATTACTAGAATAATAAAAGCTCCCAAAAGAGCAGTGAGAGATACATCAAACAAGCACTGAACTCCCGGGAACCATATACAACAGAGAAGTTGCTTAACACTGGCAGGGAAAGACTCATCCAATACAAATGAAATAATGTGGAAAGATTAGTAAAACAGAAGACTGATATGCAAGAAATCAAGAAATACAATAATACACAGCAAGAACTATAATGTAATCTAACAAATTAGTTACAAAGACATAATGATGAACCTTCTAGAAGAGAAACGAAATTAAAAGAGAGATCAAAACAAGAGGGGATCAAAAATTATCTCAAGAACTCCTCCTCCTCGAGCTTCTTCCTTCCGAACCTTTTCAGCGGATCGCCAATCCTTCCTCTGAGTAATTGGCCATCTCTCTAGATCACTCTCTCTCTCGAAGCTCTCTCGAAACCTAATCTCTCGAATATCAGCGACTTCGGGCATTCATTCATCCGTACATTCAAGCTTGTCTCTCCAACATCAATCCACTTCCAACAATGATCAGGAACCGTAGGATAAAATAACACATCAAAGGGTCTACAAGAAAGCAACTACATCCGACGGTTCAAGAAACAGCTCAAGAGAAACGCAATCCAAGTGATCCAATCCAACGGCTGAGTTTAAAGGTGCTCAATCCAATGGATCAGAAAGCACCAGAAAACCTTCCTTCCTCCTCTCCACTGGGTTCGATAACTGGGTCAACTCAGTGAACAGACTCAATCCAAGCCGGTGCAGTCCAATCCAGAGAAATCGAACCCAATCAGGACCGAATTGGGTACGTAATAACTATTCACTCCTCACTCAATTACGTAAATTAGTCATTGGGTGCCCTTGTTGATTCCCATAACTCAAACAATGGCGATGGCACAAGACACATAAAACTATTGATGAATGTGTAAAGATCAAAAAAAATGATGAGCAAATGCAATCCATTACTATGATACTAAATGAAGTATCCAGAAGATTATCGCAATAGGAGAAACTTGATAAATCCTCTCAAGATCAGCAACAATCACAGGTATGTAACTCATACCCACCAGAATTTCCTAATCATACTAGACCTCAATTTCAAACAGACTATCAAAGTTGATATGCCAAGATTCAATGGTGACAACCCATATTTGGGCGTGATCAATTTTTCCAATATTATAACCTGTCTGAAGATCAAAAGTTCATAATTGCTTCTGTGTACATGGATGGCCCTGCACTTAGCTGGTATCAGTGGATGCATGGCAATAAACAATTAAATACATGGAATCAGTTCAAAGAGCAAGTAATTCAGAGGTTTGGACCCTCCCTTTATAGAGATTTAAGGGGTGAATTGGCTAAACCGCATGTAATCCACAGTGAGTTTTACAATGAAAGAGAGCCAACCATTTCAGAATTCCTCCTGAATTTTACGAGTTGTTTTGAATCTGGATTAAAACATGACATTAAAAGAGAAGTGAGGGCACTACAGCCAACCTCATTACAACAAGCTTTTCAATTAGCCAAGTTAATGGAAGACAGATTACAAGATGACATATCTACAACCTGACCTTCCGATTTTCTACACACCTAATGAACAAGTTTACGCTGCCACACCAAAGAATGGCAACCACTATCCACAATACCCAACAAAGACCACAGATACCCATTCAGAAATTAACTACTGCTCAATTGGAAGACAGAAAAAGAAGAGGTCTTTGTTTCAATTGTGATGAGAAGTTTCACAGGGGTCATATGTGTAAATCCAAACTCTTTACTCTTGTAGTAGTCAATGATGAGCAAGACTACCCTATTCAAACTGAATCATGGCAAGATCTTGATTTAATTCAGGAAGAGCTCCCTAAAATCAGCCTTAATGCTTTTACACGACAGTCAAATCCTAGAACTCTAAGGTTACAGGGAATGATTGGCAACAAACAAGTTTAGGTGCTTATTGATAACAACCACAACTTTATTCAATCTAAACTTGCCAAGTTTCTAAACCATACAGTCACATCCGTCTCAGTTTTTAAAGTGTTAGTAGGGAATGGAGAGACTCTACAGTGTTCTGGAGTTTGCTCTAATATTCCTATTCACCTACAAGGATACACTTTGACCTTGCTACCTTCTTGATGCAAGATGTGGTGTTAGGAGTTCAATGGCTGGAACAATTAGGTGAATGCACAATGGATTACAAAAAGCTCACCATGAAGTTCTATCAAAATGACAAAGTAATTCAACTACAAGGAGATACTTCAACAAAAGTAGACAACATTATATTCCATCAGTTTACCAAGTTGCACAACCGTGAAAGATATCATTTCTTACTTACATCGGAGGAATTACCGAGGAACATGTCCCTACTGAAACTTACCGCAAGCATACAACAGGTATTAGCACAATACCAAGAATTGTTTCAGGATCCAGTTACCTTGCCTCCCCAAAGGGATATTGACCACCAAATACAGCTGCAACCTGGAACTCAACCTGTCAAGGTTAAAACCTACAGATATCCTCACTTTCAAAAAATAGAAATAGAAAAACTTATTAAAGAAATGATGGATACAGGCATTATAAGGAAAGTATCGGCCTTTCTCATCCCCAACATTGCTAATAAAAAAAAAAGATGGCACTTGGCATTTTGTAGTGATAGGCCTTAAACAAATTCACCATACTGAGAGTCTATACCAACCAAAGGACATTTACAAAATCGCTGTAACATGAAGGTCACTATGAATTCATAGCAATGCCTTTTGGTTTAACCAATGCCCTTCAACCTTTCAAGCACTAATGAATTGCTTAAGCCATTCTTAAGAAAATTTGTTCTAGTTGATGATATACTCATATAGCCAAACCTTGGAATTACAAATCTACAAGTGCTGAACAATCAAGAAACACACCTTATATGTCAAACCATCCAAATGTTCTTTTATTCAAAATAGAATAGAATATTTGGGACATATTTTATCGACAAGGGATGAGGTGGATCCCAAGAAAATACAAGCAAGACAAGCATGGACTATGCCAAAGTCAAGAAAGCTTAAGAGGATTTTTGGGATGGATATTATAGAAAGTTTGTCAAAACTATAAATTGCTTCCCTCTAACATCAATGCTTGCCAAAACAACAGCCCAATCGAGAGGAATCAACAAAGATTCACAAAATTGAAAGAGGCTATGATAACATTACCGCATAGCATTTCCCAATTTTACTATGCCATTTATCCTAGAAACAGATGCCTCTGGGACAGCAATAGTAGCTATATTAGCTCAGAATAATCACCCTTTAGCTTATTTCAGTAAAAAGTTAAATCCTACAATGCAAAAATCCTCAACTTATGCTAGAGAACTCTATGCTATCATGCAGCTTGCCGATGGAGACAATATTTACTGGGTGCCAAATTTACTATCAGAACTGATCAGAAAAGTATTAGAGAATTATTACAACAAACTATCCAAACACCTGAGCAACAAAGGTTCTTACTTAAACTATTGGGATTTGATTATACTATTGAGTATAAACTAGGAGCTTCCAACAAAGTTGCTGATGCTTTATCAAGAAAGGAACCCAACACAGAAACAAATTCTAATGAGAATCAAATTGTATGGTCCTACATCTATATGCTTATACTCACCACAACATTACTTAGATTAAAGAGGAAACTAACTCCAACTAACTACAAAACTACGCAACAAATGACAACAATGTTTCCAAAATATAAAATATTAAAGGATTAATTTACTATAAAAATATGATTGTCATATACCGAATTGGATATCGTAAAGAATTATCGAGAATTACATTCCACACCAAGGAGGGCATCGGCACTCATAAAACTTTGGCTAGAATTGCTCGAATTAAAAACACATAAAAAAAAGACATACAACACTTCATAACTTGCCTATGTCAACGAGTGAAATATGACACTCAAAGCTGCAGGGTTATTACAACCTATACCTACCAACATTTGGGAGGAAGTATCAATGGATTTTATTACAGGTCTACCAAAGTCTCATAACAAAATTGCTATATTAGTGGTGGTAGACAGATTGTCAAAATATGCACATTTTTCAGCACTGCCAACCAGTTTTACAGCCTCCTACATAGCTCACCTATTTGTTTCAGACATTGTCAAACTGCATGGTATACCCCAAGGAATAAGATGAGAGACCCTCTATTCATGAGTAATTCGCAAGAAATATTCAAATTAAGTGGTACTACATTAAGCCAGAAGGTTACCACCCACGATAGATGGTAAACCGAGGTTACCAAAGAATACTGAAGCGATCTAAGGAGTTTTGTTATGGATGCTAGAAATTGGTTACAATTTATGCAAGCGAATTTTCCTATAACACATCCATCAATACTTCCACCAAAATGACTCCTTTTCAAGCAGTTTATGGTAGACCTCCTCCTACAATCATTCCATATCTTACTACATACTAATCCGTAGACTTATTACAACAAAGGGACAAGATCATACAAATACTTATAACAAATTTACGGAGGCTCAAAACAGATGAAACAAATTACCGATAAACACGTAAGAGAGCTTCAATTAGAAGTCAATTATTAAGATACAACCCTACGAGACTTCTGACAGGAATCAATATACCAAATTACAAAGAAGGTATTATGGGCCTTTTAAAATACTTAAAAATAGGAATGGTGGCTTATAAAATTGAATTACGCACAAAGAAGAATACATAATCTATTTCACATATCATTAAAACCATGACAAGACTCTACTATCCATCCAAAGATAGCTATCAACCCAATTCGAGATGGACAAATGCTTATTAGACCTATCAAAGTCCCGACCAGTAAATATACTAAGGGGAGATCAACGATCAAAGAAGTACTAATCAGTAGGATGCTAAACAAATACATCTTGGGTAACAGAAAGAAATGCGGAAAATTGATTTTGACCTGAGGATAAGGTCGGGTGGGGAGGGAGTAATGATATGAACACATATCCCAAGCCAACAACAAACAAAAGAAAGAAAGGGATTGGCTAAAAGATTTCACAAGTATGGAGAAAATAGAAAATAGAGAATAAATTACTTTTAGAATAGAGAGGAATAAAGAAATAAATATTAGCAAATTATTACAAAACAAGAAATAATTACATCTAAATAATAAAAGCTCCCAAAAGAGCAGAGAGATACATCAAATAGTGAACTCCCAGAACCATATACAAGGAGAAGTTGCTCAACACAAGGGAAAGACTCATCCAATACATAACATAAAATGAAAGATTAGTAAAATGTAAGACCGATATGCAAGAAATCAAGAAATACAATTGAATACAAATGAGGCAAGAACTATAAATAATCTAAATTAGTTACAAAGATATAGCGATGAACCTTCTAGAAGAGCAACCAGAAACTATAAATAGAGAGGAGATCAAAACAAGAGGGGATCAAAAAATTATCTCAAGAACTCCTCCTCTGACTCCAGTCTTCTCCTTCCTCCTCCGAACCTTTCTCACGGTGGACGTCGCCGGAATCCTTCCTTAGACCGGAGCAACGCCGGCCATCTCCCTCTGGATCGCTCTTCCTCTCAGAGCTCTCTCTCAAGAATCCTAACTCTCTCGAATACCCAAAATGACTCCCGAGCCAATCTCTTCCCAATTCAAACGAGAAGCGTCCTCAGGAAGCTTCATCAAACGGCAAAGATAAAATCAATCGCAGCACCTCCATTCCATCAGACGATCCTTAGTCATCCCGTACATCAAGCTTGTCTCCCTCCAACACCTGTAATCCACTCAGTTCAACAATGATCAGGAACCGCAGGATAAAATAACACATCAAAGGGTCTACAAGAAAGCAACTACATCCGACGGTTCAAGAAAGCAAGAGAAACGCAATCCAAGTGATCCAATCCAATGAGTTAAAGGCGCCAATCCAACGGATCAAAGCACCGAAAACCCTTCCTCCTCTCACGACTCTGGTTCACCACTGGGTCAACTCGGAACACTCAATCCAAGCCGGTGCAGTCCAATCCAGAGAAATCGAACCCAATCAGGACCTGAATTGGCACAGAACAGAACTATTCACTCCAGCCTCACTCAATTCTGAAATTAGGCCGTATCATTCTCTCTAAGTTATTCGTCATTTTTAAGGTTTGCGTTCAATATTGGTTACAACTAAATACAATTCAAGCTGTTCAGTTTTAAAATAAATTTTACAAAGTCATAGCTTATTTGATGAATTCAAGACTCTCGAAATAAAATAAAAAATTTATTGAAATACAGTGTAAAATAAATGAATGTCATCGGAATTAGAAAAAAAAATGATTTAAGGACATATTAAAATAAAGGAATCACTACATCTAATTATGATAAGGAAATTTAAAATCAATTTTAATTGTTTGGATATGAATAATAATAATAATAATATCCCCTTTAGCTTAATGTCATGACAAAAAAGCGTACAGCACTAATTAACGTTGTTAGAAAAAAAAGTTTTGGAACAATAGACTTTGTCCTTCAGGAGCACGATGAATTGAAAAATCAAAATTCATAAATTTTACTCTCATTAATAATTAAAATAATTATTATAATAAAACTTTATCCTCCATTATGATTTTATTATCTCGATGAATGATTACTTATTTTCATCATTTTAATTTTAATTCTAACCATTCAAATGAGATTTACTTAACAATTTTTTACGATGAATAATTATTGCATCATTTAATGAAGATAAACACTAATTGATATTTTATTTAATTTATTTATATAAGCTATGATTGATGATCGTTCACTATTTATCAGATGATTTCAATAGTGATTTAAAGGATATCATCTCATAATTACTTATATAATTTGGATCTTTATGAGGAGGCTTAACAATATTTACTCCCATGTAAGATATATCTATATTATTATACTCTGTTAATCATATTGAATATGCCAGAGAGTTGATATGTGAATCATAATGATCCTTTAAGCTCAAACTTTCAAGAATCTTCTCATGAATGACCTTTATGAGCTCTTGCATATGATCGGCGTACTTCCATACTGTGTTGCTAAAGAGGAAAATAAGTAAAATTAAATATGAGATGAGAAGTTTTTTCAAAAAAATAAAAACTTAAGATAAAATTAATACTTTAAGCAACATGAAGTATTTCTGCATGCTAGAAAATCAGTTGTGGTAGAGTAAAAGTTTTCGCTTCATGAAATCCAAAGACACGATTTAAAGAGAAACAAGAAAACTCCAAAATTTTACGAAAACCTCAAAAGAGGAAAACCACGCTGCTTCAAAAAAGCTTCCAGTACTGTTTGAGTCAAGATCTTCCCAAACCGGATTCACAATTGTATATGAGAAAGGGACAACAAATAAGCAGTAATACAATGTGAAGATGATGTTGATGCGATGTTGACGAATGACGGCGATACGATGTTGACGATGATGTCAATGTTAATGTTGGATGATGATGATGACCGACGATAGTGGTGGGTGATGATGACCGGCAACAATGGTCGACGATGGCGAGGATCTGCGGTGGCGGCGGCCGGCGGCGGTGGTTGACGACCGTCGAGTGGCACGATTGTGCTTGGAGGATCTTTAGAGCTCTCTCTTCTCTCTTGCTTGGGCTCCCCTTCTCCTTCACTTGGCCTCCCCTCATATGAGGAATGAGGGGTTATTTATAGAATAGAGGTGACGCTCAGAATACATTAAAACCCGAACCGCTCCACTTCATCGAATGGCTCAAAATGATCCCCTTGATCATATAATTTATTTTGTGTATTTGAATGCTCAAATGATGTCGAAATTATGAGATCTTGGGGTTGTTTGATTCGTCACAAGACGCTTCGATTTTATAAAACAATCCATGTTTGAAAGATATTTAGGGATTTAAGCGATATCCCAAAGTTTAAGAATATTTTAAGTGCTTGATCACCGGTTTAACTTCGGATCGGATTACTTTTAGCATCAATATTCGTGCATCGACTAGTAGAGTTTTCAGGGTCATATCAAGTATAAATAAATAAAAAATGAAAATGTAAATAACCAACCAACCCACCCAAAAAAATCATAAAAAAACTATGGAAATTATGATATTAGACTAAATGAACTTCATAATAAATTAAAAGAAATTCTTTCTTATAAGGAATTCTATAATAATAATAATAATAATAATAATAATAATAATAATAATAATAATAATAATAATAATAAAAACACTGTAGTTGCAACAGAATAAGATTATTAGAAAGAAACATTTCCTTGACGCCAAACAATATTGACATATTGTTGTACAGAGGCTAGCGAGTTAGGCTTTGTGATTTGGAGAGCTAAAAAAAGATAGCCTGGCCTCTAAAAAAGACCAATCGTGGTATGACAAGATTGTATTATCAGGTAATTTTCCAACCTTCTGCATGACGAAGAGCTGAAATGGCCTGTCCAAACAGACTATTTCGTAGCTCAGTGCCTACTATCCTAAACAACCTCAAAACCTCCATGAGTTCGTACTGCTTGCGCTACTTCCTCTTGAGTTTCTGCCCAGGCCATCCTGTTAATTCTAAGCATTTCTATGATACTAAAGTCTACGTTTGGTAGCAAAAGCATGTTTTTGCTGATACCACCAAGGGATCTCATCTTTCCCAACAGCTTATCAGCAATTTTTTTAAAATAAGTATGATTAGAATGCTAATTAGGTAATTAACTATGGTTAAAAAATTTTTCAAAGTAATGCCAATTACTAGGCAATTAGCTAGTCACGCCGGATACGACGTATGGTGCCACGTTGAAATGAGACCGACCGCTTCAGATTGAGTCGTCACCAAGTCGACTTGCTTCAGATGTTTTTTTTTTAAACTAAGTATCATTGATTTACAAAACTTGGGATATAAGTATGATATTAAGTCAAAAATAATTCTTATTGTGCTAAGTATCTTTATATTTTGATTTGCATTACTTCTAATAATTATTATATGATTTTAACATAAATATTAGTAATCACATGTATCTTCTATATTTAGATTTATGTTTTAGTGACTTGAGATTAGTATATTGATTGATTTAGCTTGTGAAGTTAATCTTTATTATTGTGTCTTTTGTAATAGAGTCACTTATTACCTTTCTTACTTAATTTACACCTTGATTCATTTGTATAGTGACAAACTTTTAAACAAATTTGTTTTATTACAAGTTTCTAAGCTAAACCGCTTTGAATGTCATACTACAAAAAACAGAAAAAGAGTTGAGAAACACCGTTTAGTTTGATTCAAGTAGTTCAAAGAAAGTGCATATGAAATATAATAACATGATCTGAGTATTTGCATCCCAATTTGAAGAAGTACATTCAACTAAGTAAGAGTCAATAAGCATAAATGATCAATGAATAAAATAGATAAAAGAAACATAGCATAGACGACAAATACACCCCTAAACATCTAATGCCTTGACCTGTGTGGAATCGCACCACCCTGTGTTGGTTGTGAATGGCATATTTTAAAGAAAGCTCCTTCAGGTTAGTAATAAGATAAGACAGGGGCTATTTTATAAATGCATGAAAAGTGTGACTGAGGAAGAGTTTAAAGAGGCTTGCCGTGAAGAAGGCAATTTGCATGATCATGCTTTTGCGAGCTTTATAAGATTAGATCCAATCCCAGATTCGCCAGGACTCATTCTACATGGGCATCTTGTCAACGCAACGTAGTGAGTCCAATGAACAATGTACCATGGAATATCTAAACCAACAAGTTCTCCACGATTATTTCTTGGGGTTGGAAAAGGTTATGGAGACATGATCGGAATGAACATGACGAAGACTTCAAGTGTAGTCATTGATTGTTCAAAAGACCACCCAATTCTAAAATAAGCGCTATGTTTTATACAAGAAAGGTTTACACTATGTTTGAAGAGGAATTTTGCATGGAGTTGGAGGCTATCAAGAACTAAGTCGGATGACGACCATGGAGTTTTGGTGTGAAACTTAGAGAATAAAAATGCATCCAAAATATGGACTGCATTTCGATAGGACTACCCTAGAAGTAACTTGTACTTGCAAAAATTTGAAATGATGGGATTACTTTGTATGATGAGTTCTTAGTCGGGAAGATGTTGTGCGATTGGACAAGTATCTTCTCGCGATGGTCTACCGAGCAAAGAGGATATTTACTTTGATAGTGCATACAAAAATTAAGAGATGTGGCAAGCAGATGGAAATGCTTGACATTATTTTTGAACCACATAAGTCGATATGCATATCAAATAAGCGTCGGCAGGCAATAAGAGAGCCAGGACTATATGCTTGGATCCCTAAAAAACTATATGATGATGTCGACTCTATAATAAGTGGAAATTCTCCTCCAGCTGACAAAGCAGTTAAGAAGAAGAAGTCAACCACAATAGATAAGAGAAAAGACATCTTAAAAGATCGTTAAGCAGCGAGGGTGTTTCCAACTCAAGGCATAAGGGATATTGGGAGAGATCCAAGAAAGCCAAGAGTAATTTTCTATTTGCATATTAGTTTTAGTATTTTAAATACATTAATCTTCAAACCCTTCTACTTTTTTTATTGCAGAAACCAAAGTACAGTTTGATAGTATTGCTGAACGTGTTTCGTCACAAGTTGCATCACCTTTCTCTGTTATGCTAGAGTGTTTTTCAGAGGTACATACAGAATATCACACATCGATGCTGTAAGAAATCATCAACTAAAATGATGTTCTACATGCAAGAATTTAACTTGAAGCTCCATAATTAATCGGTCAAATTTGAAGGTACAATGATGATGGATATTATTTCGTGAAAATATTTTGATGCATGACATTATCTAGTTTTGTTCTGACGTATAATCTTTTCTCCAATTCTTTAGAGTCCCAAAGATGACTCTCTTTAACTTAACAGACACACTAAGATATTTAGACTATATTTAGCTAAGGGATTTTATCACTGGTTTGTTTGTAGCTCTTTAAGCAATAGTGATTGAGTTAATCCCCTACTGAGGACCTTGTAATCATTGGACTGTAGCAATAAATATGTACAATAAATAACAGATCGTTTATTGCCTTTTTTCCAGTTTATTTTGCCTGATTCTAGAAATAATGTTCATTACATTCTAGTTCAGGTAATTTGAAAGCTATTTGGATGGTTTCTGGGGGGTATTTTGCATATGTAATCTGTGTACCTCTTTGGAGGGTACAGATCATTTATGGACTTTTTTTTCCAGTTTATTTTGCCTACTTCTTATGATTATGTTTAGGGCATTCCAATGGAAGCATTTGGAGATAATTTGGATGGTTTCTGGGGGGTATTTTACATATGTACTCTCTGTACCTCTTTGGAGGGCACAGATCATTTTTGATCTTTATTTCCAGTTTATTTTGCCAACTTCTTATGATTATGTTTAGGGCATTCCAATGGAAGCATTTGGAGGCAGTTTGGATGGTTTTTGGGTGGTATTTTGCATCAGATTCTGTGTACCTCTTTGGAGGTACTGATCATTTTGACATTTTTTCATTTATTTTTCCTACTTCTTATGATTATGTGAACAACAAAAGCATTTGGAGATTTGGATGGTTTCGGGGATATTTTGCATCTGTACTATGTGTACCTCTTTGGAGGGTACAGATCATTTAAGACCTTTTTTTCTAGTTCATTTTGCCTACTTCTTATGATTATGTTCAAGGCATTTCAATGGAAGCATTTGGAGACAATTTGGATGGTTTCTGGGTGGTATTTTGCATTTGTACACTGTATACCTCTTTGGAGGGTACAGATCATTTATGACCTTTTTTTCCATTTTATTTTGCCTACTTCTTATGATTATGTTTAGGACACTCCAATGGAAGTATTTGGAGGTAATTTGGATGGTTTATGGGTGGTATTTTGCATATGTACTCTGTGTACCTCTTTGGATCTGATCATTTATGACCTTTTTTGCTTTTTTGTGATTATGTTTAGGACATTCCAATGGAAGCATTTGGAGGCTGTTTGGATGGTTTCTGGTCAATATTTTGCATCTGTACTCTATGTACCTCTTTGGAGGGTACAGATCATTTTTGACCTTTTTTTCCAGTTTATTTTGCCTACTTCTTATGATTATGTTTAGGGCATTCCAATGGAAGCATTTGGAGACTGTTTGGATGGTTTCGTGATCTGCATTTCTACATTTTGGAGATGAGCATTAAGGACTTCTTTTCCGTTTTTTTACTTCTTTGATTATGTTTACATTATAATGGAAGCATTTGGAGACGTTGGATGATTGGTGGCTTTTGCATCAGTCTGCACTTTTGGAGTGTGATCCTTTTGGGACTTTATTTCTAGTTTATTTTGCCAACTTCTTATTATTATGTTTAGGGCATTCCAATGGAAGCATTTGGAGGCAGTTTGGATGATTTCTAGGGGGTATTTTGCATCTGTACTCTCTGTACCTCTTTGGAGGGTACAAAGCATTAAGGGACTTCTTTTGCCAGTTTATTTTGCCTACTTCTTTTGATTATATTTAGGGCATTCCACTGGAAGCATTTGGAGACCGTTTGGATGATTTCTGGAGGGTATTTTGCATTTGTACTCTCATAATGTGGCGACAAATTTGAAAAGCCTCTTAATCTATTGTATTTATAATATGCAATAATTGAAAATAATTATTATATAATTAAATGTTAAATGTTATCTCTTTCGGACAAGTTTCATTATAGTTATAACAGAATTAAATTTTTCATATTGCAATGTGACGAAAAAAATACTATTTTTAATAATAAATTAACTTATTTTGTTTTGTTTCATTTAAATAAATAAAAGTCTGATAAGGTTCAAGTTAATATTCAACTTATACCACTACATATACTAAGAATACATATAATTTTTTTAACCGCTTATTTTCATACTAAAAAATAGCTAACAATCATAATCGTATTTTAATACATATAAAATTCAATTAAAATATCATGATTTTACAATCAAAATTTACTTACACCAACCACAATAATTTTACAATAAAACTTTTAAAAAAAAGATAATCCCTAATGGCGAATCCCTAATTTAATTTTATGCATTAATTTTATGCATTACGGACAACATTTATTTTATGCATTCGGTTGCATTAATTTTATGCATTCATAAAAAAAATGATCATAACATAAAATGATTTTAAATGCATTTCTTTCAAGTATAGCCCCAAAAACTAAATCTATAAGATAAAAAATATGATTGCTGGAATAAAATATCATCCCAGAGTAAAATATCAGTGAAATCAAACTATATGAAATGAGTGAAAAGAAGTTACAAAAAGTAGAGTAAAATATCATCCCAGATCCATAAACGATCCATGCACTTCAACAAATAGTAAGCCACCAAACCGATGCATTATAGAAAATCCTATATCAAACTAAATATTGTTCTCACTTTGGATTTTAAGTCCCAAACAAAATGTAGCGTAGAACGCCTAAATATATTCATCTTCTTTGGCCAATCCGGTCTACCCAATCCACTTTGGTTTCACGCCTCCATGTATTTGCACAAACATTCGCATGATTATTTTTTGGATCACTCACCATTATTTCGATTGGCCATTGGATCAGAAAAGACGCCGATCTTCAACAAGTAATTTGATTTGAATAGTAACATAATCCCAATAAGTTGGGAAATAAAATGTTAAGAGTCAAATTTGAAAGTTCTTATCTCTGAAGAATGCTCTTATGGGTTGGTTTGGGTAATGAAAAAATACTGTGCCTGACTTAATATGCCCAAGGAGTGTCCATTATATCTATAACAAGTAAGAACTCGACACACTATCTGCGGATGACATCTTTGGATGAACATTTTGCTTTCCGTCTTTAGGCCGTACCTGGCATAACTCCGCGGGAAAAGAAGAGAATGATTATACATTATAGCTTTTATCTAAACAAACAAGAACTGAATCATAATACCCAACATTCTTGTGGGGTAACATACCCAATGCAAGCATGACCACAGATAATACTTCGCAGTAAGAAGGTGAAGGCATCAATGTGTGTGCATCGAGAGATATTGATCTCAAGAACTCATCATCCGCCTCAATAATGATATTCCCCAAATGTATCACCCGCAAGTGATAAATATTTTAAATTAATTAAACGAATAGGTTCTTTTATGCATGAAGATTGAGGATTGACTTACTTCTCCTCGAATCGGGAGCATGACGTGTCAATAAGATCGAGCATCAGCTTAGGAAAAATAGCTCTGGATGAGAACTCAACAACATGAAGTGCCTCTGATGCCTGCAACGAAATTACGAATGATAAAAGTTAATGATGAAGAGCTAGATTCACTATGAATAAATGATCGATCTACTGAGATGATTCATATCTCCGACTGATGCTCCTCCACCACAACAATAGTAGTCTGTGGGTCATCGACCTTTATTGGCTCATCTTTGCAAACTTATAAAAAATTTTAGTGAAATCTATTTCTATTTCTCAAATTTAAAAGAAAGTAACTTAATACCTCTGCTGCCGGCTTCTCATCTTGAGTGGAGGCCACCACATCACTTATTTTTGCTCGAGACTTCCTGTAAGTGTGTGTGAAGGGGGAAGTAGTAGCTTTCCTCTTTCTTATCTGCTGAGCTTTAACACCACGCTCAATCGCCGACATGGTTTGAGCATCGTCATGTGTAGTGGTGGCCTCCACAAGAACTTCACCTACGGTCAATTCCACATGGACTTCCCCTTTTGAAGTATCCAACTCCATAATGGAAGCTCCTGTGGTAGCCTCCACAAGAGCTTCCTCTACGGTACCCTCCTCAGGGGCTTTACAAGTGGTAGCCTCCCCAGAGGTACCCTCCATAGGGGAAGCTCCTGTGGTAGCCTCCCAAAGAGTTTCCCCTATGGTGACCCCCACAAGAACCTCCCCTACATTTGGGGTGGTGGAACCCCACTGCCTGGCAAGAACTTCTTCGATAGTAGCAACCCGCAAATCAAGCCCATCCATCCTCTCCATCATTGTTGCATGAAAAGATGATACTATCTCTTTTAAGTCCTTTAAACCTGTAAGTATCCTCTCCACCGCAAAATATGTTGTGGGGATAGTAACAGAGGGCAGGCTAGAAACAGTGGACGGGGGAGAATATCAAAGAGAGACATATGGAGAGTCTGCACTAATTGGACTTAAAATAGACATCTCCTCACATGTAGATTATTTGGGGGGACAGAAGGAGCAGTTCTCCTCTTCTAATATATCCTCGAATGAAAGGCATACCTGTGGTAAACCGATAAAAAATGTGAAGACATACAACATAAATAAAGGCATTCTTATAAGAACTAAGTGATATTATTATATGTCACATGGTGTCCTCCCAAACTAGTGAAAGAATTTTTTGGAAACTCTATTTTTGCCCATCGAGATAATTGGGTTTCAGATTCAGACGCTTATGATGCTTGTGCTCATATCTACAATGAATATTTTAAACAAGAAACTTCAACACATTAAATTACACACCGGAGATATAAAACATACCATCGGAAGAGTGACAAAGCCACTCATGTAAGCCGCCTCTAGGTTCAATCTTTGATGCAATAACATCAAAGGGAAACTAGAAAGTCCCAAATGGCCTCGCCAGTATTTAGAAATCTATCATGTCATCAGTAGGAAATCAATTCGATCCCCTATAATTGTGATATACAAAAATAGATTTGACAAGAAAAATGTATGTACAACTGCACAACCACTGCAACGAGCCATATCAATTCTCAAGTTGATTCTTATACCGATGAATCAACAAATGACAATTAAGATTCCGCCATAAGACCTTCTCCTCTGTTTGGCATCCCTATCATCAATGCAACTTCATGGGGTGAAAGGAATGTCGCCACCTAACAAGAAAGCTTACCTTTCTATATCCCAGCAAGACAGGATTGATGTAATGGCAACTGAGTCTTGCTTAATTCCGTGGAGTCTAATGATTTGATGGAGATGAAGCCTCTTTAAAATGTCGGGTTTCATCAAGAAAGTGTGTTATAATATTCTCGAACACGCTCTTACAAGCAGTAGGCTGCATCTCTAAGTTATCCTTTTCCCACATGATAAACTTCAAAAAAGAAAAGTCAAGACAGCAATAATCGTACCTCCAAAGAGGTACAGAGAGTACAGATGCAAAATACCCCCCAGAAACCATCCAAACAGTCTCCAAATGCTTCCATTGGAATGCCCTAAACATAATCTCAATAAACAGGAAAAATAAAATGGAAAATAAATGTCAAAATGATCTGTACCCTCCAAAGAGGTACACAGAGTACAAATACAAAATACCACCCAGAAACCATCCAAACTGCCTCCAAATGCTTCCATTATAATGCCCTAAATATAATCATAAGAAGTAGGAAAAATAAACTGGAAAAAAAGGTCAAAAATGATATGTACCCTCCAAAGAGGTATACAGAGTACAGAAATAAAATAACACCCAGAAACCATCCAAACTGCCTCCAAATGCTTCCATTGGAATGCCCTAAACATAATCATAAGAAGTTGGCAAAATAAACTGAAAAAAAGGCCATAAATGATCTGTATCCTCCAAAGAGGTACACAAAGTACATATGTAAAATACCCCTCAGAAACCATCCAAACAATCTCTAAATGCTTCCATTGGAATGCCCTAAACACAATCATAAGAAGTAGGCAAAATAAACTGAAAAAAAAGGTCATAAATGATCTGTACCCTCCAAAGAGTTATAGAGAGTACATATGCAAAATACCACCTAGAAACCATCCAAACTATGTCCAAATGCTTCCATTGGAATGCCCTAAACATAATCTCAATAAACAGGCAAAATAAACTGGAAATAAAGGTAAAAAATGATCTGTACCCTCCAAAGATTAACAGTATAGATGCAAAATAACACCCAAAAACCATCTAAACAGTCTCCAAATGCTTCCATTGGAATGCCCTAAATATAATCATAAGAAGTAGGCAAAATAAACTAGAAAAAAAGTCCCTAAATGATCTGTACCCTCCAAAGAGGTACACAGAGTACAGATGCAAAATACCACCCAGAAACCATCCAAACTGCCTCCAAATGCTTCCATTGGAATGCCCTAAACATAATCATAAGAAGTTGACAAAATAAACTGGAAATAAAGTTCCCAAATGATGACCTCCAAAGAGGTATAGAGAGTACGATGCAAAATACCCAAAACCATCCAAACGACCTCCAAATGCTTCCATTAGAATGCCCTTAACATAATCACAAGAAGTAGGAAAAATAAACTGGAAAAAGAAGTCCCAAAATGATCTGTACTCTCCAAAGAGGTACACAGAGATGCAAAATACTACCCAAATTATCCAAAATGCCTCCAAATGCTTCCATTGGAATGCCCTAAACATAAGCATAAGAAGTAGCCAAAATAAACTGGAAAAAAGTCCCTAAATGATATGTACCCTCCAAAGAGGTATAGAGAGTACAGATGCAAAGTACCCCACAGAAATTATCCAAACAGTCTCCAAATGCTTCAATTGGAATGCCCTAAACATAATCAAAAGAAGTAGGCAAAATAAATTGCCAAAAGAAGTCCCTTAATGATCTGTACCCTCCAAAGAGGTACAGAGAGTACAGATGTAAAATATCACCCAGAAACCATCCAAACAGTCTCCAAATGCTTCCATTGGAATGCCCTAAACATAATCTCAATAAACAGTCAAAATAAACTGGAAAAAAGGTCATAAATGATCTGTACCCTCCAAAGAAGTACGGAGAGTACAGATGCAAAATACCACCCAGAAACCATCCAAACTGCCTCCAAATGCTTCCATTGGAATGCCCTAAAGATAATCATAAGATGTTGGCAAAATAAATTGGAAAAAATGTCAAAAATGATCTGTGACCTCCAAAGAGGTACTCATCATGCAAAATACCACCCAGAAATCATCCAAACTGCCATAAAATTGCTTACATTTAAATATAATGAACATAATCTCTAAAAATAGGCTAAGGAAACTAGAAAAAAAGACCTAAATATTATGTACTCTCGAGAGAGGTATAGAGAGTACAGATAAAAAATAACATATAAAAATAGCCAATCTTTCTACAAGATTACAGCAAATGCGAAAGGCTGGCGTGGCGCTGAAGCCGAGAGGGAGCGGCGAGAAAAATCCTTCGTCGAAAGAAAGCCCTAAAGCTCGTGACGAGGAATGTCGAACGGTAATGTTTTCGCTTTTTGAGACGGGCGGATCGGAAGTGGCGGCGCATGAATACGCCATCACGCCATACGCTTGCATTTCTAAAAAAAATTGGGACACGCGATGGGTTGGAGTCCACAAAAGCTCGGCGGACGACGTATTTTCCATTTCAGTGGATGATAGCTTCTCAAACCGCATGCATGAAACCTCTCTCTCTCTCTCTCTCTCTCTCTCTCTCTCTCTCTCTTGCCGCATTGAAGCGAGGAGTTCGGCAACCGAGAGCTTCTCATGAAATTTATGGAAGCAAGGAGCAAAGCGAGTAATGAGTACACATTGATGAACGGCGGTGGAAACCATGGAGGAGGTTTCAACGCATACTCCATCGGAGACATTGGGAGGAACAGAGCCGCCTTATCCTTCGAGCGAGAGCATTTCATTAGGGAACGAAGCCAATGTGTTCTGTAGTTTGAAGAATAATCCACTAGTTTCTCACCCTTCAAACACCTACGAAAGCATTCAAATTCAAAACAGGAAGAGGTCATGAGGTTCTATCACAAATTGCAAGCAACTCGTGACCGAATATTGCATGAAGTGCTTCGATCAACTTGTGCAAAAGATTCAAAAACAAGATGGAAGGTACTTATAATGGATAAGCTTACATTGAAGGTCATATCGTTTTTTGCAAGATGCCTAATATCGCCGATAAAAAGATTTCATTGGTTGAAGAAATTTACAAAAGAAGGCAGCCAATGTCGGCAATGGACGCTATTTACTTTATGCAGCCAACTAGAGGGAATGTAGTCATGTTCCTATCTGATATGTCTGAATTATTCCTTAAACTCGAGCGCAAAGATAATATATCAAAGAGGAACAAAATCATTGTGCAGAGGTTTCAATCGCAGTTGAATAAACAACTTCATATGCTGCATAAAATTGTCTTAACTTCCGTGATGCAGCACGAGAACCCGCTGAAGCAAATAGAAGAAGACATGAATCCATTTCAATATGTGAAGGCAGTGGCTACTAAAGAACTTAAAGGATTGGTTGATAAATTGAAAGCCATTTATAAATCTAAAATTACAACATGTGGATGGTTCCGACCTGCTAGTTCCTGCTATTAAGACATTTGCATCAATTTTGAAATTGGTCGGTGAAATTTACAGAAGACAACCGGTGTCAGATTGTGAATGTAAAATATTATATATATATATATATATATATATATATATACTTATATATACAAGGCTATTATGCTCATCGAGCGGACGAGATGAATTTCGGTGTGTGATATACCGCCGCTATGCTCATCGTATGCACCTAGTAATGAAGACCTCGTTATGCTCATCGTATGCATCAATGATTGAAGATCTCATCATGCTCATCAGGGCATGATGAGATGAAATACGGCTGTGGTGTCGTAAGACACCGCGCTACGCTTCATCGTATGCATCGAGTAAGCCAAAATAGTTATGTAGCTCTACGGATGATGCAATACCGCTAAAATCTTGTCAAATTTGGAATATTTGCATATATATATATATTTGCTTTTATGCGTAATTAAAGACCTGCATGCTCATCGTACGAAGTTTGAAGACGCCATGCTCATCGAGCGACGAGATGAAAACCGGCTGTGGTGTCAGAGACACCACCGCTACCCTCGCCAGAAGGCATCAGTATGCCAAAATACCCGATGCACTATATATGATGAGGAGGCAAAAATTTTGTCTAATTTCTAGATTTAGAAAAAGAGGGGGAAATCAAATTTAAATTAAAGAGGAGGAAATCTAATTTGAATAAAATAGAGAGACCTCAAATTTGAATAAAAAAGAAAAATCAAATTTGAATAAAAGTGAGAGAAATCAAATTTGAATACAAGAGGGGAAAATTAAATTTGAATACAAGAAGAGGAAAATCAAATTAAAATAAAAGAGGAAATCAAATTTGAATAAAAGAGGGAAAAATGAAAGTTACTTTGAGGGTAAATCTTTTCTTAAAATGACAAATTAAATTATCTTTTGAACTTATAGCTTCAAAATGCCTTCTTCACCACCGGATCTGCAACTCTTCGTACAAGCAGATAGAAGGCGATACTAAATCAAAATCTATAAAAATTATAGAGCTTCCTTTAATCAAAAATTAATGAATTTCATCCTAATTATGATTTTCAAGAGCGATAATTTCATTAATTAGATGAAATTAGCTAAGCTATAAATTCCTGCATGTGCTCGGACATAGAGATTTTAAGTGCAAATTTTAATATTTGCGCGTCTTAAAAATTGAAAAAAAAAGAATGAAAATACAACATCAATGTCATAATTCAAACACAAAATTACCTAAAATCATTATACACCTGCATGGGCCCCGACACTATGCTGAATGCCTAAATTCAAGTGTTTGAGGATCAGCAGTTGCTTCCTTAGTCTTAGATTGCCCGGTTAACAAAACCTAAAATTTTATAATAAGAGTTACAAATCGGTGAAATATCATAAAATGATTCGTGTGATAGTAAATCTAATCCTCTATTAGCAGTTAAACAGAGTTGACAGGATCTAAAACTCTTAAATATATTCCAAACAAATCAATTTTCAAATATCAATCTAAAATAATTAAAATGAAACTTTATCACTAAAAACTTAAATGAAACTTAATCTATCCACCTTCCTCAACAGTTTGTCGGGGGTGAAAAATTAAGAAAACTCTAGCTCACAAAGGAGCCAATGTCAACTCAAGTGTTCTACTATGTTCACTTTCAATCAATCTCTCGCCAATAAGGACGTGGCCCGTGTCCTCTAAACTGCGTGGCTTGGCCAGTAGGCTCCACAGATGAAAGCTTATGTCCAGTCCTCGACGGTGGTTTGACCAATCCAGCCTCCATTATATTACGATCAGCACTGAGTCGATGCTCTCCAATGGCTCGCTTTGAGTTATGAATCATAGGGTATACTTGATTGGACAAACAATTCTCGCTGGCTAAGGTAGACTTAAGATTGTCTCCTGACAAACATCACCCCGTGTCACAAGGATTTCTTACGATGTAACCCATGTGGCCGATGAGGATTCTTCATAGGTTGGGTTGACTACCTCCTCGAGTAGAAGGAACGCGACGCCTGGATGACGGAACCATGGGATCTAGACGGCACGCCATCATTCCCCAACCATCCTTTTAAGCTAAAATGATGAATTTCATAATCTAAATTCTAAAACTCTACATGCTGATATTATATGCTACGCATTAAGCGATCTAATGACTAGGTTTAATCGAAAGTTCTCTCTCACTTACTGGGAGGGCTAATTAACTATAGGGGCTTGCGCCTATAGGAAACCTGGAACCAGATCTAAAGTTCTCGCAAAATGAGGACAAAATATCTAGGTAGTGTCTTATCTACTATCTCATCTACCTTCTGAAAATTACACCGACATTTTAAAACACTCTTTTCATCAAAGAGGTCGGTGGTGAATTTTTGGAGCCCGCAATTATGTAATTTATGAAAATCATTTTTCTTAGGCATTTGCTAGGTTTGGACAAATGGAAGAGTGAATGCTCCTAATCATCGAGTAAAAATGGATGACATCAAAGAACGATACTCTATGGTTTTCAGCACAATTCCATCTTTCATAGATGATAAAATAAAAGTTCAAGAGGAGTTAATTGATGAGAATCATCCTTTACAGTTCAAAGCTTTCAACTATTATGATTACGTGGAGTTTCGTTTCTCAAATGAAAGTGAGAAATTAAATGATACCCTAAAATCCTATTGTGGTATTTAGCTTATAATTTTAATGTTGTCTTAAAATCCAATTGTCATGTTTTGAACAATAATGGTGACTATGTAAACAATATGTAGACATAGCTGGTTAGAAGCAGAGTACTCAAGATAGAAATAAACCGAAGAATACGCCTTATCACTATATTTATAATATCGGAACAAAGAAAAAAATGCTCGCACCCCTCATCAATAATCAATTAAGTAACTGTGTGGGCAATTGCCCACCCTTAAATTTAAATTGTCTTTTTCCTAAAGTCGCAAGCTATTTTCCCTTTAAAAAAATTACAAATTTTGTTTATTTCAACTTCCTATTGATAGTTCTCATTCTCGAATACATTATATAAGTTCACGTTCTCCAAATTTTTTTGGCTTGAATCTCCTATAAAATTACTTTCATAAAATTTTTATTAAAACAAAAGACTTAAAAGTTACACTAAATAAACATATTATTAAAAATAACATAAAAATAGAAATAAAAAATATATAACTAAATTGATCCCAAATAGTCTCTAAGCATGTGACAAATACAATGACGAGTGTATTATATATTACAACTCTATTAAAAGTTATGATTCATTTATGTATTTTATTAATCAAAATTATCAAAGAAGCCAAGTATTTAATTTCAAGTCATTTGTAAGGCTTTCTAGGTGAGTTTTGCTTTCGATCGAAAGGAATTTTTTATTATCATAATATATATTGAGACAAACATCATTTTGAAGTAGTTTTATGCTATGTTCATCCTTTATAAAAAAATTTGTGTAATAATACAACAACAACAACAACAAGCCTTCATCCCACTAAGTAGGGTCAGCTACATGAATCTTTCGTCTCCATTGTGTCCTATTATTTGACAAATTCTCATTTAATTTAAGTATACTAAGGTCATTTTTTATACATATTAACCAAGTCTTTTTAGGTCTATCTCTATCTTTCTTAACATAAGGCAAATCTAATGCATCTAATCTCCTAACCGGGTCATCGGACGACTGACGTTTTATGTAGCCAAACCATCTAAGGTGACTCTCTCTAATCTTATCTGCCACTGGAGCTACTCCAACTTTTTCCCGAACATACTCAATCGCATTTTATCTCTAAGAGTAAATCCACTCATCCACCTAAGCATCCTCATCTCAATAACACTTAACTTAATCTTATGCTTCTCTTTTATTGGCCAACATTCTGCACCATAAGTCATTGCAGGTCTCACCACCATCTTATAAAATTTTTGTTTAAGTTTAAGTGGAACTTTTCTATCATACACCTACCTGATGCATTCCTCCACTTCACCATCCAACTTGAATTCTACTAATAACATCTCCATCTATTTCACCATCATTTTGAACAATAGAGCCTAATTATCTAAATTGCTCACTCTTATTAATGACTTGTTCACTTAATATTACAACACTACCACTAACTTCTACCACTAAAATTACACTCCATATACTCGCTTTAGATCTACTTAAATGAAAACCTTTAGACTCTAATGTTGACCTCCATAATTCAAGTTTCTCTTGGACTCCCTCTAGTCTTATCAACAAGAAGAATGTCATTAGAAAAAAGTATACACCAAGGTACATCTTCCCGTAAATGCAGTAAGAACATCCATAACTAAAGCAAAGAGATAAGGGTTTAAAGTTGATCCTTGATGTAATCCAACTGAAATAGGAAAATATTTTGTCAATCCTCCTTGTGTTTGGACACAAGTGATAGCTCTAGTATACATATCCTTAATTATTTGAATATAACCAATATTAACTCCTTTTTATTCTAGATCTCTCCAAAGAACATCTCTTGAAACTTTATCATAAGTTTTTTCTAAATCAATAAATATCATATGTAGATCCTCCCTTACTTTCTATACTTCTCCATCAAACCTCTTAACAAATGTATAGCATCCATAGTAGATCTACTTGGCATGAAACCAAACTGATTGTGAGAAACTATTGTATGACATCGTAACCTATGCTCAATTACTCTCTCCCATAATTTTATTGTATGACACACTTAATTCCTCTATAATTTGCACACTCATGTGCATCACCTTTATTCTTATATATTGGAACCAACAAACTCTTTCTCCACTCATCTGACATCTTTTTAGTCTTTAAAATAACATTAAAAAGATTTGTAAGCCAAGAAATTCCTTGATCTCCTAAACATTTCCACACTTCAATTGGAATTTCATCAGGTCCTACTCTTTTTCCACATTTCATTTTCTTTAAAGCTTCTAACTTAAGATTTACTGATATGATGATAAAAATAACATTCTCTATTTATGTTAAGGGTATTAAGGTTGCTAAAATCAATTGTACTTTCAGATCCTTCATTGAAAAGTTTATCAAAATACTTCATCCACCTATTTTCAATATCTTTTTCTAAGAAAAATACTTTATTATTTTCATCCTTAATACACATCACTTGAACTAGGTCTTTACTTCTCCTATCTCTTTGGTTGGCTAACTTATACATACATCTTTCACCTTCTTTGGTATCTAATCTATTGTATAAATCATTAAAAGCTAAATTTTATACAATATATATTGCTTTCTTAGAATCTTTACAGGCCATTTTATAACTCTCCTAATTCTCAGTTTTATATATAACTAAGTTTTATTACAATCCTTCTTATTTCTTATCTTTTCTTGCACACTATGACTCCACCACCAACTATTTTTTATTAAAAGAAGTTTTTTCTTTTGATTCTCCAAGCACATTTTTAGCAACTTGCTTATTTCACTTGCTACCTTTTCCCACATAACATTAGCTTCCTTATAAACATCCCAAATTCTAAGCTCTTGTAGTTTGCTAAAAATATTTTATTTGTGTTTTTTAAGCGTGTCCATCTGATCCTAGGATAGTAATACTCCCAGGAGAGAGAGTTTTCCGATCAGCAGTAAAACAAATATCAGAGGAAAAAAAATAGAACATAATACTCCCAGGAGATGATAAACTAGAGTCAGGAGGAGATATATGTCCCACCATCCGCTGCGTACCAAGAAGGAGCAAAAGAGTAAGCAACATTGACAATAACCATGAAAATTAGCCGATAGAGTTGTAAGTAACAATGTCCTCATCATTGCCCAATTGAATCGATTTGAATCAGAAAAAGAAAAACCGTGTAGATTCCTATATCATTATGAAAAAACCAAGAAAAAACTGAGCCATATCAACTTATTCATAGGTTATATAAGAAAAGCCAGCATCCATTTTGTCCATATCTACAATCAAACCAAAAATCGGAGGTAGGTAGTGCTCCCCCAAATTCCAACAGCCATAGATCATTTCAGCATAAGTCAAAAAAACCATAGAGGAATCATATGAAATAAATAGAGACCTACAAAAAAACTTGCTATGTGATATAATTTAGGGAGGACGATCCATATGGATTGATTAGCCATAGCTAATCCACCTGTTAAAGGTGTCAAGAACCAGTCTAGGCCATTTTTCTTTAATAGTCCAATAGCTTAACTTAAGTGCCACTCTGATTTTGATGTTTGAGGATATAGCTTCAATGGAATTTCTTGTATTAGAGAAGCATCGTTTATTCCTCTCAACCCAAATGGAATAAACTGTCACTACAACAATAAGTAAGTAGAGCCTTTTAAGTGCAGAGTGAGTTATAAGAGATGAGTCCGTAAGAACTGTATTGAGGGTAGGCTGATAGAGAAAAAAACTCCCATTAGGAAAAGAGCTCGTGTAATTTTAAATGAGTAAGGACATCCAAAAAATAGGTGAGAGTGGGATTCATTCTCGAGTGAAGAGGACAAGCAAGGGTAACTCCAATGCCTCTTTTGCTTAGCATATCCGAAGTTTTAAGACCCACTCCCCCCGTTTGGCCATCCAACAAAAAACTGTATAATTTAAAGAAAATTCCTTAAACCATATTTCCTTGTAACCTTCCTCCATCGGGACATGTTCAAATAGGATATTTAAAATACTTTTAGAGCTCATTAACTTGCTATCATTCCATAGAATAGTATCAGTTCCATTGTGTATAGAGTATTTTGATGGAAAGAGAGTAAGAAGGAAAACGGTTGGAGAAGGCAGAAGGGATTAACCATTCACCATTTCTAATAAGGACACTGAGAGTGGAGTTTACAAGCTTATCAAGCAGATCAAAACAGTCGGCTCCGCATATTTCTAGAATTGATGAACCATCACACTATGGATCAAAAAAAAGGGAGAAAAAAACTATCATCTCCCACAGAATACCTAATCTCCCTTTTGACTTTGGAGGCATAAAGCTGAAGCTCTCTCCAAAGTGCAGATTTGTTGGGTGTTGTTTGCCATATAATATCATACTTATTTCTAGTCCAAGTAGCAAAGCTAGAGGAATTGTTTAGCACTTTCCATAGAATCTTTGCTTTGCATATGAAATTAAGAGAGCTAGAGGAGGTCAATCCAGTGCCTCCTTTATCCCTGGGTAAGGTTGTCTGGTACCATGAGATAGGGTGTAATTTTCTAATTACTTCTCCTTGATAAAAGAAGTTTGCAGTGATAGGTTTAATTTTTTGAATGATACATTTTGGGAGGGATTGAGCTCTAAACTAATAAGTTAGGAGGCTATTAATTGAGGATCTAATGAGTTGAAGTCATCCACCATATGATAGTCATTTAGATTTCCAACCAGCTAACCATATTATTAGTCTATCAAGAAGGACTTTACAATGAGTGGTTTTTAGTTGCCCAGTAACCAGAGGGAGCTCCAAATATTTGAAGGGGAAGGTTCCAAGTTTAATATTCAGCAACGAACAGAATTGTATGGAGGATTCAGAACATTTTGAAAGCATAACTGAGATTTTTATCGGTTGACCTCCAACCCAGTAAGGTCCGAAAGCATGCTCAATGCCTATTTAATGATGTGGCTATTTGAGGATCCCCTTCACTTTCCACAAGAATATCATGCAAATAAGAAATGAGAGATTGAAATATTACCATTGGTAATTGGTCTGAATGATTGATCATCCACCATCTTATCTAGGATGCAAGAGAAGATATCCATAATGATGGTGAAAAGGAAGGGGAAGAGTGAGCAACCTTGCCTCAATTTTTGATGATTAAAATATCCTTCGATTTGGTCATTAAGAACAATTAAGAAGGGAATGTCAGAAATGCAAGCTTCCACCCACTCCACAAAAGTTTTGGGGAAACCTTTTGAAGAAGCACGAGAATAATCAGATACATTTACCAATCGAATGCTCTTTGAAGATCAATCTTAGCACAAAAGAGACTGGAGGATCATTTATTAGTAAATTCCAAACTATTTTCTTGGGCAATTGAGATATTATCTGATATCTCTCTATTCTTAATGAATGCTGATTGAACTAGATGAATAATATGTGAGAGAACTCCTTTAACTCTATTAGCCAGAACCTTAGCATAACTTTGAAGAGGTGTTGCAAATGGAGATAGGTCTACAATCAGTCACCTGGTTAGCATGTTTTATTTTTAGGATCAGAGTAATAATTGTATGTTTAAATACCTCAGGAAGCATTTTGGTGGCATAGAAGTGTTTAACCGCCAGCATAAATTGTTTACCAACAATATCCCAACAAGATAAGAAGAATTTAGAAGTAAATCCATCGATCCCGATGTTTTATCCTCATTGATATTTTAAGGGCATGCAATATGTCATATCCAAAATTGGAGAATCTAACTCCTCAATGTGAGAAGGTGAGAACTTCGCTTGGGATATTGGATAAAGATGACCAAGTTTCCGATTTGTTAAAAAGCATAGAGTAGTAATGTCAAAATTCAGCAATCATCTTAGATGGGTTAGAGATAATTCCTCTTTCAACCTGGAGTTCTCTAATCATGTTACGCTTCCTCCTTTCTTTAATAGTAGTAAAGCAGTGTAA
>CM038222.1:134033801-134131301 GCA_021442155.1 Cymbidium sinense
TAGCATTTTACCCTCTTATTTCGTGCGAGATACCTACCTTGGAAGAAAGAAAAATCGTGGTCGGAAGGTCATAGTCGCAAAAGCCATTGGAATTTATATTTTATATATCGGAAGAATCCGTTTTGTTATTAATCGACCGGAGGAAAAGGATGACTGAAAGAAGAGAAATCAATTAGTTATTCAAGAAAATTTCATTTGATTTGATTCAATGACCAGAGTTAAACGAGGATATACAGCTCGGAGACGTCGAAAAGATTCGTTTATTTGCATCAACCTTTATAGGGCTCATTCAAGACTTACTCGAACAACTACTCAACAAAGAATGAGAGCTTTGGTTTCTTCTCATCGAAATAGGAGCAGGAAAAAGAGAGATTTTCGTCGTTTGTGGATCACTCGGATAAATGCGGTAACTCGTGAGGATAGGCTATTCTATAGTTATAGCCTATTCATACACAATCTGTACAAGAGACAATTGCTTCTGAATCGTAAAATACTTGCGCAAATAGCCCTATCAAATAAGAATTGTTTTGATATTATTTCAAAGAAAATCATTAATCAAAAATAAAAAAAAAAAAAAAGAATACAAATCAAATAAAGGAATAAAAGAATCTTAATTATTATACAGGAAACAAGAATGATTGAAACAGGATTTCCCGGAGAATGGACTCCGGGAAGATAGAAGAAAAAGAAATGAAGATTTGAGTAGTAGGAATAAACGAACATCTTTCAAGAAAAAAAGATTTCTTCCCCATTTTTACTTTATTTATAATTTTAGAGTTTATAATACAAGAATCAAATCTGGATTCTAGTTTTTTTGAGCAAAAAATTCATATTAATATGAGCTTGAGTTCCGATTGGACTTTTGAAGAGTCTATCTATTTATTTTTGGTTCTAGGACCAGTAGTTCTAGGGATCGACTCCACTCTCTCCAATTGTTTCTCATTATTACGAAAAGGTAACAAAGATAAAATACGAGCTTGTTTTATAGCAATAGTAATTAATCGTTGTTGTTTCAAAGTTAACCTATTTGTCCGTCTAGATAATATTTTTCCTTGTTCACTAAGAAATCGACTAATTAAACTCATGTTTCTATAATCGATTCGATCACCCGATCCGAATGGGGGTAAACGTCTATGAAAAGATCACTTGGATTTACGAAAAGGTTGTTTGGATTTATTCATGGTTTGTTTATTCCTTCTATATATCTATATAAAATAATCTATAAAATAGAATACTTTTTTTATTCATTTAATTAAGATTCGACCAAAATAGGATTTGGTTTGTATTATATATGTTAAGATGTAAAGTTCTTAGTCTTCCCACTACTTGTAAAAATAACACAAGCATTCCGTTACATCTATTTCTTTATTTCCCCATGAATTGTATACTTTTGACAATAGCGACAAAATTTTCTAAATTCTAGTCGATTGGGTGTATTGTGTCGATTCTTTTGAGTAATATATCTAGAAATGCCCGGCGATTTTTTATTGACACCCTTTCGAACACAACAGGTACATTCCAAAATAACTATAATTCTAATATCTTTACCCTTGGCCATGAACCTCCTTTTCATTTTGGATCGACTTCACTTTAGAACTCTCTTCATTTTCTTTTTGATCCGAACCAAAGAAAAAGAAAAGAAAAAAGAATCTACATTCTATATCTATACTGTATTAACTATATTAATAAACTATATTAATAAAAGTTATTAACTAGAAATGGAATTTGTAAATATTTTCTTTTTCTAATTCTAATAATTCGAATGACTTCTAAGTACTATAATCTAAAAAAGAATTACTATTAATTAATATAACTATAAAGAAAAAGAGTCATATTCATTAATAGAATAATATTACTAATAGAATAATATTACGAATATCATAATAATTAAATAATTAATTAATACAATTTTTTCTAACTATGAATTCTTCCTATCCTAATCTCAGTATCTTCTTCTTCTTTCTATGTTAGAATTTCGTGGAACCGCCCCTAGACTGGATCCACATTTCCATTTATTTTCCCCAAAATTCTATCGTAGATTCACTGTATTTTGACTGAGGTTCGATACACTCTTTCTCTTTCTTTTTTGAGAATAGAAAAGAAAAAGGAGGCAAAAATTGGATCCATGTTACGTAGAATTGTATCTCAAATCTTATTCATTTTTTCACAGATCAATAAAAGAATTCAATCAAGATGAAAAAAAAAGGGAATGACAAGGCATCTGGAAATAAACGATTAATTTCTATCAATAGACCTGCTAAAGACCCAAACCATAGAGTGGTTAGCACAGGTGCCGTTGAGAGATATGTTTTATATCTCGCATTGAAAATCCTCCTTCGTCTTTTTTTTTTTTTTTTTTCTTATTTATTTCAATTCTTTATTTATATTGTATATTGTAATACATATATAGTCTCTAATACATAGATCATAGATAACCCGATATTTGAATTTTAGTTCAAGATTATTTGTTTTTGCTTGAAATGAAATTCTAATTAGGAATTACTAACTAAAATGCATATATATGTACAATGATCCAGCAGATTCCATTTTGTCGCCCTCTAAAAGAAAATGACAAAAAAATTATCTACCTATCTATATAGAGATGGTAGAGCAAAAAAGAAGGATGTGGAAAACAAGATATGGATTTTATACAATGGAGATTGTACAACAAACTTTAGAAGGGATGTAGCATAGCTTGGTAGCGTTTATGCTGGGTACAAAATGTCACAGGTTCAAATCCTGTCATCCCTACCTATTCTTTCTCCTATGGACAGTTAGGAGGTATTCATTGAATAAGATCGGGAAATTTTGGACATAATTTTTCATTTTTGCATACTATATGCACACAAAACCCTCGGGGTTAAAAAAATCCTTTTCTTTACAATCGTATCTACTTTTATAGGATATAAGAAAGCGCTCTTAGTTCAGTTCGGTAGAACGCGGGTCTCCAAAACCCGATGTCGTAGGTTCAAATCCTACAGAGCGTGATTCCGTTTATGTTATGTCGAATTACAATGAAATAACTTAACAAAACAAAGTAGAATTGCAACTTAAATTTGACCTCCTACAAAGAGGAGGTCAATCAAAAAAAGAGATGTTACTTAATCAAAGGTCCAACTGATCACCGCGCCTGTATTGTAAATATGCAGTTACAAATAATCCTGTTAAAGTAATAGGAATTAGACCTAAGACGATTCCAAATAGAAAAACTTCAATCATTTCGATTTGCTTTAGGGAATAAAAGAGAGGTAAGATCTATCCCTAAATATTAATCTGAATTATCCATGAATCTCAATGACCATGAATTGGCAATTGACGTGGGAAGAAACCATAGAATACCTGAAATGAAATATTAGGAGAGGCTTTGATTTTTATTTTTTGAAATTGTTTATTGAATTTCATTTCTTTCATTATTTCAAATAAGTCGTATCTTGTTCAAACCAATAAATATAGCTGGGGTTATAGTTGAAGCAGCCAGTAAAACCAAAATAACTAGTTAGAATAGGCATGAAAGAGCTAAATTAGATATGTTCTTTTACTACATATATGAATAAAACATTTACCTAAGTCTCAATCCAGATATGACGGTAAGAAAACTAATTGAAAGAATTCGTTGAGTTCCAATTGAAAGTTCTTGATTAATCAGTCATTACGGACACTAAAAAAAAAAGAAGAATAAAAAATATGAAATATAATTCTAATATATTAATTCCAATTAGCCAATGAAAAAGTAAAGAATTAAATAGATAGGGATAGTAATAAGAATTTCCATTTCTAATAATTACTATTTAGAATAGTAATAATAACTTCAGTTTAGAAGTTTAAAATGAAATAGTATCAGCATATTTGTTCTATGAACGAACAATTACCAATTACTTTAATAAAACGAGAGGATTCAAAAAAATAAAATATGAACCGAACCACCATTTATAGATTTCACATAACATATAATGGAATATTATGAATATAATGAGATCTTTTAATCATGATATCTCTCATTAATTATTAGAGCCCATCCATTCAAGATCTTTACTTTCTATTACTATGATGAATCCACTAATATAAACCTTACTTAATCTTATATTCTAAGGAAAATAAATTTATACATAGACAAGGAAGATATAGCAATAGCATTTCCTTTCGGTAATGATCGAGGCTGCGTTGCTGCGCTATAGGAAGGATAGCTATACTGATTCGGTCTACTCTAAATACACCTTTGGTACAAGATTGACGATCTCACAAAGATCCAGTATCAGTAGTTTTAGATTTACTGATTCCATCTTTAACGGAGTCGGCCCGCCTTTTTTTTGAACATACAAGAATTTGTGGAGCTCAGCATGTCTGGAAGCACGGGAGAACGTTCTTTTGCTGATATTATTACTAGTATTCGATACTGGGTCATTCATAGCATTACTATACCTTCCCTATTCATTGCGGGTTGGTTATTCGTCAGTACGGGTTTAGCTTACGATGTTTTTGGAAGTCCTCGGCCAAATGAATATTTCACAGAGAGCCGACAAGGGATTCCATTAATAACAGGCCGTTTTGATTCTTTGGAACAACTCGATGAATTTAGTAAATCCTTTTAGGAGGTTCCCAATGACCATAGATCGAACCTATCCAATTTTTACAGTGCGATGGTTGGCTGTTCACGGACTGGCTGTACCTACTATTTATTTTTTAGGGTCAATATCAGCAATGCAGTTCATCCAACGATAAACCTAATTCGATTTATAGAGCTATGACACAATCAAACCCGAATGAACAAAATGTTGAATTGAATCGTACCAGTCTATACTGGGGTTTATTACTCATTTTTGTACTTGCTGTTTTATTTTCCAATTATTTCTTCAATTAAGAAAAAGAAAGAGTAATAGTAGGAATTCTCTTATCCCATTCGGAAGGATACTATCCTCATAATTATCCATGACTGTTTTTGTCTCTAGCATGACCACTTGATGAAAAAGAAGGGGGGAAATGACCGATACTACTGGAAGGATTCCTCTTTGGCTGATAGGTACTGTAACTGGTATTCCTGTAATCGGTTTAATAGGCATTTTCTTTTACGGATCCTATTCCGGGTTGGGTTCATCTCTGTAATACTGTAATAATCATATGAAATATGAACCAGATTATATTGTAGACATGAAAGAGTAAGAACTCAGCGGGGCCTTACCCCGCTGAGTTCTTACTCTTAGAGCGAGACTTTGATATATTCAAAAACATATGGAATCTCAGTCAACATAATCCAAATATTATATTTTTAGAAATGGAAATGACAAAATGGATCCCTTTATCGGATGTTTCAAGCCACTTTATTCTATTCCTTTTTTCTTATGATGTTTTTGAATAATTGAATCTATTGACTGATTCATAGTTTCTGTCGTTTCTAACATAATAATAAATATTATGTTCATATTTTGAATATGAAGCAACAAGAAAGGAGGAATCCATCGATTTTATGAAGAATCCAATACCTATGGATTTATCCTTATGAAACATCCTGCAAATCCTTTTCTTTTTATACTCAACTCTTTCTACTAAACTAAAGCAAATAATAAAAAGAAAAAAACTCTATTTCTATATTATTTCTATATATAGAAATAGAAAAAAAGAATAAAATAAACAAAGAAAAGACTTATAGAATTTTTTGAATCATATTCCTATATCATTCTATCGATCAACAAGAAGTTGGCACTTTTACCAACTTTATTTTAAGGAATCTCTAGATCTAGAAATTCATTTCGTACAACTGAACCTTTTCAAACTGTTTCTTTTCAGAACCAAAAGATTTGTGCCAAAATCACAGATGCCAAGAAGAACAGAAGACCTTGGACTCGTAATGGATCTTGAAGCACTATTTCTGCGTCTCCCTGACCAAAACCTCCTATATTTGGATTACTTGTTAATGGTTGATCAAGCTTGATGGATTCACCTTCTGAAACAAGAAGTTCTGGTCCTGGAGGTATAATATCAACCACTTGACGTCCTTCTGATGCATCAACTATGGTTATTTCATATCCCCCTTTTTTATGTGCTATTCTGTTTACTATACCAGCAAATGTAGCATTATAAATTGTATTGTTACTCTTGCTACCATCAGGATAAATCTGACCCCTTCCTCTGTTCCCACCTACATATATGGGATATTTTAAGAAGTAAACTTTTTTCGTAGCAGGGTCGGGGGAAAGAATAGGAAAGACGATTTCACTATATTTCTGACCGGAAACAGGACCTATCACAAGAATATTTCTTTTATTAGGACGATAACACTGAAAAGAAAGATTGCCCATCTTTTCTTTCATTTCGGGAGAAATACGATCGGGGGGAGCTAATTCGAATCCCTCGGGTAAAATAAGAACAGCTCCTACATTCAAAGCTCCTTTTTTACCATTAGCAAGAACTTGTTTCAGTTGCATATCATAAGGAATTCGAACAACTGCTTCAAATACAGTATCAGGAAGTACAGCTTGCGGAACTTCAATATCCACGGGCTTATTAGCTAAATGGCAATTGGCACATACAATTCGCCCAGTTGCTTCTCGTGGATTTTCATATCCCTACTGCACAAAAAATGGGATATGCATTTGAAATAGATGCTCGAGTTATTACATATATCATGATCAATACAAAATGGATCGAGTCATCTGTTCTTTTACCCAAGAAAAGTCTTTCTATTTTGCATGGTCCAATCATTGATCCCGGAATTTCTACAATAAATTCGATAGGTAACCAGTAGAATTCCCTATCCACAAGTTTGCCATTGTATTGATTGTACTGAAATAATTGTACTGGTGGAATATAGTATGAATACCTTGAGTTGAAAAGGTAGAAGTATAAAGAATAAGTAAGATGAAAAATGATTTCTTTATACACGAAGAAAGATTCTGATTTGATTGATATCAAATAATGAATTATTCATTCTTATTCATTCATTGAATGATAAATTACTACAAGCGAAGGAGATACACGATTTAAAAATGGAAGATCCAATATTTCACAATTGTATCTAGAATCACTGGAAAAGTGGAAACAAGACCAGATATAATCTGATCATTCTGAGCCAATCCAAAATCGTTGTAGATCGAACCAATCATTAGTTCCCAACCATGGGTTGAGTGAAACCCGATCCATAAATCAGTAACTAAAAGAATTGAAAAAGCTTTGATTGTATCACTTAAGTTATAGAGAAATTCCTGAATCCAAGAATTTAGAATGAAAAGTTCTTCATTACCCAGAAAAAAATAACCACTTAGTATAGCGAAACAGATTAGGTTTGTAGAGAAATGCAAAATTATATGGAAATGAGATTCATTTTGTCTTTGGACCAATTGTATTGTTTCCTTGTGCATTCCTATACGAAACCTTTGCATATGTGTCTCCGAGTACTCCTTTATCATTTCGTCCAACAGGAATAGTTCTTCTAATTCCATAAATTTTTCTAGAACATTTTTCTCTGAATATCATTCAAAAGGATTTTGGATTGCCTGGTATTCCACCAATTAAGAACCCAAGTTTCTAGACATTTCTTAAATGAGAGAGAAGCCCACCAGGACAAAAAGCGTATAGACACAAGATATGGTAGGGAAGCCAATGCTTTCTTTTTTTCATTCTATATATGTGATGTAAATTGTTAATGAACCTTTTCATTCATCGATTCTATCTAAGATTTCAATGAAGCATGAATTATATAACAAGAAGAAGGTATCAAACCTATGGATCTTTTCCTATTTTTATTTTTGTATAAGAATTGAGTCTTTAGGATCTAGAATAGAACATACAAGAAAGGCCCTTTTCGAATGAAAAAAAAGAAGTAAATATTCTTTCCATATTCCAGAGATCGCAATTAGGCAAATTGTAACCGATTTCCCCTTCATTTATTCCTTTCGATGAATACTCCGAAAACCCATTTTGAACTAACGAATATAATTTGGATTTAAAGACGAACTCTACCAAATCATTTAATTCTTTTATTTCTATTTCGAATTCAAAAGATTTCACTGTCTAACCGCAGCGCGGAGATAGGTTATCAATTCAAAGGACGAATTATGTTTTACGAAAACAAAAGACATGTTAGGATATTTGATGAATCTACACTACACTTATTAGACCTTTTGATAGTATAAAGAGTGAAGCTGGACGACATGTGTATGCATATACAAAATAGTTTTTGTGTACAAATCTCCTTAATCTATTTTTTTTTCCATATATTTGATTTGATTAATTCTATTAGATTTTTAGATTTTATTAATATTGTTCCATATACGTTCTCCTGATAGATGTATTAAGTTCCTTCTCTCATGCTGATATTTATTCTTTAGTTTCTTTAAGTTCATTTCAAAATACTTCAATGGGTACGCGCAAGAAATAGGCCAATTCGGCAGCTTTTTGTTCAATTTCTCGTGGAGTCAAATTCTCATCAGTACGGGCCAACGGAATGGCTCCTTGGCCCCTGATTTCCATATAAGGACACGACGAGGAAAAAGACCCTCTCTCACCTCCATTCTGATTGATTGGATATCTTTCAGAAAGATACGAAGGAAGATGCGACGATTTATTCCAGGAAATCCCCAACGAAAAGGGACATTATCCCTTCTTTTCTATCAAATCGGTCATAACCACTACCTACATTCCATGAAATTGTGCACCACAAATAAGAACTAATGAATAGACTTGCGATTCCATAGAAAGACATCACGATCCCTTGGAGGAAAAAAGAATTTGCTGAGACGGAAATACGGATATCAGATTTTTACCAAGATAACTGGAAGTTCCAACCACTAAGAATCCTAGTGAACCTAAAAAAGGGATACAGGCCCAGCAAAAATTACTTATTTTTGAGACCCCGTTATAAGTTCTATTCATATATATTCTGATCGCCAGTTCATACTATACTAGATCCAGTTGCATTCGATTGGAATTGATATTGGAATTGATAGAATAACCCAAATGGATTTGACTCGACTTTATTGCTTGATCCCTAAGTAACTTTCATTAACTAGCAGCATTCCGGCAGGAACCATTAGAAATAATTGGTTAGATACATTGAGTTTCTATTTCAAAGATTTTTCAAAAAAGATTTGCGGATCATTTTGAATTGAATCATTTAATTGATTAAGCTATAACTGCATATACATGCATTAATGCGTATATTATCCATCGATATACATAACAACGGTATACATAACAAAACAACTCTTACATTTGTTTTCGGAAAGTCCACATAGCATATATCCTACCCTATTACATTAAAAAAAGAGTATCTGTATGATGATCTAGTGTTGAAATAAATTGATGAGATTTGGTCCCATCATATTTAGACAATCTTATTTCTTTGAACATAAAGAGATAAAGAAGCCATTGCGATTGCCGGAAAGACTAGGCCCACTAAAGGAACAAAAATAGAGGGAAAGTTCAAATCTATCATAGAATGGGTACCTCGATTTCATATTTCTATTATAATTAGAAATTATAATTATAAAGATATCTTATGATAAGTCTATCTATTAGAAATAATATTCAGATAATATTCATATGAAATATTTCATAATCAATAACGAATGTAGAACTCAACGAAGCGTACTTATTCCTATTTCTACACGAATATGTATGAGAATCCTGCTTTCAGAAATTGGATTCTTCTTCTCCCATCCTTATCTTCATCGTCTTTCTATCTTTCCTTTCAAAACACCTTTTTTTTGAAAAGAAAGATAGAAACGAGTTTCTTAGAGTTTCCAACTTTAACCAATCTTATCCAACAAACATGGATTCCTAGTGAAAACGAGAGTTCTCGCTAAATAGAAAGAACTCCTATATTCTGATTATTTTTTATTTGAATATTTCTTTATTTTGAATCTTCATTCAAGGGAAGGAAACCGTGTAGCTGAAATAACTCATTCAGAACACCTTTTAAAAGATTACGTGGTACGATTGGGTCGAATAAGCCCTTATGGAATAAATACTCAGCCGTTTGTGAACCGTCAGGTACTGTCTTTTTCAATGTTTGTTCAATTACTCTTTTACCCGCAAACGCAATGTAGGCATTAGGTTCAGCAATAATGATATCTCCCAACATACCAAAACTTGCTGTAACTCCGCCAGTTGTAGGAGATGTAAGGATTGATACATAGAATAACTTTGTATTTGATTGATAATCATATAAAGCAGAAGATATTTTAGCCATTTGCATCAAGCTCAAACTCCTTCTTGCATGCGTGCTCCTCCAGAAGCACACATAATAATGATAGGTAGAGATCGATTAGTAGCATACTCAATCAAACGGGTGATTTTCTCACCTACTACGGATCCCATACTACCTCCCATAAACTGAAAATCCATAACTCCCATTGCTATGGGAATACTATTTAGTTGACCTACACCCGTTTGAACAGCTTCAATTAAACCCATTTTTATTTAATAAAAAAGATGCGATCTATATAAGGTTCCTCCTCTGAATGAAATTCAATGGGGTCCATAGAGACCATATCTTCGTCCATAGGCTCCCAAGTGCCAGGATCAATAAAGAGTTCGATTCTATCTGAACTACTCATTTTCAAATGATATCCGCAGTGTTCACAAATATTCATTTTTGAACTAAAAAATTTTTTATAATTTAATCCATAACAATTCTCACATTGAACCCATAACTGTTTGTATTTTGTATTTATATCGAAATCATTAGATTTTTCTATTATATTGAAAGAACTGCTACTAGTTTTGACACTAGGATTTCCACTTTCAATACTACTTGTACTTTCCGCACAAATGAAACTAGAAATGTAACTGTCGATACCACTGTAAATGTCACTATTAAGACTGATTTCAAAACGAAGATAACTGTCAATGCAATTATTAATATGATTATTCCAATTAGATTGAGTATCATACATGGAATAATAATAGTAGTAATTACTACTATTAGACCCACTATTCAAATAACTAGGAAAAAGAATCTCTAGTTCACTCAAAAGAACTAGCATTGTCAATATCAAAAATATGATTGTCAATATCAAAATATACAGAATAAATGTCACCATTACTATTTCTAACTAAAAAGTATGATCAGAGATCAAACTCCAAATATTCCTGCTATCAAATAAATAATTTAGATAATGAATATTACTTAAACTATAACTGTCCTTACTAGGGATCTTTTCTCCGCATCATTTAGAATAGTTTCTTCACTTCCACTGGTATGTCCAAGAGCATCAAGACTATCCATTGATTTACTTAGTCCACACCTATGTTCTAACTTCTTGTTAGACAACATCGAATTGAACCGACATTTTTCCATAGATTCTTTCTGCCCCCTATTTTAGGAAAACCTAATACTAATAGATGAATAGATGAATAGTCATTCAATGAAGAAAAATCATTTTACTATTTATTTTTTTCTTTCTCATCAGAATTCCAATAAAGCATATGATCCAATCATTAAGATTGTTAATGAAAACGAGCGAGTCTTGAAAATAAAGGATTCTCCTTTTGAAGAATCTGGTGAATCATTTCAATATTATGATAGTGATTATAATAGAATCTTTTCCTCAAAAAAGATAAAAGATATATAAAGACAGGTTTCTCTCATGTCAAACTTTCAATTCTCATCAAAAGATACATAGTTGTTTCTTCCCATAAAGTAAAAGGAATTATCGTCTCGTAGAATCTCGTGTCATATAATCAAATAATAAAATGAGTCTCTATTACAACAGGGAACGAAAAAGACAATATACAGGATAGGGTAGAAGGAATCCTTCTCTTGGCTTGATCTATGGCCTGAAACTAAGGAATATAAAATGATCCACCAATCCAATCCCAAGGATCCATAATTTAGCCTATGGCTCCAACAATAAATAATAGAATAGATTAAGTAGATAAGTTGTTTAGTCTTCCTTCGATCTTATCTTCTTATGTTTAGATTTTGTATATACTTGTATATTGTATCGTATATCATAAGGTCTTTATATTGTATTTTATATTGTATATATATATATAAGATATATACAAATACACAAAGACCCTCATAGTTCATAGTATAGAATTAGTATAAGATGTTTATTCTTTATTTGATTCGGCCCAATCTTTCTTTTTTTGAAGAAAAGATTGGGCCAAGTTTCATTGCAATCAAGTAGAAGAACAAAAAGGAATTGCTGAATTATACGCGCTTATTTTGTCTCTTTATCTAGCTTATCCACTGGGTCAAAATCAAATGTGATCTCTTTCCATATTTCACAAGCAGGCTAGCTCAGGGCTCCATTTGCTAGCTTCACGAATAATATCATTACCTTCACGAGCAAGATCACGTCCCTCATTACGAGCTTGTACACATGCTTCTAAAGCCACTCGATTAGCTACTGCACCGGGTGCATTTCCCCAAGGGTGCCCTAAAGTTCCTCCGCCGAACTGTAGTACAGAATCATCCCCAAAGATTTCGGTTAGGGCAGGCATATGCCAAACATGAATACCCCCTGAAGCCACGGGTATAACACCTGGCATAGAGACCCAGTCTTGAGTGAAAAAAATACCACGACTTCGATCTTTTTCAATAAAATCATCACGTAATAAATCAACAAAACCCAAAGTCATCTCACGTTCCCCTTCCAGTTTACCCACTACTGTACCAGCGTGAACATGATCTCCGCCAGACATACGTAATGCTTTAGCTAGTACACGAAAATGCATACCATGATTTTTCTGTCTATCAATAACTGCATGCATTGCGCGATGGATGTGAAGAAGTAGACCATTGTCGCGGCAATAATGAGCCAAGCTAGTATTTGCGGTGAACCCCCCAGTTAAGTAGTCATGCATTACGATAGGAGTTCCCAATTCTCTGGCAAATACCGCTCTTTTCATCATTTCTTCACATGTACCCGCAGTTGCATTCAAGTAATGTCCTTTAATTTCACCCGTTTCGGCTTGCGCTTTAAAAAGCGCTTCGGCACAAAATAAGAAACGATCTCTCCAACGCATAAATGGTTGTGAATTTACGTTTTCATCATCCTTAGTAAAAACTGTCCACCCCTGTAGACATTCATAAACCGCTCTACCGTAGTTTTTTGCGATAATCCCAATTTTGGTTTAATAGTACATCCCAATAGGGGACGACCGTACTTGTTCAATTTATCTCTTTCAACTTGGATGCCATGAGGCAGACCTTGGTAAGTTTTGGAATAAGAAGGGGGAATTTGTAAATCTTCCAGATGTAAAGCTCGCAGAGCTTTGAAACCAAATACATTACCCACAATGGAAGTAAACATGTTAGTAATAGAACCTTCTCAAAAAGGTCTAAAGGATAGCCTCGATGTGGTAGCATCGTCCTTTGTAACGATCAAGACTGGTAAGTCCATCAGTCCACACAGTTGTCCATGTACCAGTAGAAGATTCGGCTGCTACCGCAGCCCCCGCTTCTTCCGGCGGAACTCCCGGTTGAGGAGTTACTCGGAATGCTGCCAAGATATCAGTATCTTTGGTTTCGTAGTCAGGAGTATAATAATTCAATTTGTAATCTTTAACACCAGCTTTAAATCCAACGCTTGCTTTAGTTTCTGTTTGTGGTGACATAAGTCCCTCCCTACAACTCATGAATTAAAAATTATCACAACAACAAGGTCTACTCGATATAAATTAGGCGTGAATGAAACCTTTGATAAAAAAAAAATTCAAAAATATTCAACTAAACTAATATTATATAAATAAATATTGAAAATTTGAAAGGGTTCGGTTCGTTATCCATGTATTTGATTCACCAAATACATCATTATTTTATACTCTTTGATATATATATGGCAATCTTCGTTTTGAAAATTTCTATTTCTAATGGAATTGATCACCTTATGAATATAAAAAAAAGAAAAATAATAAAAGGATTAATAATTAGAATTAGAATGAATTAGAATAATAAAATAATAATTCTTAATAAATATAAAAGAAATAGAATCTCAATATACAATATATATACAATATAATTCAAAATTCAATTAAAATCTAAAATAGATAAATATTAATGAAATTGAATAGAAATAGAATTCTAAATAATTCGAAATTAGAATTAAGAAATTCTAAAGTAATAAAGTAAAGATTAAAGATATAAAGATTAAAGATATTAAAGATATCTATATATATAAATAGTAAATAAGTAAATAGAAATACCTAATAGAGAAAATAGAAAGAAAAAGAAAAAATAGAAGATCTCTTGACAGTAGTATATGTTGTATATGTAAATCCTAGATGTGAAAAGAGTCATAATTCATCTATAATCTATAAAAGGTAACGGATATGGTACATAAAGAAGAATAGGCGCACAACACAAATAAAAAAAAGAAAATACAAGAGTACATATAGAAAGAATTGAAAATTGACTCATTCACTGAGTAAAGGATTGAATTGGATTCGATTGCTCAATCGAATGCTAACTTCCATTTATTTCTTATGGAATTAACCGATCAACTTGCTATCGGATCTTTCTTTTCGATTCAGTACTTTTCAAAAAGAATTTCGACATATTTATTATGATTTATGATTATGATAAGCAATCCCACTACTTCTAATCCTGTGGTTTCTACACTTGAAGAACAAAACCTAGGGCGTATCACTCAAATTATTGGCCCAGTACTGGATGTCATTTTTCCACCGGGCAATATGCCTAATATTTATAATGCTTTGGTAATTAAAGGTCGAGATACTGTCGGTCAGCAAATTAATGTAACTTGTGAAGTACAACAATTATTAGGAAATAATCAGTGAGAACTGTAGATGTGAGTGCTACAGATGGTCTGATGAGAGAAATGAAAGTGATTAACACGTGAGCTTCTATGTGTTCCAGTCGAGGGAGCTACTCTAGGATGAATTTTCAATATTTTTGGATAGCCCGTTGATAATTTAGGTCCTGTCGATACTCACACAATATCTCCTATTCATAGATCTGCACCTGCCTTCATACAGTTAGATATGAAATTATCAATCTTTGAAACAGGGATTAAAGTGGTAGATCTTTTAGCTCCCTATCGCCGTGGAGGAAAAATAGGACTATTTGGGGGAGTGGGTAAAACAGTACTCATCATGGAATTGATCAACAACATTGCCAAAGCTCACGGAGGCGTATCTGTATTTGGCGGAGTAGGTGAACGTACTCGTGAAGGAAATGATCTCTACATGGAAATGAAAGAATCCGGGGTGATTAATGAAAAAATCTTGCAGAATCAAAAGTGGCTCTAGTCTATGGTCAAATGAATGAACCGCCAGAAGCTCGTATGAGAGTTGGCTTGACTGCCTAACCATGGCGGAATATTTTAGGGATGTTAATGAGCAAGACGTACTTCTATTCATCGACAATATATTTCGTTTCGTTCAAGCAGGGTCCAAGTCTCTGCCTTATTAGGTAGAATGCCTTCTGCAGTGGGTTATCAACCTACCCTTAGTACGGAAATGGGTTCTTTGCAAGAAAGAATTACTTCTACTAAAGAAGGATCCATAACATCGATCCAAGCAGTTTATGTACCTGCGGATGATTTGACCGACCCTGCTCCTGCCACGACATTTGCACATTTAGATGCTACTACCGTATTATCAAGAGGATTAGCTGCCAAAGGTATTTATCAGCAGTAGATCCCTTGGATTCAACGTCAACTATGTTACAACCTAGGATCGTTGGTGAGGAACATTATGAAACTGCGCAAAGGGTTAAGCAAACTTCACAACGTTACAAAGAACTTCAGGACATTATAGCTATCCTTGGGTTGGACGAATTATCCGAAGAAGATCGTTTAACTGTAGCAAGAGCACGCAAAATTGAGCGTTTCTTATCACAACCCTTCTTTGTGGCAGAAGTCTTTACTGGTTCTCCAGGGAAATATGTTGGTCTCGCAGAAACAATTCGGGGGTTTAAATTCATCCTTTCCGGAGAATTAGACGGTCTTCCCGAGCAGGCCTTTTATTTGGTGGGTAACATCGATGAAGCTACCGCGAAAGCTATGAACTTAGAAGAGGAGAACAAATTGAAAAATGACCTTAAATCTTTGTGTACTGACTCTAATCGAATGATTTGGAATTCCGAAGTGAAAGAGATTATTTTATCTACTAATAGTGGACAAATTGGGATATTACCAAACCATGCCCCATTGCCACGGCTGTAGATATAGGTCTTTTGAGAATACGGCTGACCGATGGTTAACGGTGGCTCTTATGGGCGGTTTTGCTAGAATAAGTAATAATGAGATCACCATTTTAGGAAATGGTGCGGAAATTAGTACTGACATTGATCCACAAGAAGCTCAACAAACTCTTGAAATAGCTGAAGCTAACTTGAGTAGAGCTGAGGGTAAGAGACAAGCAATTGAGGCAAATCTAGCTCTCAGACGAGCTAGGACACGAGTAGAAGCTGTCAAAGCGATTTCCTATTAGTAGTTAATACATTCAATCAAAATCCTTTAATCTATTATTATACACTACACACTATATCTTGATTCCACAAATTGAACACAATGAAGTCTAATTTGATTAATCTGATGATAGAACGAAAAAGAAAAAAAGAGGATGGGTAGAAAAACTTATTAGATACCATGGGATCCGGTATCTAATAAGTTCTACCTACTATTGGATTTGAACCAATGACTCCCGCCGTATGAAAGCAATACTCTAACCACTGGGTTAAGTAGGTCATTTATCATCACAAAAGGGTCTCCATCACTTCGATGGATTATAGGTAAAATATGTTTTCTAAGCAATATAAGCAATATCAATCTTTTACCAGTAAACATAAACGGATCAGAAAGTTATCATGTGGGATTATGGGATACCCTTCTTGACAAGAAATTGTCTCTATGTTAAAATGGTTATGACAAGGGCTATAGCTCAGTTAGGTAGAGCACCTCGTTTACGTGCGCCAATGTTTTCAAGGGAGCCTTTTATGCAATGACCATAATTGATCTTTTTGAGAAGTCGATGTCTTACTCCGTATATTTGAGAGAACAAGAGAAAAATAGCCTGACAAAGTTGGTTTGATCCGGTTCAGGTGCGAATTCCGGTGCCAAATCAAATAGAACTTGCCATTGTAAGGTAAATGCCCAGTTCATTCAATGCCAGGCATAATGAGTATAAGAATCTCAAAAGAACCTCTCTTTTCGTCCTATGAGCTTTGAGGTGTATGAAGTTTCATATTTTAATCTTGCAGCGGAGCGATAGAGACACTTAGGTTGATCTAGGCAGACCTAAATAAGGGTCACCCTTCTTTGAAACACTTTGGTATTGCTCCTAGATCAGGATACAAATAATGAATCAGAGCACATGGAGCCATCTCATTCTCTTCTTCTAAAGAAAAATATGGTGAACTAACTGATCTTTACATCAGTTGATGAAAGAGCCCAATGCAACAAAATGCATGTTGGGTCTTTGAAACAGTTCGAATCATTTCGATAATAATCAGTTTTATCTGTTTTACCGAGAAGGTCTACGGTTCGAGTCCGTATAGCCCTAATACATTCCATTTTGATTTTGTTTTGTATAGAAATTTGAGTAGTAGTAGGAACAATAAAATAAACACAATAATTCATTCCAACGGACCCAATTGGTCTTTGTCAAATCTCGGATAAAATACCCATCTCTCTCCATCCACTTTCATGAATGAATTACATATGATATTTTTCTTATTCTTTATTTGTTATTTGAATTGTTTTTCATTGAATTGAAAATCAAAATGGAATTTGTAATTTGTTTATTGAATTCTGAATTATTGAATTTCTTTCATTTCTTCTTTACTATAAGATAAGGGATTCTTTACTTTTACTTTTTATTTATAAGATATAAGATCAATATGAAATAGAAAAATATACAAAATATACATAAGATAATAAGTATAAACTAAGTAGAAGATGCTATGTCTACACCTCACATATAGAAATAGAATCAAAAGGAGAAAAAAAAAATAGAAGTGGGATGACATTATATGAATCTTGAAACAAGGTATGTCCTACAGCAAACAAACTCTCAACTATGCGGCTTTATTTGATCAAAATTATTTTCTTGTTTCATCGAAGAAGTTCTAGATGATTTGAAAATTCCAATTCAAATGGAAGAATTAGGCCTATTCCACATTCATAGGAGTACCTTTATGTTTCTGCTTCACGAATATGATATCTTCTGGTCATTCCTAATAATATCAAGCATTATTCCTATCTTGGCATTTGTCATTTCGGGGATTTTAGCCCCGATTAGGAAGGTCCAGAAAAGCTTTCTAGTTATGAATCAGGTATAGAACCCATGGGGGATGCTTGGGTACAATTCCGAATTCGCTATTACATGTTTGCTCTAGTTTTTTTGTTTTTGATGTTGAAACGGTCTTTCTTTATCCATGGGCAATGAGCTTTGATGTATTGGGTGTATCTGTCTTTATAGAAGCTTTCATTTTCGTGCTTATCCCAATTGTGGGTTCAGTTTATGCATGGCGAAAAGGAGCGTTGGAATGGTCTTAACTGAATATTTAGACAATCAAAAGAAAAGGGAAGGAAAGGATGACATTGAAACAGTTATGAATTTGGTCGAGTTTCCATTACTTAACCAAACAACTCCCAATTCAATTATTTCAACTACATCAAATGATCTCTCGAATTGGTCAAGACTTTCCAGTTTATGGCCACTTCTCTATGGTACCAGTTGTTGTTTCATCAATTTGCTTCATTAATAGGCTCGCGGTTCGACTTTGATCGTTATGGGTTGGTGCCAAGATCGAGCCCAAGGCAAGAACAATGAAAATGGCTCCTCTCTTTAGTAAGATTATATGAGCAAATGCCTGAACCAAAATATGTCATTGCTATGGGAGCTTGTACTATTACAGGAGGGATGTTCAGTACTGATTCTTATAGTACTGTTCGCGGAGTCGATAAGCTAATTCCTGTGGATGTCTATTTGCCAGGTTGTCCACCTAAGCCAGAGGCAATTATAGATGCTATAACGAAACTTCGTAAGAAAATATCCCGAAAATATTTGAAGATAGAACTGTGTATCAACAGGAGAATCGATGTTTTACTACTAATCACAAGTTTTACCTTGCGACGCAGTACTCATACTGGAAATTACGATCAAGAATTACTCTATCAATCACCATCTACTTCAGAGATACCTTTTGGATTTGAAATCTTTTTCAAATCCAAAAGGTCATCTTCCTACGAATTAGTGAATAAGGCAGGGTTTTCTTGTGCAGAATAAGAAACAGGGTCAATCATTAAGATGAAAAATTTTATTGTCAATATGAAATATTCATACAAATAAAAATGCGAGAGATGAAGAAGATGCAGGTTCATTTCTCTGATTGGCTAGTAAAGCATGAGCTAATTCATAGATCTTTAGGCTTTGATTGTCGAGGAATAGAGACTTTACAAATAAAATCGAGGATTGGGATTCCATTGCTGTCATTTCATATGTATATGGTTACAATTATTTACGCTCCCAGTGTATTATGATGTAGCACCGGATTTTTTAGCTAGTGTGTATCACCTTACGAAAATACGATATGGTATAGATAAACCAGAAGAGGTATGCATAAAAGTATTTGCTCCCAGGGTAATCCTCAAATCCCGTCAGTTTTCTGGATTTGGAGAAGTGCTGATTTTCAGGAACAGGAATCTTATGATATGTTGGGAATTTCTTGAGAATCATCCTCGCCTTAAACGTATCTTGATGCCTGAAAGTTGGATAGGCTGGCCTTTACGTAAAGACTATATTACGCCCAATTTCTATGAGATTCAAGATGCTCATTGATTTAAATTAAAATGAAATCTGGAGTCGTGTCGTATAAGTAAAAAAGCGGTTTTTATCATTCAATGAGCATCTTTTGGCATTTCCCTTCAAGATGAAAAAGAGTAACTGGACTTTCATTCGTATTGTGGAGGAGCTAAAATAAAAAAAAAAGAAAAAGAGGTTCTCATTGCTATTTCCCAATTGGGAAGATATCATATAATATAAATTTCGTATGAGCAGATCCTGTCCTTCCACTCTTTGATTGAATTCTTTTAGCTAATTTTTTTTAGCTATTAAATTTGAGATATATACAAAAATTTAACATACTAACATACTTTTGGAATAAGAAAAGTATGAACAGAGTAAAAAAATACAAATGAAAAAGAAAGTAAAGAATATCTATTCCGATCCGTCTCAATGAATTAATTTCATTTGTATGAGGTATGAATATCTATCCGATACATTATTCACGTGTCAGGAACCAGATTTGAACTGGTGACACAAGGATTTTCAGTCCTCTGCTCTACCAACTGAGCTATCCCGACCATTTCCCGTGCATCATCTTAGCAGAATACTTATATCTATGTCAATGAATTTCTTAGATCTTCAAAAAAAGACTTTCTTTGTTTGTAAATGTAAGTAAAAAATATGGACTATGAATAATTCAATAACGGAGATTCCTTGAACATATATGTTCATATTGTATTATACAAAACAAATGAGATTGGATTGGAAAAGATCCGAAGATTTCTATTCGGATCCATTTGTGAAAGAACAGAGTGAATGAAATTAGAAAGATATTTCAGTTTTTTAAACTGAGTTCCACTGATGAAAAAAAAAGAAAGAAAGAGGATGAGGATAAATAAAAGTGAGGAAGTAAAATGGGCTTTTTTTATTGGGGATAGAGGGACTTGAACCCTCACGATTTAAAAAATTCGACGGATTTTCCTCTTACTATAAATTTCATTGTAGTCGGTATTGACATGTAAAATGGGACTCTCTCTTTATTCTCGTCCAATTAATCTTCTAAAGATCTATCAAACCCTGGAATGAATCATTTGATCACTGAATATTCGAATTCGATTCTTTTTCAACTTCAATTAGAATTGATTCACAATAACTCTTCCATTTTTCATATATTTTTTGATCTCTATTATTCTAATTATATAGAATAATAGAAATAGAGGGTTTCTATAGATCCTTATCTCATACTATTACTCATATTAATAGTAATCTAAATATGAAAGAAATAAAGAATATAAAAAAGGATATATTATTTCATTAAGTTCATAAGAGAGTTCTACTATTCTATTCTAGAATAATTAGAATAATAGAATTCAGAAATCAATTCTATTAATTCTATTAGCTATTAGAATAGAAATAGAATATATATAATATATATACTAAATATTTTAAAATATATAATATAAAGAAATAGAAGATTTCTATTTTCATATCTCATATATAGAGATACAGAATAGGATTCAATCTAAGATTTGGGTTGTGATTAATCGTTTGCTATGTCAATATGTATACGTATTAGGTATATAAAGTTATCCTTTCTGTAATTTCAATAGAAGGATTTTAGCTACTAACGTAACGTAGTCAATTTCATTCGTTAGAACAGCTTCCATTGAGTCTCTGCACCTATCCCTTCTTATTCTCATTTTCCATCGTTTTCTCTCAAAACAAAGATTTGGCTCAGGATTGCCCATTTTAGTTCCAGGGTTTCTCTGAATTTGGAAGTTACCACTTAGCAGGTTTCCATACCAAGGCTCAATCCAATCAAGTAGCGTCTACCAATTTCGCCATATCCCCCTTTCCTTTGAGACAAGGATCCAGTTGGAATTCCATCCAACTCTTTCATTTATCTTGACACTATTTAATTCATTAGGTAATGATTCCTATATTGAAAAAGTGTATGCTGCTATTTTCTTTTTTTGCCCACCCTCTTTTCTATATTCTATCATTTCATCTCTATTGGATGAACCTTATTTGTTTCAATACGAAATGATTTTATCATTGATGTATCCGCAATTCAATATGGATAGATATATACCACATATATATATATGCCTTTCCTCCTCCTTCATTTTTACAGTGCAGCTTGGAGTAGTGGAACGGTCGATATTCATTCTTTTTTTTTTTTCATTTCAAAATATAAAAATAGAATTTCATTGATAGATTGATATTTCATATTCATATATATGAATATGGAATAGAATTTCTATTTAGATCTAGTATATATCTAAATAGAATATAAAATATATAACAAAAAATATATAACATATAACTAAAAGAGAATAAATTTAAATAATCAATAAATGAAATAAAAAGAAGAAGAATCACTAGGTAATAGCTAAGATCCGATAGTTTCCTGTATTCCTATACACTATTGCTCTTATATCCGCCCTTAGCTCAGAGGTTAGAGCATCGCATTTGTAATGCGATGGTCATCGTTTCATAGCCGGCTCTTTTTCTTTATCGATTTTTTTCTTTCCATGATTGAAAATCTCTACTCGCTTTCTCTAAATGTCGAGTCACCGATCTCGATCTATTATGTCATGGTAACTATAGCTATGAATAAAAAGTTGACTAGATCAATTAGATCTCTACAGAAGAAATTGGAAAACGTAACCTTCGTTTGAATTTCCTATGTATATATTTGGATTTCCTATGTATATATATATAGGAAATCCGAATATTGATAATATTTCTTTTATTCTGTTTTGTAGGACTTTAGTAAATTGAGTTTTGCTTTGCTGGTCCTTTAGTTCAGTCTGAATTTATATTTTTTTTTCAAATGAAAGCTAATCAAAAGAGCCTTTATATGTCTCTTTACCGAGGACCTCGTTTCAAAAAAAAAAATGCTGGGAGCTTTACCGACTAACTAGTAAAGACCCAGATCCAGAAGTGATCTTCAAACCCAATTGCGCTCTGGAAAAAGATCACAATATCGTATTCGTTTAGAAGAGAAACAGAAATTGCGTTTTCATTATGGTCTGACAGAGCGACAATTACTTAAATATGTGCATATTGCTGGAAAAGCCAAAGGGTCAACAGGCCAGGTTTTACTACAACTACTTGAGATGCGTTTGGATAACATCCTTTTTCGATTAGGTATGGCTTCGACCATTCCTGGAGCCAGACAATTAGTTAACCATAGACACATCTTAGTGAATGGTCGTATAGTGGATATACCAAGTTATCGTTGCAAACCCCGAGATATTATTATTACGAAGGATAAAGAAAGATCAAGCTCTGATTCAAAATTATCTTGTTTCATCCCCTACGAATTGCCAAACCATTTGACTATTGACTCCTTACAATATAAAGGATTTGTAAATCAAATAATAGATAGTAAATGGATCGGTCTTAAAATAAATGAGTTGTTGGTCGTAGAATATTATTCCCGTCAGACTTGATTCTAACGAAAATACAAAAGCAAGGTTCATACCAATTTTGACTCCTTTCGCTGAAGTAAATAGAGTACCTTGTGCCTGTCTCATTCACGTATCAAAAGGATCGGCAATAGGATTTTTTTCTTCTTTTCAATAGATTTCTATTTGTATTTCTTTTACCTATCACAGGGATTAATTAGGGATAGAGAATGTCTATTAAATAAGGGTCTTACCGTTAGAATAATGATATCAATTCTTATTTTATTTGATACATTGTAGTTGGTAACGTTGATGAATGAAAAGAAACGGAGAGAGAGGGATTCGAACCCTCGGTAAACAAAAGTCTACATAGCAGTTCCAATGCTACGCCTTGAACCACTCGGCCATCTCTCCTACAGAATGTTATTCTTGCCCAAAACCCAAATGAATAGCGAGTCCTTCATCTTAATTGTAGTACATGTATGACGGTCCGATGGTTCCATAAGAAGAAATTTGGTTATTAAACTTAGATGAAATAGTAATAGTCATTGGTAGATTACGAAATTTGAATGAAATTGAATCTGATTCAACTATTTCATTTCATCTTTGTTCAAAAGGTGACACCGCATCTTTTCCAATTAGTCTTTTTATGTTATTTTGTACTGTACAATTCCTTTTTTTGTGGGATCGTTTTCCCCGAAGGGGGATGAGAATAATTATAGAATGAATTGCTAATTATGCCTAGATCTCGAATCAATGGAAATTTTATTGATAAGACCTCTTCAATTGTAGCCAATATCTTATTACGAATAATTCCGACAACTTCAGGAGAAAAAAAGGCATTTACCTATTACAGAGATGGTGCGATTTGATTTTTTCTTGTTTTTTTTTTACCTCTCAGTTTTACGAGAAAAAGAACGTAGTTAGGAATAGAAAAAAACAAATTAGTGAAAGAAACCTACGCTTGGTGAAGGTGAAGTTTAGAGATAGAGCAATTCCTTCTGTCGTGTATCCTCGATTGATGCAGCCTTAGATGCTTCAATTATCGATTTTAGTATTAAGCGAAAGGTTACATCTATAGGTTCTGTATTGGAGGTCAATACTACTTCATTTAGTACCAATAGGTGGCATCGGGGAAAAAGCACTACACCTAGGAATCAACAACACAAAAACTTTGTTATAAATAAACCTTTTCCTTGTTGGTATCGGGACTAAAAAGAATGGTTAGGAAAACAAAGATCCATCTCATTCGTACTTTTGATACCCGTATAACCATCAAAGACTGTTGAAGTGACTAATTCCTGGAAATCGTAAGCGTTGAGTACAAATAAATCTTTGGAGTTATCATTTCTATCTAGCACTAATATCACTAATCTGATTGGTGTTAAGAAAAAACCTCTTGTGGGAAGGTTGGCTAGAAATTTCTTGTAAAAAATACCACGTCAGTTAATAATAATAATGAGAATAGTGAAATTTTGATTACATGAATTATTCCTCTTAGTACTATGCACAGAAGGGAGGAGCCGTATGAGATGAAAATCTCACGTGCGGTTCTAGAACGGAGATTCTTTTACTAGAATGAACGACCGTAACGGATGTCTCAATCCGAAGGAAATTATGCAGAAGCTTTACAGAATTATTATGAAGCTACGCGACCAGAAATTGATCCCTATGATCGAAGTATATACTCTATAACATAGGTCTTATACACACAAGCAACGGAGAGCATACAAAAGCTTTGGAATATTATTTCCGAGCACTAGAACGAAATCCATTTTACCACAAGCTTTAATAATATGTGATCACATTCACGCATATCTTCACTATAGAAAGAAAAAAGATTGAATCGTCTAGTAAATACTAGAAAAATATAGGCTTTCTACATATGAATCGTCCAAAGTAACGATTTTTTTAGCGTAGCAAGGAAAAGACTTCGCGAGAACCAAAAAAATCGGAAGAAATAGGTATGGCCTATATACTATACTCTATGGATAAAGAGAAAGAGTCGAATTGATAGAGAAAGCACCGTAAAGATCCATTAGTAAACTATTCTTTGGTAAATACAGTTCAGAACTTACTTATGTCATGATATGGGATAAAAAAAGTGATAAATCAACTTATGTAATAGAGTCGATCTACTAAAGTATTGAGCAGCGGTGTAGCATCAGATCCCAAAGATAGTAAGTCCTTTTTTCTTAACGGAGGAAAGTCTTTTCAAAGATTCTATATAAATAGAAATATCATATACCATATATGAAATATGAAACCGAGATAGTTACCTTTCAGAAAATTCTACGATATGGGGCTATCTATGCTTCATTCTTGAAGGTGGGAGAAAAGATAAAACTAATCATTGATCCAAATTAGAATTGGAAACTTATGCAATAAACATCTTCTGGTTAACCCAAGAGAAAATAGAATAGATTGATGAGAAATTTAATTCAGTTAACATAGGATAGATTAAGAGAAGATGGGAAGCAAAAAGAATCGATTGCTGAGCCGTATGAGGTAGGAAACTCTCAAGTACGGTTCTAAGGGAGGGAATTTACTAACCTATTCCGACCGGGGAGAACAGGCCATTCTACAAGGTGATTCGGAAATTGCGGAGGCTTGGTTCGATCAGTATTGGAAACAAGCTATAGCGCTTACTCCAGGGAATTATATTGAAGCACATAATTGGTTAAAAATAATGAGGCATTTTGAATAAGACCATTCTCTTTTTTTTTGGATCCAGCAATCAAATTAAAGAAATCGTTCCTATGATAAGATGCAATCAAGAATTTTATTATATCCTTTCTTTCTAAATTTAGAAAATCATTTGATTTTGTACATTTTCTACGGTATCTCATAAGGATAAATGCTACAGATACCATATAGCATAGAACTAATAAAGCTATTTTGATAAATCTTATGAAGTCTAAAATGAAAATAATTCAGAATGAAAAAAAAAAAAAATAAAAGATAAAAGAAACTAGATTTCTATATTCTATTTAGCTATTTATATTCTATTTTTTCATTATATGGGCACTTCGCCATTCAGAATCTAAATGGAAATAAGCTAGGTTGCAAAAAAATCATTTTTTCGTTATCCTGGGAAATGCTTTGGCAATATAATAGGTCCCCCGGGCACCTATTATTTATGTCATAATAAATCCGAACACTTGCCCCGGAGCGACTTCAATATCATAATTTCTCTAGTAAATAACTAAAGAAAATAGATGGATGGAAGATAGGAAAGAAAGGGACTAATCATAAATAAAATATCTATCTTTCAGAAGTTCACTAAAAACTTGACTGTTGGTGGGTCTCTTTGTATGTGTTGTCCAGAAAGAGGAGGACTTAATGATTATTCGTTCGTCGGAACCTGAAGTGAAAATTTTTGTAGACAGGAATCCTATAAAAATGTCTTTTAAGGAATGGGCCAGACCCAGCCATTTCTCAAGAACAATAGCTAAGGGTCCCGATACTACCACTTGGATCTGGAACTTACATGCTGATGCTCACGATTTTGATAGTCATACTAGTGATTTGGATGAGATCTCTCGAAAAGTCTTTAGTGCTCATTTTGGCCAACTCTCTATTATCTTTCTTTGGTGGAGTGGCATGTACTTCCATGGCCCGTTTTCCAATTATGAAGCATGGCTGTAGCGATCCTACTCATGCACCCAGTGCCCAAGTAGTTTGGCCAATAGTAGGTCAAGAAATATTGAATGGGGATGTGGGCGGTGGTTTCCGAGGAATACAAATAACCTCCGGTTTTTTCAGATTTGGCGAGCATCTGGAATCACTAATGAATTACAACTCTATTGTACCGCAATTGGTGCATTGGTCTTTGCATCGTTAATGCTTTTTTTGGTTGGTTCCATTATCACAAAGCTCCAAAATTGGCTTGGTTCCAAGATGTAGAATCTATGTTGAATCATCACTTAGCGGGGTTACTAGGACTTGGGTCTCTTTCTTGGGACACCAAATCCACGTATCTTTACCAATTAACCAATTTCTTGACTGGAGTTGATCCTAAAGAAATACCACTTCCTCATGAATTTATCTTGAATCGGGATCTTTTGGCTCAACTTTATCCAAGTTTTGCGAGGGAGCAACGCCTTTTCACCTTGAATTGGGCAAAATATGCGGAATTTGAGTTTTCGTGGAGGATTAGATCCAATAACAGGGGTCTTTGGTTGAGTGATATTGCACACCATCATTTAGCTATTTCCATATGTATAGGACTAACTGGGCCATTGGTCATGGTCTGAAAGACATTTTAGAGGCTCATAAAGGTCCATTTACGGGCCAGCCATAAAGGTCTCTATGAAATCCTAACAACGTCATGGCATGCTCAATTATCTCTGAATCTGGCTATGTTAGGTTCTTTAACCATTGTTGTAGCTCACCATATGTATTCCATGCCCCCTATCCATACCTAGCTATTGACTATGGTACACAACTTTCGTTGTTCACACATCACATGTGGATCGGGATTTCTTATAGTTGGCGCTGCATGCAGCCATATTTATGGTAAGAGACTACGATCCAACTACTGATACAACGATCTATTAGATCGTCCAAGACACATGCAATCATATCACATTTGAAGCGCATATTTCTAGGGTTTCACAGTTTTGGCTTGTATATTCATAATGATACTATGAGCGCTTTAGGGCATCCCAAGATATGTTCTCAGATACCGCTATACAATTACAACCCATCTTTGCTCAATGGGTACAAAACACCCATACTTTAGCGTAGCGACTCCCGGTGCAACAACAAGTACCTTAACTTGGGGAGGTGGTGAGTTAGTAGCAGTGGGCGGCAAAGTTGCTTTGTTACCTATCCCATTAGAACTGCAGATTTTTGGTTCATCACATTCATGCATTTACAATTCACGCTGTATTGATCCTACTGAAAGGTGTTCTATTTGCTCGCGTTCCGTTTGATACCCGATAAAGCAAATCTTGGTTTTCGCTTTCCTTGTGATGGGCCTGGTAGGGGAACATGTCAAGTATCCGCTTGGGATCATGTATTCTTAGGTCTATTCTGGATGTACAATGCAATTTCGGTAGTAATTTTCCATTTCAGTTGGAAAATGCGTCGGATGTTTGGGGTACTATAAGTGATCAAGGAGTAGTCACTCATATCACAGAGGGAACTTTGCAGAGTTCCATTACTATTAATGGATGGCTCCGGATTTCTTATGGGCACAGGCATCTCAAGTAATTCAGTCTTATGGTTCTTCATTATCTGCATATGGTCTTTTTTTCTTAGGTGCTCATTTTGTCTGGGCTTTCGGTTTAATGTTTCTATTCAGTGGTAGTGGTTATTGGCAAGAACTCATTGAATCCATCGTTTGGGCTCATAACAAATTAAAAGTTGCTCCCTACCCTGCCTAGAGCCTTGAGTATTGTACAAGGGCGTGTGAGTAACCCATTACCTTCTGGGTGGAATTGCCACAACATGGGCATTCTTCTTAGCAAGAATTATTGCAGTAGGATAATGGGAGGATTTGAAAGGCATTATGACATTAAGATTCCCAAGGTTTAGCCAAGGCTTAGCTCAGGACCCCACTACTCGTCGTATTTGGTTTGGTATTGCTACCGCATGACTTCGAGAGTCATGATGATATTACTGAAGAACGTCTTTATCAGAACATTTTTGCTTCGCACTTTGGACAGTTAGCAATAATCTTTCGTGGACGTCCGGAAATCTGTTTCATGTAGCTTGGCAAGGAAATTTTGAGTCATGGATACAGGACCCTTTACATGTAAGACCTATTGCTCATGCAATTTGGGATCCTCATTTTGGTCAACCTGCAGAAGCCTTTACTAGAGGAGGTGCTATCTAGTGAATATCGCTTATTTGTTTATCGTGGTGGTATACAATCGGATTACGCACCAATGGGGATCTTTATACTGGAGCTCTTTTTCTATTACTTCTTTCTGCTATATCCTTAATAGCGAGTTGGTTACACCACCAAAATGGAAACCAAGCATTTCTTGGTTCAAAATGCCGAATCTCGTCTCAATCATCATTTGTCAGGACTTTTGGAGTAAGTTCCTTGGCTTGGACAGGACATTTAGTTCATGTCGCTATTCCCATCGAGGGAGAGTACGTCAGATGGAATAATTTCTTAGACGTATTGCCGTATCCCCAAGGGTTGGGCCCACTTTTTACGGGTCAATGGAATCTTTATGCTCAAAACCCGATTCCAGTAGTCATTTATTTGGTACCTCCCAAGGCAGGAACTGCCATTCTAACCCTTCTTGGGGGATTCCATCCCCAAACGCAAAGTTTATGGCTAACCGATATTGCTCATCATCATTTAGCTATTGCATTCCTTTTTCTCGTTGCTGGCCATATGTATAGAACTAACTTCGATTGGACACAGTATTAAAGATCTTTTAGAAGCACATATTCCTCCGGGTCGATTAGGGGCGTGGTCATAAGGGTCTTTATGACACAATAAATAATTCGCTTCATTTTCAATTGGGCCTTGCTCTAGCCTCTTTAGGGGTTATTACTTCCTTAGTAGCTCAACACATGTACTCTTTACCTGCTTATGCATTCATAGCACAAGACTTTACTACTCAAGCTGCGTTATATACTCATCACCAATACATCGCAGGTTCATCATGACAGAGCCTTTGCTCATGGGGCTATATTCTTCATTAGGGATTACAATCCGAACAGAATGAGGATAATGTATTGGCAAGAATGTTATATCATAAAGAAGCTATAATATCTCATTTAAGTTGGGCTAGCCTATTTCTGGGGTTCCATACCTTGGGCCTTTATGTTCATAACGACGTCATGCTTACTTTTGGTACTCCGGAAAAACAAATATTAATTGAACCTATATTTGCCCAATGGATACAATCTGCTCATGGCAAGACGTATGGGTTCGATGTACTCTTATCTTCAACGAATAGCCCCGCATTCAATGCAGGTCGAAGCATATGGTTACCTGGTTGAATGCTATTAATGAGAATAGTAATTCACTTTTCTTAACAATAGGTCCAGATTTCTTGGTTCATCATGCTATTGCTCTGGGTTTACATCGACTACATTGATTTTAGTAAAAGGTGCTTTAGATGCGCGTGGTTCCAAGTTAATGCCAGATAAAAGGATTTCGGTTATAGTTTTCCTTGCGGTCCGGCGTGGCGGTACTTGTGATATTTCGCTTGGGACGCATTTTATTTGGCAGTTTTGGATGCTAAATACCATTGGATGGGTTACTTTTTTATTGGCATTGGAAACACATCACATTATGGCGGGTAACGTTTCACAATTTAATGAATCCTCCACTTATTTGATGGGATGGTTAAGAGATTATCTATGGTTAAACTCTTCACAACTTATCAATGGATATAACCCTTTTGGTATGAATAGTTTATCGGTCTGCGTGGATGTTCTTATTTGGACATCTTGTTTGGGCTCTGGATTTATGTTCTTAATTTCTGGCGTGGCTATTGGCAGAATTGATTGAAACTTTAGCGCGGGCTCATGAACGGACACCTTTGGCTAATTTGATTCAATGGAAAGATAAGCCGGTGGCTCTTTCCATTGTGCAAGCAAGATTGGTTGGATTAGCCCACTTTTCCGTAGGTTATTAGGTTATATATTCACGCGGCTTTCTTGATTGCCTCCACATCAGGAAATTTTGGTTAAATTAGTGAATTCTTGTTTTTTTGTACCCTATCCTCCAAAACAAAATCTCATTTCTTTTGATGAAGAGGAGGTATGTATGTACCTTTTCTATTTTTCCATCTAGGATCCGAATCGTATCATTGATAAAAATAGGAACATTATGGCAAGAAAAGTTTGATTCAAAGGGAGAAGAAACGCCAGAAATTGGAACAGAAATATTATTGGATTCGTCGATCCTTAAAAAAGAAATAAGCAAAGTTCCCTCGTTGAGGGAACAATGGAAAATTCATGGAAAATTGCAATCCCCACCACGTAATTGCGCTATCGTCTTCATCGACGTTGTTTTTTAACCGGAAGACCTAGAGCGAACTATCGAGACTTTGGACTATCTGGACACATACTTCAATGTTTCATGCATGTTTGTTACCGGCAACAAGATCAAGTTGGTAAGGATAAAATCTTGTTTCTTATTTGGATAGATCTCTATGATCTATAGAATAGAAAGAATAGAAGGGGCCCCTTTACCATTTTGTATAAATAGACTATTCTATTTGTATAGATATGGTAGAGGGCATATCCAATCTTTCTTCGTCCATCAGTCCCAGTTGTTCAACGCGGGTAGAGCGGTTTGGTAGCTCAAGGCTCATAACCTTGAGGTCACGGGTTCAAATCTGTCTCCGCAACATTTTTTGCTAAATCCCCTTTTATTTTGTATTTGTAGTAATTAATTACTATTAATTAATTTTTTGTTGGGAGGAAAAAAAGGTGAAGCGGAAGATAGAACTACTATATTCACTACTATGTGTACTAGTATACATAGTAGTCAACTATACCGACACTACTATGTGTACTAGTATACATAGTAGTCAACTATACCGACGGAATCTTTTTATAGTACATTAGTTCATCATGGGCGGATAGCGGGAATCGAACCCGCATCTTCTCCTTGGCAAAGAGAAATTTTACCATTCGACCATATCCGCATTTTCTTTGTTCCTGATACGTGCATATGTCCACATATATGACATATATGATATATCATATATGCGGATCATATTTGTGCAGTATAGTAAGTAAATTAAGATTCCAATTAAGATCAGATTCTTAATTATCTATATTCAATTCATAACAATGAAATTTCATTTTGTTCGAACTCAGATGAAATCTGAGTGTGTCTCTAATTTGAATTTCTTAGAAGGATTGTAATTTATTGTAATTTTGGATCGGGAAATACCAAAGAAGTTCAAGAGATGAGAGAATTCGATAGCTACCGGAAAGACTAATCCAATCCATAATGATGTACCAGAAAATACAACATTTTTGTTATTTGACCAACCATCGGAAGAAGCAAATACGGGTACACTAATCAGTAAGATTAATGAAGTTGCAATTAATGCAAAAAGCTAATTGGAAAGCAATAGTCATGTTTGTAATCCTCCAAACTACCAACAAATGAACTATACCATTGGATCCCTCGCTTAGTAAAATTGTAAAAAATGCATCATGAAGGGATTTGACATGAATGAATCGATTCATTAGAACTTATTACCGCTTTCTTTTTTTTTTTATTGGGACATGGAGTCGAGCAGATAGTTAATGTATCATCTCATAGGGTCATGTTCTATTCGTAGGAAGAAAATAGAGATTCTATTTGGGAGAGATGGCTGAGTGGTTGATAGCCCGGTCTTGAAAACCGGTATAGTTCTTAACAAGTAACTATCGAGGGTTCAATCCCTCTCTCCTTTTGCTTACTTAAGAAATTCCTTACCTCGTTTGGACTGGCCCCTTTGTGATAAAGAGAATGGCTCGCTATCTCGCCAGCCAGCCATATGAAAAAGAACAATAGACAATAGATTTATAGATATAAATAAGAAAATCTCAGCTAAGAGGGGTCATGGAAAGAACAGGTTCCAAATCACGATCGATTCCTTTTTCAAACCCGCTGCAGGCACGTGCCCTTCCGCATGCCACAAATGTCCCACAAATAGGAAAAATCCTAGAACAAAATGAGAGGTAGCTAACCAACTTCTAGGAGATACATAATTGATGCATTTATCTTGTATGCCACCCACGAATTTAAAGAAACTAAAGGAGCATGAGTCATATATTCTGACGTCATTCTTGCCAAGGCTGTATGTCTTTTTAAGCCTACTCAAGTCCAAACCATTGGGACCCCTTAGAGGTTCTAACCAGGAGCACGAAGATCCCAAAACGCATAGTTTCTCCCCAAAATAACCTCTCCGGAGAACGCATTAGATATTTACCTAAACCAGTGGGTCCTTGGGATCCCACGTTAGCTCCAAGACGTTGGTCTCTCACTAGAAAAGTAAATGCTTGAGCTTGAGAAGCTTCCGGCCCAGTGGGTCCAGTAAAACTCACTAGATAAGCGGTATTATTGAACCGACGAACAACAAGCGATGAAACCAAAGGCAGATAGAGCACCTAAACTATATGACAAGTAAGCCTCTCCAGACCATTCTGCGAGCCCATGCAAAAGGTTTGGTTTAAAATATGCCAAATTCCACCAAGTGGAACCTAACCAAACATGTCCCCAATTATATCTTCTAAATCGTCCACACTAACAATCCATCCTTCTCCCCCAAAAGGAGATTTTAGTAAATAACCAAAGATCACGCTTGGGCTAAGGGTCAAGTTGGTAATTTTCTTACATCTCCTCGTGCCCAGGTATCATATACGCCTCCAAAATACGTGAGCCTTGAGTACTAGAAGAAAAGCTATACCTAATAAAATTAAGTGAATACCCAAAATTGTAGTCATTTTATTTCTATCTTTCCATACATAAGAAGAATGGAAAGGATTCTTCAAGAGTTTCGGTCCTAGAAGTGCATGATAAATACCACCAAAGCCTAAGACTGCAGAGGAAATTAAGTGGAGTACTCCAGATACAAAGTAAGGAAAGGTGTCGATAACTTCTCCCCCCGGACCTACTCCCCCCTAGTAGCTGGAAGTAAAATCAATCCTTGTTCATACATAGGTTTCTCCTGGTATGAAATGAGCCACTTCAAATAGGTTCATTGCTCGGCCCAGAATCGATTAATCGGCATGAGCTACATGAGCCCCAAGTAGTTTGACAAATTTATAAGTCTCGCATTCACCACCAACCGGTGGTTTCTTGGTCACGACCAACTAAAGCTAAAGTTCCATTAAGAGCGTTTCCACGGGTAGAACCTCCTCGGGGAATATAAGGTTTTCATGAGGCTGATCCTGAGCCATCCAAGCACCGAATACCTTCGTTTAAGAGAATATTTTGGTGTAGAAAGTTTCAAATTCAGGATCTTCCGCACGATTTCTTGGGAAACAAAGTCATAGGCACGTAGGTTCAGAGCACCGACTACCCCAATAGCACTCATCCATAAACCGGTTACGCACAAATAGCATAAAGAAATGTAACCAACGTTTATTGGAAAAAGCAACCCCAAAGATTTGGGACCAAAACGGTTAGCATGACCATTGAATAAGTCTCTTCAGCTTGAGTTGGGTTAAAAAGCAGAATGTATTTGCACCATCACCATCTTCGAATAAGGTATTTTCTACGGTGGCGCCATGAATAGCACTAGAGCGGCCTAAAACTCCAGCAACTCCCATCATATGAAATGGGTTCAACGTCCAATTATGAAACCCTTGGAAAAAGGATGAATCGAAATATAGCTGCTACACCAAAACTGGGTGCAAAGAACCAACCAGATTGACCCTGGATAAATCAGAATACAGAAACAAAACAGCAATTGGAGCAATGCAATTGCATTATAAGGTCGCAATTGACAGACGAGCAAGTTCGAATTGACGTAACATGAAACCTATTAGACCGAAAGCACCATGGAGAGCAACAAAAGTCCACAGACCACCTAATTGGCACCAGGTAAAATCTCCTTGTGCTTCAGACCCCATAGTAACAAAGAATGTGCTAAACTATTTGCAGGTAGAAACCGCGTTAAGAAATTACAACCTTCCAAATAGGAACTAGCCAATCCATGGGTATACCATGAAGTTACAAAAGTTGTACCTGTGAACCAACCCTCTAAAGCGAAATAAGCATAAGGAAAGAGCAATAGGTGGACCTACAAAATGAACCCCTCCGTAACCAATCATCCATAATATCAAATAAATCATTTTCTTCTTTGATAAATCTACCAAGGGCTATAGTCATAGTGATCCTCCTATTCAACTACTTCAACCATTTCCGAACACTTCATCTCATTTCCAGGGCATGTGGTAGTTCGATTATCTATGGACGATTCTTCGTTCAATGCCCTTTTCAATGGGTTCGAAGATCCAAATTATTCTTTTTCTTTTCTATTTTAATAGTACAATATAGTACATAGTAAGGACTAATCGAGTCGAACTCATAAACTAAGCGGTTTGTGGTCCAATAGAAAAGAAAAAAGAATCTAACCATTAGAACCTGAATTATCCACAAATTCCCTATTTTCCTGTCCCTAAATTGAAGATTAAATAAGGATAGACTAGAAATGAAAACCCCTTATTCTCGCATTTATTCTCTATTACATCGGTGTAACAACAAAACAATATCTGATTCTGATATCAAGGAAAGATATTGAAAATCCATATTTGAAAGAGATTTTTCTTTTCTATGTAGTGGAAAGGAAAAGAATAGCGATTTAGTTCTATGGAGCATCCAGTAATAAGAGAAAACAAGAAGATGAAATCAAAAACAGATTTTTTACTTGTGTGGTCCAATGGTATAAGGAAATAAAAAAATTTATTTCTACAATTGAATCTATATCGAATTTAAATATCAGAGTAGCTGATATAGTAATGATTCCATGGGTCGTCCACTTACTTTTATTCCTTTCCAATTTTACGGTGGGTTTGATAAAACAATGGTGAAGTAGGAATACTTTGGTTTGGCGATTCCTAATAGGGATTTTCTATTTATGTCTCGGGACAAAAAATGGAATAATGAGACAGGAAGAGGATAACTATGTCATTACGGGAAGACTCCTCCTAATAAGAACTTATTCTAATCATAATGGTGGTCGTTCTCTTTTTTTTTAGAAATATCAAAAGATTTCTATTCCACGTTGAAAACGAAGACTCAGATTTGAGTTTAGTGAAAAGCCCTTTATCGGATTTGAACCGATGACTTACGCCATACCATGGCGTTACTACCATTGAGTTAAAAGGGCCTTTTTCTTTTCAATTCATGAATTAAGCATCTTCATCTTCCATTGTGATTCTATTGTATATGCATATATAGAATAATGGAACAATCAGTTTTATTTATAGAGGAAGTGGGTAAGATTCATATTTTGGTAAAAAAGAAAAGAAAAAAAGAAATGCATTGAATTGTTTCAAAGTTAATCCTACTTGCTTTGTTGACTTTTCCATTCAAGATTCACTTGATATATATCATATATTCAAGATCTTTTCTTGAATCATGTGATGGGGAATTCAGATTCTTTTAAAAAGAAGATGTTTAAATCCTTTTTTGCTTAGTGTGAGATAATCATAACTTCAAGCAATTTCAAATTGAAGAATGTCAAGGATCTTATACTTTGTTTCTTTCTATATTTCATTATTGAACAAAATTAGAATTCTACTTTCTTTCTTATTATTACACTTAATATTACCTTATACTTTAATAACGATACATAAATATTTTTTTTATAAGACTTTCTCACGATATACTTTAATATATGAAATATACTTTCATTTTACTAAATTAGTAACTCATATTAAATATGAATATGAGTTATATTAAAATATGCAATATGAATATGACTTTACCTTTACTTTAATATTTCATATTACTATAATATAAATAGAATATTTATATACTATACTACTACTTTATTTCTTTATTTTTACATTGACTTTATTTAACTTTCTTTTAAATTACTTCAATATGAATCTAATTTCCATTATTGAAATGGGATTTTTATTGAATTTGAATCTATTTTTATTGAATAGATTTTCATCTCATTTTCATCTACATCTCATTTTCATCTATAATATCATAGAATCTACATATAATATATAGTATCATCTATATCTATATTCTATAGTTATCTATATATAGTTCTATAGTTCTAGGATAGTAGAATATTTATGGGAGTATGGGATAGCTCATTCATGAACGAACCATCAAATCCAAAGAATTCTATGGGATCATAACATAAAAGTAGTAAAGATTCCTCGGATCTAGTCATACATTTGATTCTAATTTGATATTTTATATATTGGCAATGACAAAACTACTCATACTATTGTCATAGTATGATGATGCAAGGCATGCCCTCATCGCTCTGGTTCGGACATCTCTCTTCAAGGAGGCAACGGGATTCTGACTGGGGTAGTGGACTAAAGGAAGTAGGTCATGGATTATCAATAAACCTAGAATTTATTCTTCCCGGTCGATGCCCGAAGGTTAATGGGGACGGAAAATTCATTGGCGAGATGTCTACGCTTCAAATCCAGCTCGCCCAAGAATTCACTCCATGAATAAGATCTAAAAAATTTGTCCTCTATAAACAAATCCGGATCTGTATAAAAATAAAGAAAAAGAGTCCATTTTTCTCATCCATTCTTTTATTTTCATTTGCAATAAATACAAGAAAATAACCATAGATTACTAGTAATCTATGCCACTCTCATAAAGTCCATATCTATGCAAATAAGATATTCCTATAGAATTCGTGTTCTGTTGCAACACGACAAAGAGAATGCTCTTAAATCATAAGACTATGTATGCCATGCATATGGCTGGATAGTTCAATCGGAGCACTCATAAGTGGTTCGAGCCCCGTCCCGACCGATGAATTGATCAACTCATCTCTCCTTTTCGTGAAAGGGAAGACGGGAACAAAATAGAATCTCTGGGGAAATCTTTATTTCTTTTTTTTTTTTAGCATTTTCATCGACAAGTATGGAAATTTTGATTTATTCTATTATTCTAATAGCACCATTGGTAAGGGAGAAACATATGTATATTTGTAAAGTCGTTACTTCTTACTAATTATTAGAATAAGATTATATTCAATATTCAAGATTTTGAAGAGCGACCATACTTGTCTGATTTTCTTTTCTATTGTTATTTTCGTGATAAACGAAATGGAATAGAGTATCCATATTTTGACCAAGAATCTGAGACACAAATTGTCTTCGCTTATTATAAACAAAAAAATGAACTTCACATAATTATCTCAACAGTACTTTTCGGTTTAGATGACCTTCTTTAGTTCGAACAAACTTTGTTTGTGCATCCGAATGACTAATTGGAAACAATCTATCTTATTCTCATCCAAATTGCACATGCATTTTTTTATGTATGTGTTCTAGTTCCAATTCAAGAAGGAAAGAAGGAGGATACTAATAAAATACCAACCAAGCAACGCCCTTTTGAAGGAATCTTGGAATATTCTATTTTTGATACTTCATCCGTCCTTTTCTTATTTCCATCTCATTTCTACTTTGCTTTTTTGTATTTGCATATTGTATGACCTAATAGAATATTGGACATGATTATATACCTCATAATTCTATGTAGATTTTATCTACTTTTCTATTTTATATATAAGATATAAGTAAAATAAGTAAAGGAATAAGAATGAATAATTGGATAAGTGTACAAGAAAAGAATAGGTGATAGAAAAGGAAAAGTGGAAAACGGGAAAATGAGATGGGATTGATACAATAACAATAAAGAATCCTATTTTGACTCGCACCATTGATTCCACTATGATTATAAATCAATAATGGAAAAATTCCTTCATTTCATAGAGATAGGGGACATCATTTGCATGGATATAGTAAGTCTCGGCTGCTTTAATGGTAGTGTTTACATTTTCTCTTTCACTTGTAGTATGGGGAAGGAGTGGGCTTTAGAACTAGGAAGATTACTAATTTAGTACTTTAAAAAATCTATTTGTATCAATTGTAATCGCTTTAAAGCTTAAAAAAAACTTGACTTACTTTAGTTTATCTATATTTAGATATTATTTTTAGATATATTACTAGTATTAGATTTCTATTAGATTTCTAATTAATCCTCTATTAAATTAAAAATTAAATAAATAATTTAAATAATTAAATAGTCTTGTTTTATTATTTTATTATTATTTATTATTAGATATTATCTAATATTATTCTAATATTCTTAGATTTCTATAATTCTCTAATATATGATATGTATATTATATGGTATTTATATGGTATATAGTATATGCCTGTACTCTTCCTACATTAATTCTTTCGGGGCCCCGGATCCATAAGCATAAGAAGAGATATAAAGAATCAGGAATTCAAGAAGTTGGGCTTGCAATTCTTTTGGATTGATCAAAATGTATACAAATGGGTGTAGAGAAAAAATAGAAAATTCAAGTGTTATTTCATTTTGATGTACGCCTAATATATATTATTACTTAGATATAGATATCTATTGTCAATTGATCTATATAAGAGAAAGCTTCTTTCTGTATACAATACAACTTTATGTTTTATGTACTAAGAATATGAATGAATATGAAATATTCTACAATACTATATAGTGGTAGAAAGAGCTATATAGCTCTTTCTACCACACTATCTCGACTATTCCACATTTCATTTAAGACTTAACTAGAGTTTTAAACCCTTTCATTTCTTCAATCATTGATAAAAATGAATAATTCAAGTTTCATTCAAATTAATCATTTTGGTCGACGCTTTGACGATATGATAAGTAAAAGGCAAGAGGAACTAAAATGAACAAATAGAGCAATAAGCGCAAGAATATTGACTTCCATAATCTCTTTGTTTTCTTCTTTCACAATAATTCGGGATACAATAATTGGATCTAATCCCATAGAGATGATAAAGTGGACTCCTATCAATTCAAAGGTATGAATTGCATCTTGATGATACTAACAATATTATGAATAACAATATCAAATAAATTTATCGTCGCTAATTGAAGAGTCTAACATAGTATAACATAGGAAGATCTTTTATCTATACTCAATATAAATGAAATAGAAAGAAAAATAGGATTCTTACTTACGGTTCTTTATGAAACAATTTCATGAATCTACTCATAAAGTTCTAGATTTCTTATTCAATAGAATTCTATTGAATAAGAAAGAATTGAAAAAAAAGAAAATATATAAAAAAATATATAAATAGTAAATAGAAAGAAGAGCCATTCAACCATTCGATTAAATTTATGAGCAAAGACTCGAGCCTCTACCAATACAAAGTATCTTCGTTCTTTGTCACAATTATTCAATGAATTTACCATCACCTATCCAATCTAATTTCATCGCAAAGAGTTAGTAGACACTACCTCAATATTAAGAAAGTTCTAGTTTAAAATAATTAGGGAGTCTTTATAGTCTTTTTTAGAATCCTTTCTTCAACCTTAGTAGCCAAAAAGGAGTGTCTCTTAGGAACCTTTGGATACCAAGATTTCACTTCTTACTTTCATAGTTCTCGATACCCTAATGAATTCTCACTATTTCTTTTATTTGATTCAATCGCAGAATAGCCCAAATCAATCATTAATAAGATTGGGTTGTTTGATTTCTTGGTACCTTTTGAGCCACACTCGTAACCCGTGATTTTGAGAAAATGATGACAGCTTTTATAGGCCCCTACGAAGTTCTCAAAATCAAGTATCAATGACCTAGCCCTTGCCTATGCTTTTACGGGCAAGAATTCCAAGTTCGATGATTAATAAATTTCAAGTATTTTTTTGTTGATCAGCACACCTGATTCAACTGGGATAAAGGATTTGCGTCCCCCTTACCACTTGGCCATGCCGCCAAATTCCATCCAAAATGGATAAAGATAAAGAAATTCTATAAAATTCTATAATTAGATAAAATTCTATAATTAGAATAATTATATATTATATTATATATTAATTATATTATATATAAATTATATATATATATATTCTTATACTTATATTCTATATATTTCTATTTCTTTCTATTTTCTATTTCTATTCCTTTCCTCATTTTGTTTTGATTTAAATTTTTTACTTTCTTAATTTCTTTTCTTTTTGGATCTTGAATCCCATTGTACTTATCCTTTTCCAAAAAAGAATTCCTCTTTTATTGGATCCTTTTCTATCCTATCCTTTTCTTCGATTGATTTTATCTCAAAACACGCCGCTTAAAACTTACCTTTCTTTTCACTTTTCTATAGATTCGATAGATCTATAGAAAAGTGAAAAGATTCGCCCCCACACAGATCGTAAAAAATGCGGGCAATTTAGAATAATTCATTCTTGACTTCATTAACTATTTACTTAATTACTCTTTTACTCTTACTTACTTTGAATTAGCGAATAGCTCTTCATTTTGTATATCCATTTGTATTACCTTAATGGTTAATGGATGCAAAATCCAATTGATTTACGACTAATCATTATCAATTCTAATTATAAGAAAATATATGGTCATATGTAAACCCCGAACGTAAATTTTATACGTGAATACGAACCCGGTTCTATTTCTTATGCACATATCCCTATATAGTACTTGAATATGAATAGAAGATAGACATTATGATAGAGTGCGACCTAACCTATGTTGCACCAAGTTCAATTATGATAAAAGATGTGATATACGGATAGCTAGATAGCTATATTGGCATGTACTTCCTAAAGATTACTCCTATGACTATATAATGTAATAATACGTATGCAATTCCATTGTATTTTAGAAATTATACGATCAAAAAAGATTTGAATTCCTTTTGAACATTCAATTGCGTAAAAAAAGGGGAAACTCTATGCTCTGATTCTTCTGCTTTTATCTCATTCAGAGAGCGATTGAATCCTTAATTCATTGAATTTTTATTTTTTGTACCCTTGATCGTAATATCATAATAAAAGAATTAGGTATAAATTGAATCAATTTTGACATCCGATAAAAGACTCCATCAGCCTAAGTGAGAATTTTTCCCGTGAATGCTTTATCAATTTCCATTTCTTTTTATTTGTACCGCTCAAGCTCAAATTTGAACTTGTATCAAAAATGCCCTTTTTTCTGCCTTGCTGCTCATACGTATGATATATATATATGGATGGAGTTGACTCAAATTTTATGTGATTCAAGAATAATATCCATTCCATCATTGCTAGATCAATCGGTAGGGTTCATGAATAGTGAGCCAAGCCAATAATGGGATTTTTTCAATAAATAGGAAATTTCGATTAAGATGCTCCAATGGAAATGAGGGAATGTCCACAATACCGATTTAGTCGATACAATTTGAGGGATTTTGTAGGTTCATTAATAAGGGCTTGATGGAAGAATTTCATAAGTTTCAAAAAATTGAAGATAGAGATCAAGAAATTGAATTTCAATTATTTGTGGAAACATATCAATTGGTAGAGCCCTTGATAAAAGAAAGAGATGCGTGTATGAATCACTCACATATTCTTAATTATATGTCCCCGGTCTTAATTTGGAAAACCGGTAGAAATATGCAAGAACAAACCGCTTTTATTGGAAACATCCCTATAATGAATTCTTTTGGAACCTCTATAGTAAATGGAATATACCGAATTGTGATCAACCAAATATTGCAAAGTCCTGATTTACTACCGCTCGAGTTGGAACATAACGAATTTCGCTATACTTGTACTATAATATCGGATTGGGGAAGGTCGAATTAGAAATTGATAGAAAAGCAAGGATATGGGCTGTAAGTAGAAAACAAAAAATATCTATTCTAGTTCTATCATCCTATGGGTTTGAATATAAGAGAAATTCTAGATAATGTTTGTTACCCCGAAATTTTCTTGTCTTTCCGAATGATAAAGAGAAAAAAAGATTGGGTCAAAAGAAAATGCTATTTTGGAATTTTATCAACAATTTGCTTGTGTAGGGGATCCGGTATTTTCGAGTCCTTATGCAAGGAATTACAAAAGAAATTTTTCAACAAAGATGTGAATTAGGAAAGATTGGTCGACAAATATGAACCGGAGACTTAATCTTGATATACCCCAAAACAATACATTCTTGTTACCACGAGATCTATTTGTGGATCATTTGATTGGAATGAAATTGGGAATGGGTACACTTGACGATATGAATCACTTGAGAAATAAACGTATTCGCTTAGAATGCACAGGATCAATTCGGATTGGCTCTTGTTCGTTAGAGAATCGAGAACTATATGTGGAGCAATCGGCATAAATTGATACTCCTCAAAATTTGGTAACTTCAACTTCATTAACAACTACTTATGAATCATTTTTGGCCTACACCCTTTATCTCAAGTTTTGGATCGAACTAATCCGCTGACACAAATCGCTTCATGGGCTAAAATGGAGTTATTTGGGTCCTGGAGGATTGAGGAACTAGTTTGGATAATGAGATATCCACCGAGCCACTATGGACGATTTGCCCAATCGACACGTCCAAGGAATCAATGTTGGACTTATTGGATCATTAGCTATTCATGTGAAGGTTGGTTATTGGGGATCTATAGAGAGTCCGCTTTATGAATTATCTCGATAGATCAAAAATGCAGATGGTTTATTTATCACCAAATAGAGATGAATATTATATGGTAGCGAGGAAATTCTTTGGCCTTGAATCGGGTATTCAAGAACAACGTTGTTCCTTTCGATATCCAAGAATTCTCGACTATTGCATGGGAAGAGATTCATCTTAGAAGCATTTTCCTTTCCAATATTTTTCTATTGGAGCTTCCTCATTCCTTTTATCGAGCATAATGATGCAATCGAGCTTTAATGAGTTCTAATATGCGCTGCAGCTTCCCCTTTCTCGGTCCGAGAAGTGCATTGTTGAACTGGGTTGGAAGGCCAAACGGCTCTAGATTCGGGGATTTCATATAGCCAACGCAAGGGAAAAATCATTTATACGATACTCAAAAGATCATTTTCTCAAGTAATGGGGATACTATAAGCATTCCATTAGTTATGTATCAACGCTCCAACAAAAATACTTGTATGCATCAAAAACTCAGTTCGGGGTAAATACATTAAAAGGGACAAATTCAGGACGGTGCGCTACAAAGGTGGGGAACTCGCTTTAGGAAAAAATGTATTAGTATTATATGCCATGGGAAGGTTACAATTTTGAAGATGCACTAATTAGCTTAACGCGGTCTATGAAGATATTTATACTTCTTTTCACATCCCGAAATATGAAATTCATACTCATGTAACAAGCCAAGGTCCCGAAAGAATCACTAAGGATATCCCGCATTTAGAGGCTCGTTACTCCAAAATTTAGAGAAATGGAATTGTGATGTCGGGATCTTGGATAGAAACAGTGATATCTTAGTAGGTAAATTAACACCTCGATAATCATCATATGCCCGGAGGATAGATTATTACGAGCTATACTTGGTATTCTGTATCCACTTCAAAAGAAACTTCTAAGACTACCTATAGGAGGAAGGGGTCGAAGTTATTGATGTGAGATGGATCCATAGAAAGGGAGTTTCCAATTCTAATCCGTAAAAGATTGGTATATATTTCACGTAAACGTGAAATCAAAGTAGGTGATAAAGTATGGAAGGCATGGGAATAAGGGTATAATTTCTAAGATTTTGTCTAGACAAGATATGCCCTATTTGCAAGATGGAACTTGATATGGTATTCAACCCATTAGAGTCCCTCACGAATGAATGTGGGATGATATTTGAATGTTCGCCAAGCGGGATCTCCTAAATAAACATTATAGAATAGGACCTTTGATGAGAGATATGAGCAAGAGGCCTCAAGAAAACTAGTGTTTTCAATTATATGAAGCCAAGAAGAAAACAAAAAATCCATGGGTATTTGAACCCAATACCCGGAAAAGGAATATTTGATGGAAGAACGGAGATCTTTTGAACAACCTGCTCTAATAGGAAAGTCCTATATCCTAAAATTAATTCATCAAGTTGATGATAAAATCCATGGACGTTCCAGTGGGCATTACGACTTGTTACACAACAACCCCTTAGAGAGAGGGCCAAACAAGGGGACAAAGAGTAGGAGAAATGGAAGTTTGGGCTCTAGAGGGATTTGGTGTTGCTCATATTTTACAAGAGATGCTTACTTATAAATCATATTAGAGCTCGTGAAGTACTTGGTGCTACGATTATTGGAGCAACAAGATCTAATCCAGGGTGCTAATCTTTTCGATTGCTCGCTCGAGAACTACGATCTTTGTCCCCGAATCAATCATTTCAGATCAAAAAGAACTTTCGGATGGAGGAAGGAAGCTTGATCTCAATGAATCAATTTCTATTCTATGATCGACCAGATAAACATCAACAACTTCAACAAATCATGGCTTGGGCAAAAAAATTTTACCCAATGGAGAGATAGGAGAGGTGACAAAACCCTATACTTTTCATTATAAAACTAATAAACCGGAGAAAGATGGATTGTTTTGTGAAAGAATTTTCGGACCCATAAAAAGTGGGATTTGTGCTTGTGGAAATTACCTAGGGATTGGGACCAAAAAAGAAGACCAAATTTTGTGAAGAACGCGAGTGGAATTTGTTGATTCTCTGACACGAAGGTACCAAATGGGATACGCCAAACTGACATGTCCAAAGTGACTCATGTGTGGTATTTGAAACGCCTTCCTAGTTATATTGTGAATATTTTAGATAAGCCCCTTAGGGAATTAGAGGGCCTAGTATATATGTGTGTGATTTGATCAAAATTTTCATTTGATGATTTAGGCGAGAAACTCACATCCCATTTAATTTGATTGGGATGCCCCCTCGACATGTATCTTAGGAGGAGGAACATGAAGCTCGTAATTATGGGTGCATTCAAGACTTCAAAATGTAAGAAAAGGGGAATTGATCCATGGGATTCAATGTAATATATAGGAATAGTTAGTTATACCTCGTGAAAAAAGACTTTTTGTGGAATTATACATTCCATTTCTTTGAGAAAGAAATTGTCGTGAAGTTTAATATAGCATGGTTACAGAGCTATTATCTATATATATGCTTCAAGGGATATCATGCACATAACCATCGAGGTGAGAGACCCAAAAAAAGATCAAATGGAACAATACAATATATAGACAAAGAAATCCTTTAGTCCCAAAATATTCCTTTCAGGGGATTCATCATTTGAGGGGAAGTAGACTACTCAATAATTTCACATTTCTTTTTTTTTTTTTTTAATATAAAAGCAAAGTCAAAAAGGTTAGAGTGATGAAAATCAAAAAGAAAATATAATAAAATATAAAATAAGATAAGAATGAATCAATGAAAGGCAATGGTCCTTACCGGGAACTTGAGTAAAGTGTAGCTTTTGTAAGGTTTTCTCAAACAAAGTTTAAAAGAAGAAGAACCCTTTTCTTTATTTGGTTTAACTACTTGATGAGAGGAAACCTTCACGTCCAGGGGGGGAAATCCAATACTATAGGAACCTATCTCGATTTTTCTTTTGCTAGGCCTATAGTTAAAAACCTACTTTCTTACGACACGAGGTTCATTCAATATGAAATCCAATCCGGAAATACAAAGATCCCACTCTTTTTACTACTCAAGGTTTGAGACATTTCAAACCGAAATATCTACTGTATCGAGAACAATTAGATCGATTTGCTAATTATTACAGAATTCTTTGGTAGAATGGAAGGAATTAGGAGACAAGAGTCCGCAGGAAATGAATGGGAAGATCAAAAAATTAGAAGAAGAAAGGATTTTTTGGTTAGCATAGAATTAGCTAAATATTTTCTTTGAACAAATGTAGACCCGAATGGATGGTTTTATGCCTATTACCGCTTCTTCCTCGAGTTGAGACCAATCATTCGAGACGAGGTAAACTAATGAGTTGGATATTAATGAACTCTATAGAAGAGTCATTTATCGAACAATACTCTTACCGATCTATTAGCAACAAGTAGATCTACACCGGGGAATTAGTAATGTGTCAAGAGAATTGGTACAAGAGGCCGGATGGATACACTTTTGATAATGGGATCCACGGACAACCCATGAGAGATGGTCATAATAAACAAGTCATTTTCGATGTAATTGAAGGCAAAGAAGGAAGATTTCGTGAGACTCGCTTGGTAAACGGGTCGATTATTCGGCCCCATTGTCGTGGGTCCTTTGCTTTCATTACATCAATGTGGATTACCTCGAGAAATAGCAATAGAGCTCTTCCAAACACATTTGGTCTAATCAGACAAGATTTTGCTTCTAACAGGATTGCTAAAAGCAAAATTAGGGAAAAAGAACCCATTGTATGGAAAATCCTTCAAGAAGTGATGCGGGCATCGTATTGAATAGCCACCCCCTTCATAGATTGGGTATACAGCGTTCCAACCCATTTTAGTGGAGGCGCTATTTGTTTACACCCATTAGTTTGTAAGGGCTTCAACGCAGACTTTGATGGGGATCAAATGGTCGCTCACATACCTTTATCTTTGGAAGCTCAAGGTAAGCTTCGTTTACTTATGTTTTCTCATATGAATCTCTTGTCTCCGCCTATTGGGGATCCCGTTCATACCAACTCAAGATATGCTTATTGGACTCTATGTATTAACGATCGGGAATCTGAGGTATTTGTGCAAATAGGTATAATCAATATAATCCTAATTGAAAAAAGGAAACAGCTTTACAAGAATAACTTTAAGTATACAAAGAGCCATATTTTGTAGTTCTTATGATGCACTTGGAGCTTATCGTAAATGAATTCATTTAGATAGTCCTTTGTGGCCCGGGTGGAGATCAACGTGTCGTTGGCTCAAGAGAAGTTCCCATCAAGTTCAATATGAATCTTTTGGTAATTATAATGAGATTTATAAGCACTATCGAATAATAGGAAGTGTAAAAGAGAAATTGTTGTATATACATTGAACTACTATCATCTTTCTTTTATCGAGAAATAGAAGAAGCCATGGGGTTTTGGTGCCTACTCATATCTAACTCATGCTCTATATATAAACTAAGAAATTCTATTAGTGATGCCCATACTCGTGGAAATTTGGGTCTCCAATTTTACCTATCATAATTTCTTAATCTGTGAATCAAGATTGAGGAAAGGAAGTCTTTGAATCACAGTGCCATTGTGGAATCTTACTCATCGAATATGGAGGTCCTTATGGCGTAAGCGGACCATCGGTCTTTCACAATAAAGTGATAGATGGAATTTATAAAACGACTTATTAGTAGATTAATAGATCATTTGAATGGCATATACATCACATATCCGGATCAAATGAAGGCTTTGGGTTTCCGAGCCACCGCTACATCTATTTCATTAGAATTGATGATCTTTTAACAATACCTTCTAAGGGATGGTTAGTTCAAGACGCAACAACATTTTTTTTAGAAAACCATCATTATGGGAATGTACATGTGGTAGAAAAATTACGCCAATCCATTGAGATATGGTATGCTACAAGTGAATATTTGAGACAAGAAATGAATCCTAATTTTTGGATGATGATCCCTCTAATCCAGTCCATCTAATGTCCTTTCGGGGCTAGAGGAAATGCATCTCAAGTACACCAATTAGTAGGTATGAGAGGATTAATGTCGGATCCTCAAGGACAAATGATTGATTTACCCATTCAAAGCAATTTACGGAAGGGCTTTCTTTGAGAATATATAATTTCTTGCTACGGAGCCCGCAGGTTGTATATCACGCATTTAACATCGATCTACCTTGAGACTTGTTGAAGTAGTTCAACACATTCTTTGTAGAACGATTGTGGTACTATCCGGTATTTTGAGTCCTCAAAATTGGATGACGAAAAGATTTTGTCCAAACATTAATTGGTCGTGTATTAGCAGCGATATATATATTGGTCTACGATGCATTGCCACTCGAAATAAAGATATTGGAATTGGACTTGTTAATCGATTCATAACCTTTCGAGCACACCCAATATATATTCAATCCATTTTACTTGGTGAGTACATCTTGGATCACAATTTTGTTATGGAGTCCTACTCATGGTGACTGGTCGAGTTGGGAGAAGCAGTATGGGTCAATCAATTGGGGAACCGGGACTCAACTAACATTAAGAACTTTTATACTGTAACCAAACTTAGAATAATAAAATAAACTACTAAGTAAGGAGAACAAGATCGAAATGGGCTCTAAATCAAACCAGAACCACCAAAAACATACGAGAGAGGAAACGGGAGAAAGAGAGAAAGAGGAATTGCACTCACCTTGGAACCCTCGAACGTCCGAGGAAGGAGGAAGGAAAACCGAGACGTCGTCCCCAAGACGCGACTCACCAAAGGAGAAGAAGGGGAAGCGACAATGCACGCGTCTCCTACCATTGTGAGGCGCCCATCGACGCCTTTGAGCGCCGAGCCATCCGTGCCGTCGAGGAAGAAAAGTGAAGAAGAATCGGTGGGGGGAAAGCCGAGCGGCGTGATTAGGGGAAACCCGAGAGGAAATAAGAAAGAGGTAAGCAAATTTAGTTATATGTTTAATTAGAAATTCGATTTTAATGTTATTAATTTTGATTTAGTGCTATTTCAAGTTCAAATTAGGATTTATAAACTTTAATTTAGGGTTTATTGATTTTCGAATACGTTAATTTAGGAATAAGTAATATGAGTTAGATGAAATTACATATATTAATCTTAAGATCATTTCAAGAATTAATTTTAAAGAAAAATAAGAAAAGAGGAGTATTAAATTTAGGAGAACCTATAAGGGAAATACATGTTATATTATAAAAGAAATGTATTTATATTATCGTTAATTAGATTAGAATCATTTGATGGGGGGTATGATAATCAATTAATGTTATATATTAAGTAACTTTAACACTTAATATTTTATGTTATAGGAATTGCAATTAAGAAAGGAATCATTAAAGGAAAGGAGGTTCAAGAGGAAACTGCAAGTTAAAGGTGGGTAATTATGTTCTTACATTTATGGTAAAAATGTCTTTACTTTCCTGTGATGAAATGTATGTTTAGATGATTTTGACTTTTTCCTGCACTGCCAGCTGTGATGATTTTCCTGCTTTTACATAAATAGTGAATAGTTTATTGCTTCTTCATGTTGGATAATACCCTGAATGCTAGATCATATTGCCACAGTTTCATTTTATCAAGCTCACTGATTTACTGCTAGTTATGAATTAATGTCCATAGTGATATGATTGTATGCTATGAATGTGTATGTTGAATCTTGAGTTCACCCCCTTATGGTACTGGCTGGGGACGCAATGTACCTGTGCACATATATGATTCAAAAGGGCCAAGAAAATTGGCAAATGGTAAAGGTTATGGATACTCATCCTTTGGATGAGTATAGATGGTGACTCATGGACGGGTGATAAAAGTAAAAAGTTCATATGCTACTGCTAAATGTTTATGTATACCGACCCACATATGCTACTGCTAAATGTTTATGTATACTGACCCCCATATGCTACTGCTAAATGTTATGCATACTTACCTCACATATGATTAATTGTTTGAGCAGATTAATTTCTTTTATGTACCTGTGTACCTGTGACAGCAGAAAACTGGCATGCATACTAGTTTCTTCTTCTTGTTTACTATAGTGTAATAGCATAATTGACCCACTGAATTATATTCATTTGTTAGTTGCTTAATCTTTTTCAGGTAATAATCCTAATTAAATGACTGATAGACGGGAAAGTCAGGTTTATCGCCGTAGAGGAACTGCAGGAGATAGGTATTTATGTCAGTAAATTATATTGAGTTATGTTAAAGTGTATTTTTCCTGAATCTGTATTAGAACATTTATGTATGGACAGATTTTTAGATCATTGTGGATTGTAGTGGCTCTTTTATGATTGTATAGTTGGAGGCTTTAAATTTATATTGGAATTGTTATAGAAATGTTTTCTTTTATCCGTCCGATCGTCTGTTCCCGCCTTGGTATTCCAAGCTCCCGGGCCGGGTCGTGACAAGAGTGGTATCAGAGCTAGATTTTAGATTTTAGATTTTAGATTTAGGGATATAAGTATGATCATAATCAAAGAGCCAATAGGAAGATGATAAAATTTAAGAAGAGAATTACATATGATTATATTGATTGATGTGTAACGGTTATAATAAATTTGTGCTTCTCAGGCCTATGGAATCAATTCAAGAAGATGATATGAGTGAAAATAGAGAGGCACAAACCACTGAGCACCTGAATTTGGTGCAACCACCTTCACAAGTGATAGATGCATTTACTCAAATGATGGAAGCAATGACTCAAATGATAAGGAATCAGCCTACCCAAGCTAGTGGAGGTGGTGGGGTTTCTATTGATAAGAATCTGAAACTATTTCAAGATATGAGACCACCTCTTTTCTCAGGGACAGGAGGACCTATAGAATCAGAAAACTGGTTGATGCGGATAGAGAAAATCTTAGAAAGCATGTCATGCCCTCCAGAAAGAAGAGTTGCTTTGGCTTCTTTTGCTTTTGAGGGTGAAGCTGAGAGATGGTGGCGAGGACAGTTACAAGAGAAATTTGAAGGGAGGTCTTGCCTATTTCATGGGAGGACTTTATGAAGACTTTTAGAGATTGGTACCCATCTCCTAGGAGAGACAAATGCAAGATAAATTCATCAGATTGATACAGGGAGATCGCTCTATAATGCAATATGAAGCTGAGTTCACAATGCTTTCAAGGTATGCACCTCAATTGATACCAAATGCAGAAGAAAAATGCCATAGGTTTCTATCTGGAATGAAAGATGTAATCGTTAATTCCTTTTATTTTATGATTGTCAGTGGAGCGGGCTAGAAGGATAGAATTGGATGTGCAAGCCACTCAGAGGAGGAGAGATATTCATAAGAGGAGGAATGATGATAGGCCAAAATTTAAGCAAAATGTTCAAACTGAAAAATCAAACTGGAAGAAGCCTAAGTCAGATACCCATGCCAGTAGTAGTAGTATTACCACATGCCCAAGATGTGGAAGAGCACATAAAGGAGAGTGTCTCTCAGGCACAAACACTTGCTTTTGGTGCCATCAGCCAGGACATATGGCAAAATATTGCCCTCTCTTGAGTCAGGGATCTTCAATGGATGCTAGGACAAATATTCAACCTCCCCAGAGGACTGTTGGTAGGCAAAGGATGACTGAATCAACTGCATCAGTTCCACCTCAAACTCAGAACCGACAGAATACACAGCCTCGAGTTTATGCACTCACGCGACAAGAAGCAAAAGACTCGCCTGATGTTATTACAGGTATGTCTTTATTTATATTAGCACTGTTACACTTTTATTATTGTGCTAGATATAATTGCTTCATATGTCTATTCATTATAGGTATCATCTTTATTGAAAGTAACTCAGTTAGAGTTTTATTTGATACTGGAGCATCACATTCATTTATATTTGAAGATTGTGTGAGGATTTTGGGATTACAAATTATGAAAATGTCTGTAGTACTTTCAGTAGCAATGCCAAATGGGTGTCAAATGAATGCTGAAAATGTTTGCAGTGTGAACCTAAATATCTGTGAAAGAAGCTTGAATGCAGAATTAATAGTACTTCCAATATATGAATTCGATGTAATTTTAGGAATGGATTGGCTAGCTAAATATCATGCTACTATAGATTGTTCTAAAAAGATAGTCAAATTCAATATTCCTGGAAAAGAAGAATTCAGATTCATGGGACATAGGGGAGTATTAGCTATGATGGTGTCTTGCTTGAAAGTTCAAAAGATGCTAGCAAAAGGCTATGAAAGTTTTCTTGCTCAAATTACTGATGTTACTAAAGAGGTAAAGAAGATGGAGGATATACCAGTAGTAAAGGAGTATCCAGAAGTCTTTCTGGATGATTTACCCTTTTACCTCGTGAGAGATAGATTTCTCGTTGAGTTAAGGTGCAAAACAGAAAAGGTACCATATAGAATGGCTATCAAAGAATTACAAGAGTTGAAGAATCAAGAATTATTAGAGAAGGGATTTATCAGCCTAGTACATCTCCTTGGGAGCTCTCAGATTATTTGTAAAGAAGAAAGATGGGAGCTTAAGGCTACATGCAGAGAACTTAACAAACTCACCTTGAAGAATAAATATCCCTTACCAAGAATTGATGATCTTTTTGACCAGCTAGAAGGAGCTTCAGTATTTTCAAAGATTGATTTAAGATCAGGTTATCATCAGTTGAGAATTAAAGAAGAAGATATACCCAAGATATTCAAGATTGTAGCAAGGTCTATGAGTTTGTGGTGATGCCTTTGGCTTAACAAATGCTCCAGTATTTATGGATCTCATGAATAGAATCTTTAAACCCTTTAGATTCATTTGTGATTGTATTCATAGATGATATTCTAATTTATTCTAGAGATGAAACAGCTCATGAAAACCACCTTCACATTATTTTGCAAGCTTTGAAAGGAAATGAATTATATGCAAAATTTTCAAAGTGTGAATTTTGGTTAAATAGCATCATATTCTTGGGGCACATGATTAGTAGTGAAGGGATTTTGGATCGGTAAAGTAATAAATAATAATGGCCCTCACGCAGTGGAAGTTTCTTGAATGGCAGATATTATAGGAGATTTGTTGAAGAAGCATTGCCATGCCACTATCGAGATTAACTCAGAAAGCAGTCAAGTTTGAATGGTCAGATCAATGTGAAAAGGCTTTTCAAAAATTGAAGAATTATTTAATGACGACCGATTAACTATTCCATCGTGGAGAAGGATTTCAAATTTATAGTGATGCATCATTAAGAGGCTGGATGTGTACTTATGCGAATGGAAGAGTGATTGCTTATGCTTCAAGGCAATTGAAAAATCATGAAAAGAACTATCCCACCCATGATCTGGAGCTAGTGGTATTTGCATTAAAAATTTGGAGACATTATTTATATGGAGTAAGGTGTGAGGTTTTCACTGATCATCAAAGCTTGAAATATATCTTTACTCAGAAGGAGCTAAATTTAAGGCAAAGAAGATGGTTGGAACTCATTAAAGATTATGATTTAGATATTCAATATCATCCGGAAGGCAAATGGCCGATGCTTTGAGAAAAACATCGTAGTGCTTATTGGTTGATCTCTCATCGAGGAGTTGATTAAAGATTTAGAAAAATTGGAAATTTCAATTATCAAATCTAGATGATCATGCTCTATTAAATCGATGGCTATAAAATCAAATTTGAAAGATAAAATAGATGCTTTACCTCAAGATGGTGAATATCAGAAAATTTTAGATTTGGTAAAGGTAGGTCATACAGAAGATTTTGAAATCAATGAAGAGGGATTATTGAAATATCATAACAGAATTTGCATTCCAAATATTGGAGAATTGAGAAAAGACATATTACATGAAGCACATCATTCTAAATATACAATTCATCCAGGTAGTAGCAAAATGTATCAAGATCTTAAGAAAATATTTTGGTGGCCAGGAATGAAAAGAAGTGTAGCTGAATTTGTCTCTAAATGTCAATCATGTCAGATGATTAAGGATAACATCAAGTGGACTTTACGACCCTTGCCGATAAAGTGGAAATGGGACGATATTGCTATGGATTTTGTGGTTGGCTTGCCTAGATCCAGAAGAGGCTGTGATGCTATTTGGGTTATTATTGATAGGTTGACTAAATCTACACACTTTATACCTATAAAACAATCTGATGCTGTTGAAAAACTAGCAAGAAAATATGTTGATGAAATCGTGAAGTTACATGGTGTGCCAAAATCTATAGTGTCCGATCGGGATGGCCGATTTACATCTAGATTGTGGAGAAAAATTCAAGAAGCTTTAGGTATAAAGCTTACTTTCAGTACTGCATTCCATCCTCAAACTGATGGCCAGTCAAAAAGAACAATTCAAACACTGGAAGATTTGTTGAGACTCTGTGTTCTTGATTTGAGGAAATTGGGAAGTTCATTTGCCTTTGATTGAGTTTGCTTATAATAATAGTTTTCAAGCAAGTATTGGTATGGCTCCTTAAGCATTGTATGGAAGGAAATGCGAATAACCGCTTTGTTGGGTGGAGACAGTGAAAGAAGAATCATTGGTGATGTAGTATGAAGCTACCGAGAAGATCCGATTGATCCGTGATAGATTAAAAGTCGCTCAAGATAAAGAAGAAATACTATGATGCTAAACATCAAGAATTTGAAGTGGGAGAATTAGTATTTCTTAAAATCAGCCCCATGAAAGGTATAAAACGATTTGGCAAAGTTGGAAAGTTAAGCCACGTTATATTGGTCCATATGAAATCTTGGAAAGAATTGGGAAAGTGGCTTATAGACTGGCTTTACCTTCTCACATGCAAGGAGTGCACAATGTGTTTCATATTTCTCAAAATATGAATGAGGGCAACAAGATTATAGATCCTATTGATATTCAGCCGGATCTCACATTTATGGAGGAGCCAGAAAGAATTATAGATTATGATATCAAGCATCTCAGGAATAGAGAAATTCCATTTGTCCGTGTACTGTGGAAACATGGATTAGATCGAGAAGCTACGTGGGAGAAGGAATCAGAAATGCGAGAACTATACCCTCAATTATTTAAGTAAAGGTATGTGTATTTCTATTTATTGTCATTTAAATTTCGAGGATGAAATTTTTATAAGAGGGAGAGATTGTAATAACCAAACTTAGAATAATAAAATAAACAGCGTAAGGAGAACAAGATCGAAAGTCGGTTTGACAAATCAAACCAACCACCAAAACATACGAGAGGAAACGGAGAAAGAGAGAAAGAGGAATTGCACTCACCTTGGAACCCTCAGCGTCACCGAGAGGAAGGAGGAAGGGAAAACCAGACGTCCCCAAGACGCGTCGACTCACCGAAGGAGAAGAAGGGGAAGGACCGCTCACTCGTTCTAGCCGCTGTGAGGCCTCCATTGACGCCTGAGCCGAGAGCCATCCGTGGTGTCGTCGAGGAAGAAAAGTGAAGAAGCCGACCGGGGGGGAAAGCCGAAGTGACTGGGAAACCCGAGAGGAAATAAGAAAGAGGTAAGCAAATTTAGTTATATGTTTAATTAGAAATTCTGATTTTAATGTTATTAATTTTGATTTAGTGCTATTTCAAGTTCAAATTAGGATTTATAAACTTTAATTTAGGGTTTATTGATTTTCAGCAATACGTTAATTTAGGAATAAGTAATATGAGTTAGATGAAATTACATATATTAATCTTAAGATCATTTCAAGAATTAATTTTAAAGAAAAATAAGAAAAGAGGAGTATTAAATTTAGGAGAACCTATAAGGGAAATACATGTTATATTATAAAAGAAATGTATTTATATTATCGTTAATTAGATTAGAATCATTTGATGGGGTATGATAATCAATTAATGTTATATATTAAGTAACTTTAACACTTAATATTTTATGTTATAGGAATTGCAATTAAGAAAGGAATCATTAAAGGAAAGGAGGTTCAAGAGGAAACTGCAAGTTAAAGGTGGGTAATTATGTTCTTACATTTATGGTAAAAATGTCTTTACTTTCCTGTGATGAAATGTATGTTTAGATGATTTTGACTTTTTCCTGCACTGCCAGTTGTGATGATTTTCCTGCTTTTACATAAATAGTGAATAGTTTATTGCTTCTTCATGTTGGATAATACCCTGAATGCTAGATCATATTGCCACAGTTTCATTTTATCAAGCTCACTGATTTACTGTTAGTTATGAATTAATGTCCATAGTGATATGATTGTATGCTATGAATGTGTATGTTGAATCTTGAGTTCACCCCCTTATGGTACTGGGACGCAATGTACCTTTGCACATATATGATTCAAAAGGGCCAAGAAAATTGGCAAATGGTAAGGTTATGGATACTCATCCTTTGGATGAGTATAGATGACTCATGGATGGGTGATAAAAGTAAAAGTTCATATACTCTAAAATGTTTATGTATACCGACCAACATATTTATGTATATCGACCCCATATGCTACTGCTAAATGTTATGCATACTTACCTCACATATGATTAATTGTTTGAGCAGATTAATTTCTTTTATGTACCTGTGTACCTGTGACAGCAGAAAACTGGCATGCATACTAGTTTCTTCTTCTTGTTTACTATAGTGTAATAGATAATAATTAATTATATATTCATTTGTTAGTTGCTTAATCTTTTCGTAATAATCCTAATTAAATGACCGATGAAGAAAGTCGTGTTTATCTAGAGGAACCGCAGGAGATAGGTATTTATGTCAAGAATTATATTGAGTTATGTTAAAGTGTATTTTTCTGAATCAGATTAGAACATTTATGTATGGACGATTTTTTAGATCAGGATTGTAGTGGCTCTTTTATGATTGTATAGTTGGAGGCTTTAAATTTATATTGGAATTGTTATAGAAATGTTTTCTTTTATCCGTCCGATCGTCTGTTCCCGCCTTGGTATTCCAAGCTCGTGACAATGAGTATTCACATGCACCAATATGTACGAACTCTCTAATGGAAAAATAAAATTTGATGAGGATTTGGTTCATCCCACACGCACGCCATGGGCATCCGCTTTTCTATGTTTTATAGACTTGTATGTAACTATTGAGAGTCGAGATATTATACATAATGTGAATATTCCAACAAAAAGTTTGATTTTAGTTCAAAATGATCAATATGTAGAATCGTAACAAGTGATTGAGATTGCGTAACGCCCCACTTTTCATTTTAAAGAGAGGGTTCAAAAACATATTTATTCGAGTCGAAGGAGAAATGCACCGAGCACCGATGGCTATCATGCTAGAATATACATATAGTAATGTTCATCTATTACCAAAAACAAGTCATTTATGGATATTAGCAGAGGTCTATGCATCCAAGATAGGGTCTTTTCACTCCACAAGGATCAAGATCAATTTAATACTAATTCTTTTCTCTTGAAGAAAGATATATCTTTGATCTCTCACCGACTCATGATCAAGTAAAACATAAATTGTTGGATACTTTTGCAAAAAAAAGATAGGAAAATTCACTATTCAAAACCTTACCAAGGGTCATTGGAATCTCATCTAGCCTTCTACTTATAGTCAAGAGAATTCCTTAAAAAGCGAATAGATTTGTGATTCCCTTACAATATGATCAAGAACAAGAAAAAAAGCTAAGACTGTTTTTGGATTAAAATACCTAGAAATGGTATTTTACGTAAAATAGTATTCTTGCTTATTTTGATGATCCATCTGAAGAAAGAAGCGGGAATTACTAAATATGGGATTTAAGTAAGTAGATTCAATTGTAAAAAAAGAGAATTTGATTGAGTATCGAGGAGCAAAAGAATTTAGTTCAAATACCAAATGCAAACTAAAGTAGATCGATTTTTTTCATTCGAGGAAGTGCATATCTTACCCGGATCTTCATAATGGTCGGAACAATAGTATCATTGAGTAGATACGACTTGCTTTCAATATAAATACAAGAAGTCGAGTGGATTAGTCAGTGGAGAAAAAAAAAGTATGGAACGAAAATCTTTTACGGAGATATTCATTTTTCGGAGAGGTGGATAAAATATCTAGCAGTGGCATTTTGATACCACCAGAATGGGAAAAAAAGATTCTAAAGGATCAAAAAAATTGAAAAATTGGATCTATGTCCAACGATTACACCTACCAAAAAAAGTCTTTTGTTTTGGTTCACCGTAGTCACATATGAAATATGGAATAAATTTAGCAACACTTTTCTTCGGATCTCTTGCGGAAAAGGATAATGTCCAACTTCAATTGTCAATTATATGGAAATGGCAAGTCAATTCGAGGAATTTCTCACACAAGTATTCAATTAGTTCTTGCTTAGTATTGACTTGGGACCAAGAAAAAAGAGTTCTATAGAAGAAGAGGTTCATGCTTCTTTTGTTGAAATAAGGGCAAATGATCTCGTGATTTCATCCAATTGAGTTAGTAAAGTCCACTATTTAAAAAAAAAAGGTATGATACGCCGTGTTCGTGATTGATTTCCAATAATGAATTAGATCGTATCTATAGAAATCCTTTTGATTCCAAGGCAAAGATTCAAGCATTTCCCCAACATAAGGGAACTCTTGGTACGTTGTTGAATCAAATAAGGAATGCCAATCTTTCATAATTTTGTCATCATCCAATTGCTCTTGAATTGGTCCCTTCAATACGAGATAATAATGATCGGATCCCATGACTCCAATTAGGGATTTGTTGGGTCCCTATTGTGCCTAAAATAGTAAATCTTAGTTCATCTTACTATTTAAGAACTTATAATCAAGTCTTTTTAAAGAAATATTTTTTACTTGAAAATTTTCAAGACTTTCCAAGTGCTTCAAGTACTTCCATTTCCTAGATGAAAATAGTAGGATTTATAATCCCGATCCATGCATAACATTATTTGGAATTCATTCCATTTGAATTGGTGTTTTCTCCATCACGATTCTTGTGAAGAGGCATGGACAATAATTAGCCTTGGACAATTCCTTTGTGAAAATGCATGTCTATTGAAATATGGATTACGATAAAAAAATATGGTCAAATTTTCATTGTTCATGTTGACTCTTTAGTTATAAGATCATCTAAGCCCTATTTGGTCACTGTGAGCAACCGCCCATTATGGAGAAATCTTTTAAGGAGACACATTAATTACATTTATATATGAAAAATCGACTGACATAACGCAAGGTCTTCCAAAAGTGGAACAAATCTTAGAAGTCGTCAATTGATTCAATATCGATGAACCTCGAAAGAAGAGTTGAAGGTTGGGACTAACGATCCAAGGATTCTTGGGATCTCTTGGGGATTCTTGATTGGAGCGAACTAACCATAGCCCAAAGTCGATCTCTTTGGTTAATAAGATCCAAAAGGTTTATCGATCCCAAGGGGTACATCCATAATAGACATATAGAGATTATGCCAAGTAACATCAAGAGTTTTGGTTTAAGATGGAATGTCTAATGTTTTTTTACACGGGAATTTATTGGATTGTTACAGCGAAGCGAGGCATTTTGGAGACCGTTATCTGGGCAATCTTGGGAATAACAAAGTCATCTCGAATACTCAAAGTTTCATATCCAAGCGAGTTTTCAAGAAACTGCCGAAGTTTTAGCAAAAGTCGCAAAAGGTCATTGATTGGTTGAAAGGCAAAGAGAACGTTGTTCTGGGGATTATACGGTTGGTGATTCAACAAATTAGTACATCGCTTCAAAGCAAGACAAAACATTCATTTGAAAATTAAAAGGAAGGATCTATTCGAGTTGGAAATGAGAGATATTTTGTTATACCATAGAGAATTATTTTGTTCTTGTGCCCCAAACACTTTCCATGAAACATCGACCAATCATTTACGTAATGTAATTTACTAATTCTTAACAAGAGGTTCATTCTTTTACTTTAACTCTCCCAATTATGTATTTCAGAATCAATAACTCCGGTCCATTATGTATTTAATCAATCAAAAAAAAAATAAAGAATGAAATTCATGGTTTGGGTAGATCAATGGTCAATCTAGAAGGTTGGAACGAACAATTATTTATTTCATATGGAAATCTCTTTGAAAAAAAAAGAAAAGAGAAAGTGTGGGAAAATGGGAAGACGATTGGAACATCAATTTGGAAGAAATGATGGAAGGAGTTCATTTTGGTCATGGTACTAATAAATGGAATCCTAGAATGGCTCCTTACATCTCTAAAGGTATTCATATTACAAATCTTACTATAAGCTGCTTTTTATCGAAGCTTTAGTTTTTGATGCGCAAGTAGGGGAAAAAATTATTAATCGTTGGCACCAAAAGAAAGCGGATTTAGTAGCATCGCAGCAATAAGATGTCATTATGTTAATAAAAAAAGGCTTGGTGGTATGTTAACGAATTGGTATACTACTAAACAAGACGTGGTTCGTGGACTTAAGAACGAACAAAAGATGGGGAAATTCAATCTCCCCAAAGGAGATGCAAAGAATGTTGAAGAGAAATTTATCTACCTTGCAAGCATATCCGGTGGGATCAAATATATATGGGATTGCCCGATATTGTAATTATTGATCCAAGAAGAATATATGGTTCTTCGAGAATGTTCCATTTGGGTATTCGACGATTTGTTTAATTGATACAAATTGTGACCCGGATCTGATATTTCTATTCCGCCAACGATGATGCTATAGCTGATTGATTGATTCTTACCAAATTAGTATCCAATTTGTGAGGGTGCTCCAATATATAAAAAATGGTTGATTATCTTATCATTACTCTTATCATTAAGAAGAATAAAGAAGAAGATTAGTTTGTTTTTGGTGAACTCTCTTTGATTGTTACTATTTTGGTTTGCATCTTTTGGAGTTTGAACTATGTTTTGACTATCAAATAATATTGAAAAGAGAAAATGATTGGTATTTTTTTATGTGATTTCTCAAGATCCCAAATATAATATCTTAAAAACTTAAATTCATGAATGAACATAGATGAATTGAGAAAGAAATGGTTGAATCAAAATAATTACTTTTTTGAAGTTCGATTGCTAGAGGACAATATGAATGTTATACCATGTTCCATTAAAACACTCAAAGGGTTATATGATATATCGTGTAGAAGTAGGCCAACATTTATATTGGCAAATAGGAGGTTTACAAATTCATGCCCAAGTACTTATCACTTCTTGGGTTGTAATTGCTATCTTATTAGGTTCATCATCATGTGCTCGAATCCACAAACCATTCGACCGAGAATTTCTTCAATATGTCCTTGAATTTATTCAAGACTTGAGCAAAACTTCAGATTGGAGAGGAGTATGGTCCTTGGGTTCCTTTTATAGAACGATGTTCTATTTATTTTGTTTCTAACCGCTCTTTTACCTTGGAAAATCATAAAGTTACCTCATGGAGAGTTATTACCACCTAATGATATAAATACTTGTTGCTTTTTAGCTTTACCCACGTCGCATATTTCTATGGGTCTTAGTAAAAGGATTGGGATATTTGGGAAATACATGCAACCAACTAAACTTTTACCAATTAATATTCTAGAAGATTTCACCAAACCTTTATCTCTTAGTTTTGACTTTTGGGAATATATTTGATGAATTAGTGGTTGTTGTTCTTGTTTATTTAGTGCCTTCGAGTTCCTATACTGTCATGTTTCTTGGATTATTTACAAGCGGTATTCAAGCTCTTATTTTTGCAACTTTGTTGCGGCTTATATAGGTGAATCCATGGAGGGTCATCATTGACTAACTTTGAAATAGTCTAGTCTTTTTGAAGCTTATCCCAAATCAAGCAATGAGGGGTTCCATATAATCCAAGAGTTGTAGAATAAAATGCAAATAGCTACATGTATGTATATATCAAGAAAGAAAGAAGGGTTGGGGATCCTACTACATATATGTATAGAAAAAAGTGTAGGTGATTTACGTTATGGAAGAATAAAATTCTATGCTATTTACTAGTTAGATAGTAATGACCCTATCTCTTTTTTTCTAGTCCAGCATTTATATGGATTCCCATCATCCTTTTCTATTTTGTCTGATTGTGAATTGAATGAAAGAGAAATAATAGAATAGTTTATAAACAAGGAAATGCAATTACTAAAACTATATACATATCTATTTACATAAGGTCATAAGGTAGAAAGGAAAATGATATCTCAGTTTACAATTCAAGAATATTCAATTCCATTTGGAGCTTTAGTTACTTCGACTGAGAAGTAGAAAAGAAGTAGATTAAGTACTAATTCATTGGTTGGTTGTATCATTAATCATTTCTTTTTTTGGTGCAGGAACTTACCATGAATCCACTTATTTCTTCTGCTATCGCTAGATTACGTAGGGCTTGCTTCTATCGGACCGGGTTGGTCAAGGAACTGCCAAGCCATAGAAGGTGAGACAACCGAAGAGGGTAAAATACGAGGTACTTTATTCTGAGTCCGGCTTTTATGGAAGCTTTAACCATTTATGGATGGTCGTGGCATTAGCTCTTTTATTTGCAAATCCTTTTGTTTAATGTTTAAGTAGAATAAAATGTAAAAAAAAAAAAGAAGAATAAAACATAACCATAACTAATAAATTTGAGAATTCTCAAATTCCATTAAGATTAAGAATAATAAGGAGTGATACAAAAGAACTTCTTTGTTAGTCTATCTATAAAGGAGAGCATATGAAAAATAGAACCGATTCTTTTGTTTCCGGGGCAATCGGCCATCCACTGGGAGTTTCAAGTTTAATAATGATATTTTAGCAACAAATCCAATAAATCTAAGCGTGTGTGTATTGATTTTTTTTGGAAAGGAGTGCGAAGTTGTGTATTTCAAGAATAGGTTGGATTTCACCTACGCACTTTCTTTCTATTATTTTTTAAAATAGGAACAAAGGGTGCACAATCTCGAATTACTTGAATTGGATTTCATTCAGAAATCATATGTAAGAACCATAGCATTTGTAACTAATTGGTAAATGAACTTTGATTCTCTCTATCAACCAATAATGTTGAGGTCTTTTACATGGTTAAAGATAAATTGTTTGAAGTCCGTGCAGATAACATGGTACTCTTTCTACCTTGCGTTAGTACCAAAAGGTTTAAAATGATAAAAAGAAAAAGGAAGAATTGGGAATTTATCCGATGAGAACACTCATATGGATAAAATTCTTTGAACCATTAACTGGAAAGATGGATCCCCTTTTTTGTCCACCAATCAATCGACCTATGTATTGTATTTGTATAAAAAAGATGATTTTTTGGATGAAAAAAATATAAATATCATTCTAATAATAATGAGAATGAAGTTCATAATTCTATTCTATTAGAATCTTGATCTAATTTATCATAAAGAAGAAAGAATTCTTTTCTTCTTTGATAATCTTTTTTTTTTTTGTTTTGGAAATAAGTTGTAAATAAAGAACAAATAAAGAAACAACTTTGTCGACAATTTTTTATTTTTTGTCCGGTCTAAAGAGTCCTCCTAGAGATTCGATGTTAGATCTCAATATCTTTGAATGAACTAAGTAAAAGAGAGGACAGCTCAAAAATATGGGAATGCCCAGCAATCAAAGAAAAGAAATAATTGAGCATGAGAGCCAAATGAATCGAAAGATACATGTTTGGTTCTGGAAGAGATATGATAGTTGTGAAATGAATGGAAAGATAATCTACTTTCATTAAATGATTTATTAGACAGAGGATCTTGAGTACTATTCAAATGTAAGAATTTAGAGGAGCCATTGAATTCGAAAGAGCTCAGGTTAGATTAAGAAAAGTGAAAATCAAAGCAGATGAGTATAGAACGAATGGATATTCCGAGATAGAACAAGAAAAAGTAAAGTTGATTACTGTTACTTGCAAGAGTTCAGAACAATTAGAAAATTACAAAATGAAACTCTTTTTTTTGAAAACAAAGAGCAATTTATCGTCCGACAACAAGTTTTGCAACAAGCCTTACAAAGAGCTCTAGGAACTTTGAATAGTTGTTTGAATAGCGAATTACATTTTACCATCATATGCTAATATTGGTATTCTGTCCGCAAGAAATAACCGATTAGCCTTTTTACTCTAGTTTAGAGTTTAGGTATTATTTTTCCCTTTCCAAAAAAATAAAAAGAGATACTAATGGGAACCCTTCGAAATGAAATTAGTAATATTATACGCGAACGTATTAAACAATATAATAGAAGTAAAGATTGTGAATACTGCACCGTACTTCAAGTGGGCACGACATTGTTCAGATTCATGGTCTTGATGAAGTAATGGCGTGAATTAATAGAATTTGAAGAGGGTACCATAGTATTGCTCGAATTTGGAATCAAATAATGTTGGTGTTGTATTAATGGGTGATGGTTTGATGAAAAGAGGGAAGCTAGAAGCAACAGAAGAATCACTGATCCCCGTGAGGCTTTTTTGGGTCGCGTGTCATAAATGCTCGCTAAACCTATTGATGGGAGAGGTGAAATTTCATCTTCAATCTCTAATTGAATCACCCCGTGTATTATTTCGAGACGCTCAGATATGAGCCCCTTCAAACGGGACTTATTGCTATTGATTCAATGATTCTATGGAGCTGAGAAAATTAATTATTGTGACCGCAAAAAAGAGAGCCACGATAATGATTCTCAATCAAAAAGGACAAAATGTAATATGCGTTTATGTAGCTATTGGTCAAAAAGCATTTTTTGTGGCTCAAGTTGTGATTACCTTCCACGAAGGAGGGGCAATGGAATAAACTATTGTGGTAGCCAAAACAGCAGATTACCGCTACATTACATCTCGCTCCTTATATGGGAGCTCCTGAATATTTTATGTACCGTGACATACTTGAGAATTTATGATGATCTCTCCAAGGTGCACAAGCTTATCGTCAAATGTCTCTTCTATTAAGAAGACCCCGTCGTGAAGCTTATCCAGGAGATGTTTTTTATTTGCATTCCGACTTTTGGAAAGAGCCGCTAAATCAAGTTCTCGTTTAGGTGAAGGAAGTATGACCGCTTTACCAATAGTAGAGACTCAATCTGAGCTTAGACATATTCGACTAATGTAATTTCTATTACGATGGACAAATATTCTTATCTGGATCTATTCAATCTGGAATCCCGCTATTATTATGTAGGTATTGTTTCAAGAGTAGGATCAACTCAAATTAAAGCCATGAAACAAGTAGCAAATCAAAATTGGAACTAGCTCAATTTGCGTAATTAGAAGCCTTTGCACAATTTGATCTAGATAAAGCTACTGAATCAATTGGCAAGAGGCCAACGACACGTGAGTTGCTTAAACAATCTCAATCGACCCTCTCGGTGGAAGACCGATAGCTACTATTTACACCGAACAAATGGATATCTTGACACGTTAAATTGGACAGTAAAGAAATTTCGTTGAGTTACGCACCTACTTAACAAAGAAGAAACCTAAATTCCAAGAAATTCTATCTTCTACCAAGATATTCACAAGAGGTCAAACCCTTTTGAAAGAAGCTATTCAGAAGATTGAACTCTTTCTACTTGAACAAAGATAAATGTAAATCTATCGCTTTTATTATATTATTAATTCATATAAATTATTGAGAAAGATTTCGATTGAATCAAGGTCCTTTATAAAATAGAGTTCTTTTTTTTTTCTATTCTCTATCTAGAATAGATATATAGAAATAAATTATCAATAGGATTTGAACCTATACCAAAGGTTTAGAAGACCTCGTCTATCCATTAGACAATGGACGCTCTTCATTCTATTTTCACATTTTTTCATAAAAAAAAATGTGACGTATTTAGGGAATACAATAAACAATAAAAAGAAGGATGCATATCAAAAGGATAAGGCATCAGATATCCTATGAAGTTAAGGAATAAATAATATATATAGGTAGCGGGAATCGAACCGCATCGCAGGAAGGCTAGGTTATAGTCGACGTTGTTTGAGTTTTAACATCTCTAATTCAAAACCAACATGAGATTTTGGTTTCATTCGGCTCCTTTATGGAATATCTATGTATTCCCATCATAGAAAAATGAGATCCATAACATCTATGTCGCCTTTTTTTATGAATGCATCTAAAGTTACTTGCTTTTTAGATGATCCCTATAGAAGAGGGAGATTCTATCAAATCTTTCTAGTCTAGTCTAGTTACTTGCTTCTATTTCTTTTCTATTCTGGGATCCTAAGGAAAATAATTTTGTTTCCGAGCTGAAATAAGAAGCCGAGGGTTCTAGTAAACCAAAACCATCATTTTCTAGCTATTTGGTTTCAATCTTGCCCTTTGTCAGCACAAAAATTGAAGATTTAGTTACGATTGAAAGTTTTGTACTATTATCCATAGATCCTTTATTCATACTCATTGGATTGGAAGAATTTAACCAATCAAAAAAATTATGCTTCGACTCCATAATCCAATTTTTTTATTAAAATTAGAAAATTGATTGACTTTTGGATAGAAATCGTGAGAATGTATATTCTTTCCTCAAATGTCCTATTGAGGGGTAAAGGATTAAATCTTTTTAAGAAATAAAGTTTTTTATCGGAATGGAATATAAAATATGAAAAAAATGGAAAGACCCCTTAACTATTGAAGTTGTTAATAGAACGAATCACACTTTTACCACTAAACTATACCCGCTACATAGCTACATATTAATTATATATTTCATATTAATATGAAATATGAATCAAATACTGAACTTCAACTTTCATTTAGAATGAAATTTGTTTTCATTGATGAATTTCTAATCTTATAATCTTATACTTAAGAATAAGAAAATAAAGACAAAAAAGAGTAGTTTACTATATAATAGAATACTATTACTAGAACACTTTTCCTATAAATTTTAATAGAAAGGCTAAATATTCTAATTTATACTCTAATTTCTATAATTACTATAATATATATATAGATAGAATATTCTATAGTAATCTAGAATTTTGAAAGAATTTCTAAGAGAATTTCTCCATTAGAATCTTATATAATTTCTAATGATTAGAATGGCAATGAAAATGAGTCTTCTTGTTTCAATAACAATTTTATTATTTTAACAAAAGAAGAGCCCGCCGACTTATACTTAATCAGTCGCTTTTGTAAAATTTGTACAAAATAAAAGAAGTAAAGTATTCTTTCTATTGGAGAAATCGTTTGGATCATTGAAGTGAAGGAAAATAAAGATTGTTCTCAATCTTGACTTCAGTGTGAAATCACATGATAAATTTCCCATTTTGAATGGGGAGAGATGAGTGGACTAAAGCGTGGATTGCTAATCCGTTGTAATGCAATTAGGGGTTCAAATCCCTCTCTCTCCGACCCCGATCACTTGCTATTTTGAATTGGAATAATTTTGATTAGTTTCTTTTATAAATCTTTTATCTTTATTTAGCATCTATTCCATTTATTTATACATTTACCTATGAAAAATCAAGGAAAAGTAAAAGCGAATCTCATCTCTTTTTTTATTCTTTCAGATTACGATCATTATAAGAATAAGATGAAGAGAGAGAGAAACAAAGAATATTACTATCAGATAAAACAAATAGTTTAAGAGTAAGCATTAAAATCTCCAAGATAAGATCATTTTTGTTTAAGGAAATAGATCACCTATTTTACACACACGCTATACACTATTTTGACATGACACTCCAAATTTCTTTCTATTTTTAATGTAATATTCTAATGTAATATAATAATATTTTATGAAAATATTCATTTTTTTGTTACCACAAATTTCTTGCCATCCATATCCATATCTATAATTAGGTATTGTATGGGATCTTCTAAAAGAAAAGTCGAATAAAAAGAATCACCGGTGATGATTAAAGATCAAGATCATCGCCCTTCCCTTATTCAAATTCAATAATAAATACCGAATTTAGCTTTTTTGAATCGAGGGTTCCTACTTATCCGAATATTATTTATGATCTTATTGATTTTGAATCAAAATTTTATCTGCTTTTTTATCGAATAAATTTTGAATTGAATAGAGATTTCATTCTTATCGAAAACTTAGCTTGCCAAACAAAGGCTAAGAGAAGAAAAGTAGGATAACCGCATAACGCCTACAATTGGATTGAAAAGGCATAAGCTTGCAATTTGGCTAAGAAGTACTAATAAAGGGTAGAATTAAGACAGACAGATTAAACTAAAGATATTAAACATAACAAATATTCTTTTCTTGTTATTCAAAATTCAAATGAAATTGAAATGATAATAAATTATCGATTGGATTGAGTTGTTTTTGAGGGAAAATTGAAAAGAAAAGGCAGATAAAAGAAAGAAATTCTTCTTTTTCTTTGACTTCTACCCAATAAAATAAGGATACAAAGAATTCTATTTTCATACAATATCTTAATTGAATTCTAAGTAATGATCAATTAATCTTTTTGATTCTATATCCATTGTGTTGAATCCTAGCGACAACATGTCCTATATTTCTTTTGGTTGGTTATTGATAACCAATATTTATCTTAGTCTTTTTAGACCAACTAAAAATGGGGCAGGTAAGGCAACGGGTTTTGGTCCCGTTATTGGAGGTTCAATCCTTCCCCCGATCGTTTGCATCCAAAGCGAAAGATTCTTCTCTATTGAAAATCTAATTCAACAATTTTCTTTAATTTTGGATACAATGTTATCCAATAATTCTAAGAATCATATCTTTTTTTTTTTTACTTTATTTATTAAATTACTCAAGTATTTTATTCTTCAATATTTGTGATTCCTTTTGTTAACGATTATTTGTTTTATAAGATGGAGATGGATGCTAAAAAGACCATAATTTTCATAATTTGAGGATTCTTTTTTTTCTCTTTGATCTTACCTTAGAGACTTTTTCTACTCCATAATTATGTTTTAAATTCAATGAAAATAAGAAATGAAAATCGATTCAATTGGAGATGGTAAAAAAGAAGTAAATCATAATATTAGAATCGAAAAATCATATTTCATAAATAAAAATGAAAAATATGTCATAATTATGACATAAGAATATATTGTATATTTTTCTTATTAAGAATATCTTATTATTTCATTATTTTTCATTATTTCAGATTATCTTATTATTCTATAATTGAATATTTCGATGAAATATAATGAAATATTTAGTTAAAGTGGCTAAAAACTTTTAGCCATTCATGGGGATTTCTTTTTCATTTGAATGAAAAGAAAGTCAAAGGTTTTTTTTAGGTTTCTAATTTCTTTCTTTTTTTAACGAAAAAGGGGGATCCTTTATTATGGAAAATCCCAAAAGATTTGTTGAAGGTGTAAATAAGTTTGCTTAAACCTGATTTTTTCATGTGATATTATTCATATGAGAAAATATGGGGTAATTTTAAGTGAAATCTTTTCGGATAAACACTTATATATAAGTGTTTATAAGTGTAGATTATTATGTATCGGTTCGACAATGACTATTCATGATTCCATATTGAATCAATTACGGTTCAAAATTAAAATGAGAGGGATGTTATGGTAAAACTTTGAAACGATGTGGTAGAAAGCAACGTGTGACTTGAAGGACATGATTGGATGTGGATTATGACATCCACCATTTTCTATAAGAATGAAGATGCTCTTGTCTCGACATAGTTTGTTCGCTAGGAACATTGAATTTGTCTTGGGTTGCTAAAGAAAGATACTAATGGTATAGAAAGGTATAGCATATGATGGAGCTCGAGCAAAAATGATTCATTCATTTATCGGGGAATAATCTAGGGTTAGTGACAATCAAGTTAGACCAACTTTGTAAATATATCATCTATATATAAATATAGATAAAAGGAGAGGTTCAAATTTGAACAAGTTTGAAATGAAAAAAGTAAAATTTATCAAATTTTCAAACTTAGATCAAGAGTGTATTACAAAGGAATCAATGCTCGTATGATTTTAGAAAGAACAAAAGGTATGTTGCCTTTTGAAAAGGAGATCAAGGATCAAGTAATGTCTAAACCCAATGATTTCACAAAGCAAAGCAAAGACAATAAATTCTAACAAGGAAACACTATTTTAACTTGTCTCAACAATTGGATCGAATGAGTAAAAAAAATAGGTAGAGACAAACAAGAAATTGAAGGATTTCCTTTCGAACTCTTTCAAAACTATCCAACTTGAGTTAGAGTACAAATGAAATTTCTTTTTAGAAGAAGGATTCTTTTTCAGAAAAAGGCTCAAATTCAAAATTCTTTATTCCATTTCATTTCAATCTATATAGATCGAAATAGAAATTCTAGAAATTAGAAAAATTAGAATCATTTTTCTTGAGCCGTATGAGGAGAAAACTTCCTATACGCTTCTGGGGCATCTTTTATCTACATCTATCCCAATGAGCCATCTATCAATCGCTGTAATTGATGTTCGATCCCAAGAGAAGGAAGAGATCTTCAAAAGTGGGTTTTATGATCCGATAAAGAATCAAACTTATTCAAATGTTCCGCTATTTTATATTTCCTTGAAAAGGTGTTCAACCCAGAACTGCTTTATGATATTTTAAGGAAGGCGTAATTTAAAGAATTTTGAATTTCTTTTGATAAAAAAAGAAAGGAAAAATCATGAAGAATTACACAAAGATAGGTACTAGTTACTCTATCTTTGTGTAATTCTTTATTCAAAGTTTCCTCTTTTCTTTTTCTATTCATACTTCTTTATATATTCTTTATATATATATATATATATATATATATATATATATATATATATATATATATATATTTTTATATTTTATATTTTTTCTTGCTTATTTTGTGGACCCCTCGACAAGAGGGGGTAACCTTCTTCTTATATTTGTATTGTACCTTTCTTTTTATTAAAGAAAGTTTATTAAAAAAGCATTTTTCTATCTCTACCTTTTCCTTATTACTTCTTTTTTTCAAAGTTTTATTCTTTCAAATACAACACAAATTTATATATAATTTCTTTAAATTTGTTTTCTAAAAAAGTCCATTCATATTGACAATGGTGTATCAAACAAATATAATTTGATCGAGATATAAATAGATCTTTTATCCCCATTTCATTCCCTATTGCCTCTTTCCTTCACTTTAGTAAAATGGATGAGTTTGCTAGATTTTTTTTATTTCGATCATATCTACACTTCATATTGATCCGGTTGCTAACTCAACGGTAGAGTACTCGGCTTTTAATTGCGACATGATCTTTGATCTTTTTACACATTTGGATGAAGGAATTTGCTATTGGTAGAGTTTATAAGACAAGACCGATCCGAAGGTAATGAATGGAAAAAAAGCATGTCGAAAAAAAAAAAAATAATAAAGAATAATAAAATCATAGAAAAGAAGATTTCTAGTACTCATAATATAACATAATATAAATAGAACAAGAATTTTTCTTTTATAAAATCTTTAAAGTTCAAGAAAGTATTTTGGGTCTAGTGAATAAATGGATAGAGTCTTATGGCTCCAATTGAATAAGACAAAAAAAGCAACGAGCTTCATTTCTTAATTTGAATGATTACCCGATCAAATTACTAATTATACGTTAAAATAGATTAGTGCGATGTGGGAAAAGGTTCTCTTGTGAATTTTGAGTGGACCATTGATTCTTTTTTTTTTAATCCTAATTATTCTTTATTGTGGATTGGAGACGGATGTGTCTAAGAAATAGTATAGTGATAAAAAGAATCTTTTCCAAAGTCAAAAGAGTGATTGGGTTGCAAAATAAAAGATCTTTACCCTTTTTCTTATTGTTAGTCTAGTTATATTTAAAAGGAAAAGAAACCAAAATTGGATAGAAAGGGAAAGCAAAAGATCTCAGATTGGGCTCTCCCGGTATATATTCTTTATTTGTTCTTACTTTTAGATAATCTTTTACTTCTTATTTTGTATTTTATTCTATTATTATTATATATTATTATAGTTTATTCTAAAATTCTAAATAGTATTTTAGTATAAGAGAAACACAACATATGCATACTGTTCTTACCATATTGCACTATGTATCATTTCATAACACAAGAAGTGCCTCCCTTTTGGTTACGAGAAATGTATTTAAATGGCGAATGACAAGGATATTTAGATTTAAAAAGATAGATTTCGCAACAAAACTTCCTCTATCCGCTACTCCTTCGTGAGTATATTTACTCACTTGTTCATTATCATAGCTTCAATAGTTTGATTTTTTACGAACTGTGGAAATTATCGGTTATGACAATAAATATAGTTTAGTACTGAATTACTCGAATGTACCAACAGAATCTTTGATTTCTTGGTGAATGATTCTAACAAAATGGATTTTGGGGTCACAAGAATTCTTTTTCTTCTCATTTTATTCTCAAATGATATCGAAGTTTTGGAGTCATTCGAAATTCCATTCTCATCACGATTAGTATCTTCCCTTGAAGAAAACTAATACCAAAATCTCGAATTTATCTATTCATTCAATATTTCCTTTTAGAGGATAAATTATCACATTTAAATTATGTGTCGATCTATTAATACCCCATCCTATCCATTTGGAAATCTTGGTTCAAATCCTTCAATCTTTGGATCAAAGATGTTCCTTCTTTGCATTTCTTGCGATTGTTTTTCCACGAATATCATAATTTGAATAGTCTGATTACTTCAAAGAAATCTATTTACGTCTTTTCAAAAAGAAAGAAAAGATTCTTTTGGTTCCTACATAATTCTTATAGGGATAATTTTAAACTGCCTACCAATGGAGTAGTATGATGAATACATCGAATATTTTTGGGAAAGGTATGAAAAATTGAAAAAAAAGAAGTGAATTGGAATCATTTGACCTATATGCTAAAATGGAATGGGCAAATCTTCCCCCGGAGTAGACAAGAACCTAAAAGAATTGAAAGGGCCCATTCAGGAACAAGAAAATGACATCGTAATTTGAATTTCGATGAAACAATACATCAATGAGAGGTTAGTTCAATAAGTTCATAAAATTCTTTTTGATTTTCTACATTATAGAATATAGGGAAGGGGAAGGAGAGCAAAACTCATGTTAAAAAAAAAAAGAAATAGGATTGGAATCGACACATTGATTTTTTTTCGCAATTCTTTCGAACCGTATGCATCCAAAGGTGCACGTACGGTTCCTCAGGGATACAATTTTGCCCTAATCAACCGACTTCATCGAGAAAGATTACTTTTTTTAGGCCAAGAGGTTGATAGCGAGATCTCGAATCAACTTGTTGGTCTCATGATATATCTCAGCATAGAAGATGATACTAGGGATCTTTATTTGTTTATAAATTCTCCAGGCGGATGGGTAATACCAAGAATAGCCATTTATGATACTATGCAATTTGTGTCACCGGATGTACATACAATACGTATGGGATTAGCCGCTTCAATGGGATCTTTCGTCTGGTCGGAGGAGAAATTACCAAACGTCTAGCATTCCCTCACTGCCAATGAGTTTTTTTTATTTGAAAAAAAAAGAATACTATGCCTTCGCTGTATCGAATATGAATCAAATAAAGAATAAGTAATAATAGCATGGCAATTGAGTTCGATATGAACAAACCTTTATTGTTTTTTTCTAACATGAGATTTTGTATCGAGATAGTAGTATGAAAGAAGGGTTATTCCCAATTTGATTTTATGTGTCAAGCAAGAGTCAATTTCAGCGTCACAAACCATTATTCTTCCACAGAAGTCTCTTTCTTCTTTATGTTATGAGAGAAAGAGTTAAAAAAGATGGAAAAATCATTTGATCCTTCTTGGATCCTATCAAAAAAAACTTTGGGATTGCTAAACCACAGACGAGATAAATATATAAAGCAACAGAACCATCATAGTATCTTTTAACTACTAAAAGGAAGGGTGGTAAATGGATCATTTAACTATTTGGATCGGATAGGTTCTATTTATTCTTTTCGATAGAATAGCTTCTATCGAAAAGATAAATTCCATTGCAGAGCCGTATGCAATGTACAAAAGATGCCCGTACGGTTGTTTAATTCTATTTTTTATTGTTCTTTTGATTCCCCCTTACTTTAATACTTTAACCCAATCGTGCAATATATAGATAGAAGAACCATTCATGATGTTATATCAATATCATCAGGGTTATGATTCACCAACCTGCTAGTTCTTTTACGGCACAAGCAGGAGAATTTATTCTGGAAGCAGAAGAACTATTGAAGCTTCGAAACTCTCACAAAAGTTTATGTACAAAGAACGGCAACCCTTTATGGGTTATATCCGAAGATATGGAAAGGGATGTTTTATGTCAGCAGAAGCCCAAGCTCATGGCATCGTTGATCTTGTAGCGGTCGAAAATGATAATACTGGGGATTCCATATAAATATACGAATTCCTTTTAAAAATTGGAATTTCCCGTGTGAATAGAAATCATTCATAATCATCAACCATCAGGTTAAGATCGATCTAAACCAACCCGCTCTATTCTATCTAGAATGAGATTCTATAGACACGCCATGCCAACCATTAAACAACTTATTAGAAACGCACGACAGCCAATAAGAAATGTCACGAAATCTCCCGCTCTTCGAGGATGTCCTCAGCGTCGAGGAACATGTACTAGGGTGTATGTGCGACTCGTTCATTTCAGATCATGAGTTTGAAAAATGTAAAAGTTTTTTACAGTATCAACGACCACTACCAATGAATTAGGATAGATATAGTGAAAGACGGCCTTTTAATTGACTAGTATCTAAAAATGAAGATCTATAATCTACTTAATTATGTTATGAATTTATGGTTTCTATTGGTGAAAATCCAATCACTCCATTTGAGATGAGAAGGAATTCTCCATTGGTAACAAATAGTTATCCATTAAGCGGAGGAAAAAGGTTATGCTCCTATTCCTTTTCTTGAAAAACGGACTAACAGGTCACTACCCAACTTTCCGAATTAAATGCCACTGTATGGATAGCTTTTTTTGTGAAAAGGACTATTACTTTATAATTAGAATTGAAAAAAGAATTCTAATTGAAAAATGAATGGGTAGAGCCAAAGAGTGTGAACTATACAAGTTCACGATAAAATTGATGAAATGAAAGAAGAGGCTCCGGTGTAGAGAGGACCTCACCGTTTGAAGTTACCATAGAAACGAGGAAACCCACTATTCTTTTTATTTAGTAGCATTTTAATTTCTTATTTCCAGGCGAGATACCTACCTTGAAGAAAGAAAAAATCATGGTCGGGAGGTCATAGTCGCAAAAGCCATTGGAATTTATATTTTATATATCGGAAGAATTCGTTTTGTTATTAATCGACCGGAGGAAAAGGATGACTGAAAGAAGAGAAATCAATTAGTTATTCAAAAAAATTTAATTTGATTCAATGACTAGAGTTAAACGAGGATATACAGCTCGGAGACGTCGAAAAAAATTCGTTTATTTGCATCAACCTTTATAGGGGCTCATTCAAGACTTACTCGAACAACTACTCAACAAAGAATGAGAGCTTTGGTTTCTTCTCATCGAAATAGGAGCAGGAAAAAAGAGAGATTTTCGTCGTTTGTGGATCACTCGGATAAATGCGGTAACTCGTGAGGATAGGCTATTCTATAGTTATAGCCTATTCATACACAATCTGTACAAGAGACAATTGCTTCTGAATCGTAAAATACTTGCAAATAGCCCTATCAAATAAGAATTGTTTTGATATTATTTCAAAGAAAATCATTAATCAAAAAAAAAAAAGAATACAAATCAAATAAAGGAATAAAAGAATCTTAATTATTATACAGGAAACAAGAATGATTGAAGATTTGAGTAGTAGGAATAAACGAACATCTTTCAAGAAAAAAAGATTTCTTCCCCATTTTTACTTTATTTATAATTTTAGAGTTTATAATACAAGAATCAAATCTGGATTCTAGTTTTTTTGAGCAAAAAATTCATATTAATATGAGCTTGAGTTCCGATTGGACTTTTGAAGAGTCTATCTATTTATTTTTGGTTCTAGGACCAGTAGTTCTAGGGATCGACTCCACTCTCTCCAATTGTTTCTCATTATTACGAAAAAAGGTAACAAAGATAGCAGCTTGTTTTATAGCAATAGTAATTAATCGTTGTTGTTTCAAAGCTAACCTATTTGTCCGTCTAGATAATATTTTTCCTTATTCGCTAAGAAATCGACTAATTAAACTCATGTTTCTATAATCGATTCGATCCTTCGATCTGATTGGTGGGTAAACGTCTATGAAATGTTCGCTTGGATTTACGAAAAGGAAAAGGTTGTTTGGATTTATCCATGGTTTGTTTATTCCTTTATATATCTATAGAAAATAATCTATAAAATAGAATACTTTTTTTATTCATTTAATTAAGATTCGACCAAAATAGGATTTGGTTTGTATTATATATGTTAAGATGTAAAGTTCTTAGTCTTCCCACTACTTGTAAAAAACACAAGCATTCCGTTACATCTATTTCTTTATTTCCCCATGAATTGTATACTTTTGACAATAGACAAAATTTTCTAAATTCTAGTCGATTGTATTGTGTCGATTCTTTTGAGTAATATATCTAGAAATGCCATTTTTTTATTGACACCCTTTCGAACACAACAGGTACATTCCAAAATAACTATAATTCTAATATCTTTACCCTTGGCCATGAACCTCCTTTTCATTTTGGATCGACTTCACTTTAGAACTCTCTTCATTTTCTTTTTCATCCGAACCCAAGAAAAGAAAAAAGAATCTATATTCTATATCTATACTGTATTAACTATATTAATAAACTATATTAATAAAAGTTATTAACTAGAAATGGAATTTGTAAATATTTTCTTTTCTAATTCTAATAATTAATGACTTCTAAGTACTATAATCTAAAAAGAATTACTATTAATTAATATAACTATAAAGAAAAGAGTCATATTCATTAATAGAATAATATTACTAATAGAATAATATTACGAATATCATAATAATTAAATAATTAATTAATACAATTTTTTCTAACTATGAATTCTTCCTATCCTAATCTCAGTATCTTCTTCTTCTTTCTATGTTAGAATTTCGTGGAACCGCCCCTAGACTGGATCCACATTTCCATTTATTTTCCCAAAAATTCTATCGTATTGACTGAGGTTCGATACACTATTTCTCTATCTTTTTTGAGAATAGAAAAGAAAAAGGAGGCGGAATTGGAGCCATGTTACGTAGAATTGTATCTCAAATCTTCTTCATTTTTTCACAGATCAATAAAAGAATTCAATCAAGATGAAAAAAAGGGAATGACAAGGCATCTAGAAATAAACAATTAATTTCTATCAATAGACTGCTAAAGACCCAAACCATAGAGTGGTTAGCACAGGTGCCGTTGAGAGATATGTTTTTATATCTCGCATTGAAAATCCTCCTTCGTCTTTTCTTTTTTTTTTTTTTTCTTATTTATTTCAATTCTTTATTTATATTGTATATTGTAATACATATATAGTCTCTAATACATAGATCATAGATAACCCGATATTTGAATTTTAGTTCAAGATTATTTGTTTTTGCTTGAAATGAAATTCTAATTAGAATTACTAACTAAAATGCATATATATGTACAATGATCCAGCAGATTCCATTTTGTCGCCTAAAAAAGAAAATGACAAAAAATTATCTACCTATCTATATAGAGATGGTAGAGCAAAAAAGAAGGATGTGGAAAACAAGACATGGATTTTATACAATGGACACTGTACAACAATCTTTAAAAGGGATGTAGCCTTGGTTTTGTTTTGGGTACAAAATGTCACAGGTTCAAATCTGTCATCCCTACCTATTCTTTCTCCTATGGACAGTTAGGAGGTATTCATTGAATAAGATCGGGAAATTTTGGACATAATTTTTCATTTTGCATACTATATGCACACAAACCCTGGGGTTAAAAAAATCCTTTTCTTTACAATCGTATCTACTTTTATAGGATATAAGAAAGCACTCTTAGTTCAGTTCGGTAGAACGCGGGTCTCCAAAACCCGATGTCATAGATTCAAATCCTACAGAGCATGATTTCATTTATGTTATGTCAAATTACAATGAAATAACTTAACAAAACAAACTCGAATTGTAACTTAAATTTGACCTCCTACAAAGAGGATCAAAAAAAGAGATGTTACTTAATCAAAGGTCCAACTGATCACCGCGCCTGTAAAATATGCAGTTACAAACAATCCTGTTAAAGTAATAGGAATTAGACCTAAGACGATTCCAAATAGAAAAACTTCAATCATTTCGATTTGCTTTAAGGAATAAAAAGAGAGGTAAGATCTATCCCTAAATATTAATCTGAATTATCCATGAATCTCAATGACCATGAATTGGCAATTGACGTGGGAAGAAACCATAGAATACCTGAAATGAAATATTATGAGAGGCTTTGATTTTTATTTTTTGAAATTGTTTATTGAATTTCATTTATTTCATTATTTCAAATAAGTCGTATCTTGTTCAAACCAATAAATATAGCTGGGGTTATAGTTGAAGCAAAAAAACCAAAATAACTAGTTAGAATAGGCATGAAAGAGCTAAATTAGATATGTTCTTTTACTACATATATGAATAAAACATTTACCTAAGTCTCAATCCAGATATGACGGTAAGAAAAAACTAATTGAAAGAATTCGTTGAGTTCCAATTGAAAGTTCTTGATTAATCATTATAGACAAAAAAAAAAAAAGAAGAATAAAAAATATGAAATATAATTCTAATATATTAATTCCAATTAGCCAATGAAAAAGTAAAGAATTAAATAGATAGGGATAGTAATAAGAATTTCCATTTCTAATAATTACTATTTAGAATAGTAATAATAACTTCAGTTTAGAAGTTTAAAATGAAATAGTATCAACATATTTGTTCTATGAACGAACAATTACCAATTACTTTAATAAAACGAGAGGATTCAAAAAAATAAAATATGAACCGAACCACCATTTATAGATTTCACATAACATATAATGGAATATTATGAATATAATGAGATCTTTTAATCATGATATCTCTCATTAATTATTAGAGCCCATCCATTCAAGATCTTTACTTTCTATTACTATGATGAATCCACTAATATAAACCTTACTTAATCTTATATTCTAAGGAAAATAAATTTATACATAGACAAGGAAGATATAGCAATAGCATTTCCTTTCGGTAATGATCGAGGCTGCGTTGCTGCGCTATAGGAAGGATAGCTATACTGATTCGGTCTACTCTAAATACACCTTTGGTACAAGATTGACGATCTCACAAAGATCCAGTTTCAGTTGTTTTAGATTTATTGATTCCATCTTTAACGGAGTCGACCGACCTTTTTTTTTTTAACATACAAGAATTTGTGGAGCTCAGCATCTCTGGTAGCATGGGAGAATGTTCTTTTGCTGATATTATTACTAGTATTCGATACTGGGTCATCATAGCATTACTATACCTTCCCTATTCATTGTGGGTTGGTTGTACAGGTTAGCTTACGATGTTTTTGGAAGTCCTCGGCCAAATGAATATTTCACAGAGAGCCGACAAGGGATTCCATTAATAACAGGCCATTTTGATTCTTTGGAACAACTCGATGAATTTAGTAAATCCTTTTAGGAGGTTCCCAATGACCATAGATCGAACCTATCCAATTTTTACAGTGCGATGGTTGGCTGTTCACGGACTGGCTATACCTACTATTTCTTTTTTAGGGTCAATATCAGCAATGCAGTTCATCCAATGATAAACCTAATTTGATTTATAGAGCTATGACACAATCAAACCCGAATGAACAAAATGTTGAATTGAATCGTACCAGTCTATACTGGGGTTTATTACTCATTTTACTTGCTATTTTATTTTCCAATTATTTCTTCAATTAAGAAAAAGAAAGAGTAATAGTAGGAATTCTCTTATCCCATTCGGAAGGATACTATCCTCATAATTATCCATGACTGTTTTTGTCTCTAGCATGACCACTTGATGAAAAAGAAGGGGGGAAATGACCGATACTAGTGGAAGGATTTCTCTTTGGCTAGGTACTGAACTGGTATTCTTGTAATCGGTTTAATAGGTATTTTCTTTTACGGATCCTATTCCAGGTTGAGTTCATCTCTGTAATATTGTAATAATCATATGAAATTTGAATGAGATTATATTGTAGACATGAAAGAGTAAGAGCTCAGTGGGGCCTTACCCCACTGAGTTCTTACTCTTAGAGAGAGACTTTGATATATTCAAAAAGAAATGAAATTTCAGTCAACATAATCCAAATATTATATTTTAAAATGGAAATGACAAAATGGATCCCTTTATCGGATGTTTCAAGCCACTTTATTCTATTCCTTTTTTCTTATGATGTTTTGAATAATTGAATCTATTGACTGATTCATAGTTTCTGTCGTTTCTAACATAATAATAAATATTATGTTCATATTTTGAATATGAACAAGAAAGGAGGAATCCAATACCTATGGATTTATCCTTATGAAACATCCTGCAAATCCTTTTCTTTTTATACTCAACTCTTTCTACTAAACTAAAGCAAATAATAAAAAGAAAAAAACTCTATTTATATTATTTCTATATATAGAAATAGAAAAAAAAAAGAATAAAATAAACAAAGAAAAGACTTATAGAATTTTTTGAATCATATTCCTATATCATTCTATCGATCAACAAGAAGTTGGCACTTTTACCAACTTTATTTTAAGGAATCTCTAGATCTAGAAATTCATTTCGTACAACTGAACCTTTTCAAACTGTTTCTTTTTCAGAACCAAAAAGATTTGTGCCAAAATCACAGATGCCAAGAAGAACAGAAGACCTTGGACTCGTAATGGATCTTGAAGCACTATTTCTGCGTCTCCGACCAAAACCTCCTATATTTGGATTACTTGTTAATGGTTGATCAAGCTTGATGGATTCACCTTCTGAAACAAGAAGTTCTGGTCCTGAGGTATAATATCAACCACTTGACATCCTTCTGATGCATCAACTATGGTTATTTCATATCCCCTTTTCTTTACGTGCTATTCTTACTATACCAGCAGATGTAGCATTATAAACTGTATTGTTACTCTTGCTACCATGGATAAATCTGACCCCTTCCTCTGTTCCCACCTACATATATGGGATATTTTAAGAAGTAAACGTTTTTTTTTTAGCAGGGTCGGGGAAAGAATAGGAAAGACGATTTCACTATATTTCTGAAAACAGGACCTATCACAAGAATATTTCTTTATTAGGACGATAACACTGAAAAGAAAGATTGCCCATCTTTTCTTTCATTTCGGGAGAAATACGATCGGGGGGAGCTAATTGAATCCCTCGGGTAAAATAAGAACAGCTCCTACATTCAAAGCTCCTTTTACCATTAGCAAGAACTTGTTTCAGTTGCATATCATAAGGAATTGAACAACTGCTTCAAATACAGTATCAGGAAGTACGGAACTTCAATATCCACGGCTTATTAGCTAAATGGCAATTGGCACATACACGCCCAGTTGCTTTCGGATTTTCATATCCTCAAAAAATGGGATATGCATTTGAAATAGATGCTCGAGTTATTACATATATCATGATCAATACAAAAATGGATCGAGTCATCTGTTCTTTTACCCAAGAAAAAGTCTTTCTATTTTGCATGGTCCAATCATTGATCCCTAGAATTTCTACAATAAATTCGATAGGTAACCAGTAGAATTCCCTATCCACAAGTTTGCCATTGTATTGATTGTACTGAAATAATTGTACTGGTGGAATATAGTATGAATACCTTGAGTTGAAAAGGTAGAAGTATAAAGAATAAGTAAGATGAAAAATGATTTCTTTATACACGAAGAAAGATTCTGATTTGATTGATATCAAATAATGAATTATTCATTCTTATTCATTCATTGAATGATAAATTACTACAAGCGAAGGAGATACACGATTTAAAAAATGGAAGATCCAATATTTCACAATTCTATCTAGAATCACTGGAAAAGTGGAAACAAGACCAGATATAATCTGATCATTCTGAGCCAATCCAAAATCGTTGTAGATCGAACCAATCATTAGTTCCCAACCATGGGTTGAGTGAAACCCGATCCATAAATCAGTAACTAAAAGAATTGAAAAAGCTTTGATTGTATCACTTAAGTTATAGAGAAATTCCTGAATCCAAGAATTTAGAATGAAAAGTTCTTCATTACCCAAAAAAAATAACCACTTAGTATATAAACAGATTAGGTTTGTAGAGAAATGCAAAATTATATGGAAATGAGATTCATTTTGTCTTTGGACCAATTGTATTGTTTCCTTGTGCATTCCTATACGAAACCTTTGCATATGTGTCTCCAAGTACTCCTTTATCATTTCGTCCAACAGGAATAGTTCTTCTAATTCCATAAATTTTTCTAGAACATTTTCTCTTGAATATCATTCAAAAGGATTTCGGATTGCCTGGTATTCCACCAATTAAGAACCCAAGTTTCTAGACATTTCTTAAATGAGAGAGAAACCCACCACAAAAAAGAGTATAGACACAAGATATGGGAGGGAAGCCAATGCTTTCTTTTTTTTCATTCTGTATCCGTGATGTAAATTGTTAATGAACCTTTTCATTCGTCGATTCTATCTGAGATTTCTATGAAGCACGAATTATATAACAAGAAGAAGGTATCGAACCTATGGATCTTTTCCTATTTTTGTTTTGTGTAAGAATTGAGTCTTTAGGATCTAGAATAGAACATACAAGAAAGGCCCTTTTCGAATGAAAAAAAGAAGTAAATATTCTTTCCATATTCCAGAGATCGCAATTAGGCAAATTGTAACCGATTTCCCTTCATTTATTCCTTTCGAATACTAAAACCCATTTTGAACTAACAAATATATAATTTGGATTTAAAGACGAACTCTACCAAATCATTTAATTCTTTTATTTCTATTTCGAATTCAAAAGATTTCACTGTCTAACCAGCTGAGATAGGTTATCAATTCAAAGGACGAATTATGTTTTGAAAAAAAAAGACATGTTAGGATATTTGATGAATCTACACTACACTTATTAGACCTTTTGATAGTATAAAGAGTGAAGCTGGACGACATGTGTATGCATATACAAAATAGTTTTGTGTACAAATCTCCTTAATCTATTTTTTTTTTCCATATATTTGATTTGATTAATTCTATTAGATTTTTAGATTTTATTAATATTGTTCCATATACGTTCTCCTGATAGATGTATTAAGTTCCTTCTCTCATGCTGATATTTATTCTTTAGTTTCTTTAAGTTCATTTCAAAATACTTCAATGGGTACGCAAGAAGAAATAGGCCAATCTTTTTGTTCAATTTCTCGTGGAGTCAAATCATCAGTACGGGCCAACGGAATGGCTCCTTGGCCCCTGATTTCCATATAAAGGACACGACGAGGAAAAAGACCCTCTCTCACCTCCATTCTGATTGATTGGATATCTTTCAGAAAGATACGAAGGAAGATGCGACGATTTATTCCAGGAAATCCCCAACGAAAAAGGGACATTATCCCTTCTTTTCTATCAAATCGGTCATAACCACTACCTACATTCCATGAAATTGTGCACCACAAATAAGAACTAATGAATAGATCTACGATTCCATAGAAAGGCATCATGATCCCTTGGGAAAAAATAGAATTTGCTGAGACAGTAATACGGATATCAATTTTTTACCAAGATAACTGGAAGTTCCAACCACTAAGAATCCTAGTGAACCAAAAAAAAAGGATACAGGCCCAGCAAAAATTACTTGATTTTTGAGACCCTATTATAAATTCTATCCATATATGTTCTGATCGCCATACATATACTAAGATCCAGTTGCATTCGATTGGAATTGATATTGGAATTGATAGAATAACCCAAATGGATTTGACTCGACTTTTATTGCTTGATCCCTAAGTAACTTTCATTAACTAGCAGCATTCCGGCAGGAACCATTAGAAATAATTGGTTAGATACATTGAGTTTCTATTTCAAAGATTTTTCAAAAAGATTTGCGGATCATTTTGAATTGAATCATTTAATTGATTAAGCTATAACTGCATATACATGCATTAATGCGTATATTATCCATCGATATACATAACAACGGTATACATAACAAAACAACTCTTACATTTGTTTTCGGAAAGTCCACATAGCATATATCCTACCCTATTACATTAAAAAAAGAGTATCTGTATGATGATCTAGTGTTGAAATAAATTGATGAGATTTGGTCCCATCATATTTAGACAATCTTATTTCTTTGAACATAAAGAGATAAAGAAGCCATATTGCGGAAAGACTAGGCCCACTAAAGGAACAAAAATAGAGGGAAAGTTCAAATCTATCATAGAATGGGTACCTCGATTTCATATTTCTATTATAATTAGAAATTATAATTATAAAGATATCTTATGATAAGTCTATCTATTAGAAATAATATTCAGATAATATTCATATGAAATATTTCATAATCAATAACGAATGTAGAACTCAACGAAGCGTACTTATTCCTCTTTCTACACGAATATGTATGAGAATCCTGCTTCTTCTTCTCCCATCCTTATCTTCATCGTCTTTCTATCTTTCCTTTCAAAACACCTTTTTTTTTTTTGAAAAGAAAGATAGAAACGAGTTTCTTAGGAGTTTCCAACTTTAACCAATCTTATCCAACAAACATGGATTCCTAGTGAAAAACGAGAGTTCTCGCTAAATAGAAAGAACTCCTATATTCTGATTATTTTTTATTTGAATATTTCTTTATTTTGAATCTTCATTCAAGGGAAGGAAACCGTGTAGCTGAAATAACTCATTCAGAACACCTTTTAAAAGATTACGTGGTACGATTGGGTCGAATAAGCCCTTATGGAATAAATACTCAGCCGTTTGTGAACCGTCAGGTACTGTCTTTCAATGTTTGTTCAATTACTCTTTTACCCGCAAACGCAATGTAGGCATTAGGTTCAGCAATAATGATATCTCCCAACATACCAAAACTTGCTGTAACTCCGCCAGTTGTAGGAGATGGGATTGATACATAGAATAACTTTGTATTTGATTGATAATCATATAAAGCAGAAGATATTTTAGCCATTTGCATCAAGCTCAAACTCCTTCTTGCATGCGTGCTCCTAAGCACACATAATGATAGGTAGAGATCGATTAGTAGCATACTCAATCAAACGGGTGATTTTCTCACCTACTACGGATCCCATACTACCTCCCATAAACTGAAAATCCATAACTCCCATTGCTATGGGAATACTATTTAGTTGACCTACACCCGTTTGAACAGCTTCAGTTAAACCCGTTTTTATTTGATAAAAAGAGATGCGATCTATATAAGGTTCTTCCTCTGAATGAAATTCAATGGGGTCCATAGAGACCATATCTTCGTCCATAGGCTCCCAAGTGCCAGGATCAATAAAGAGTTCGATTCTATCTGAACTACTCATTTTCAAATGATATCCGCAGTGTTCACAAATATTCATTTTTGAACTAAAAAAATTTTTTATAATTTAATCCATAACAATTCTCACATTGAACCCATAACTGTTTGTATTTTGTATTTATATCGAAATCATTAGATTTTTCTATTATATTGAAAGAACTGCTACTAGTTTTGACACTAGATTTCCACTTTCAATACTACTTGTACTTTCCGCACAAAAACTAGAAATGTAACTGTCGATACCACTGTAAATGTCACTATTAAGACTGATTTCAAAACGAAGATAATCAATGCAATTATTATTAATATGATTATTCCAATTAGATTGAGTATCATACATGGAATAATAATAGTAATTACTACTATTAGACCCACTATTCAAATAACTAGGAAAAGAATCTCTAGTTCACTAAAAAAAGAACTAGCATTGTCAATATCAAAAATATGATTGTCAATATCAAAATATACAGAATAAATGTCACCATTACTATTTCTAACTAAAAAAGTATGATCAGAGATCAAACTCCAAATATTCCTGCTATCAAATAAATAATTTAGATAATGAATATTACTTAAACTATAACTGTCCTTACTAGGGATCTTTTCTCCGCATCATTTAGAATAGTTTCTTCACTTCCACTGGTATGTCCAAGAGCATCAAGACTATCCATTGATTTACTTAGTCCACACCTATGTTCTAACTTCTTGTTAGACAACATCGAATTGAACCGACATTTTTCCATAGATTCTTTCTGCCCCCTATTTTAGGAAAACCTAATACTAATAGATGAATAGTTAGATGAATCGTCATTCAATGAAGAAAAAATCATTTTACTATTTCTTTTTTCTTTCTCATCAGAATTCCAATAAAGCATATGATCCAATCATTAAGATTGTTAATGAAAAACGAGCGAGTCTTGAAAATAAAGGATTCTCCTTTTGAAGAATCTGGTGAATCATTTCAATATTATGATAGTGATTATAATAGAATCTTTTCCTCAAAAAAGATAAAAGATATATAAAGATAGGTTTCTCTCATGTCAAACTTTCAATTCTCATCAAAAAAAGATACATAGTTGTTTCTTCCCATAAAGTAAAAAAGGAATTCTCGTCTCGTAGAATCTCGTGTCATATAATCAAATAATAAAATGAGTCTTTATTACAACAGGGAACGACAATACAATATACAGGATAGGGGTAGAAGGAATCCTTCTCTTTGATCTATGGCCTGAAACTAAGGAATATAAAATGATCCACCAATCCAATCCCAAGGATCCATAATTTAGCCTATGGCTCCAACAATAAATAATAGAATAGATTAAGTAGATAAGTTGTTTAGTCTTCCTTCGATCTTATCTTCTTATGTTTAGATTTTGTATATACTTGTATATTGTATCGTATATCATAAGGTCTTTATATTGTATATATATATATAAGATATATACAAATACACAAAGACCCTCATAGTTCATAGTATAGAATTAGTATAAGATGTTTATTCTTTATTTGATTCGGCCCAATCTTTCTTTTTTGAAGAAAAGATTGGGCCAAGTTTCATTGCAATCAAGTAGAAGAACAAAAAGGAATTGCTGAATTATACGCGCTTATTTTGTCTCTTTATCTAGCTTATCCACTGGGTCAAAATCAAATGTGATCTCTTTCCATATTTCACAAGCATAGCTCAGGCTCCATTTGCTAGCTTCACGAATAATATCATTACCTTCACGAGCAAGATCACGTCCCTCATTACGAGCTTGTACACATGCTTCTAAAGCCACTCGATTAGCTACTGCACGCGGTGCATTTCCCCAAGGGTGCCCTAAAGTTCCTCCGCCGAACTGTAGTACAGAATCATCCCCAAAGATTTCGGTTAGGGCAGGCATATGCCAAACATGAATACCCCCTGAAGCCACGGGTATAACACCTGGCATAGAGACCCAGTCTTGAGTGAAAAAAATACCACGACTTCGATCTTTTTCAATAAAATCATCACGTAATAAATCAACAAAACCCAAAGTCATCTCACGTTCCCCTTCCAGTTTACCCACTACTGTACCAGCGTGAACATGATCTCCGCCAGACATACGTAATGCTTTAGCTAGTACACGAAAATGCATACCATGATTTTTCTGTCTATCAATAACTGCATGCATTGCGCGATGGATGTGAAGAAGTAGACCATTGTCGCGGCAATAATGAGCCGTTAGTATTTGCGGTGAACCCCAGTTAAGTAGTCATGCATAGAGTTCCCAATTCTGGCAAATACCGCTCTTTTCATCATTTCTTCACATGTACCCGCAGTTGCATTCAAGTAATGTCCTTTAATTTCACCCGTTTCTTGCGCTTTAAAAGCGCTTCGGCACAAAATAAGAAACGATCTCTCCAACGCATAAATGGTTGTGAATTTACGTTTTCATCATCCTTAGTAAAATCAAGTCCACCCCGTAGACATTCATAAACTGCTCTACCGTAGTTTTTTGCGGATAATCCCAATTTTGGTTTAATAGTACATCCCAATAGGGGACGACCGTACTTGTTCAATTTATCTCTTTCAACTTGGATGCCATGAGGCGGACCTTGGAAAGTTTTGGAATAAGAAGTGGGAATTCGCAGATCTTCCAGACGTAAAGCTCGCAGGGCTTTGAAACCAAATACATTACCCACAATGGAAGTAAACATGTTAGTAACAGAACCTTCTTCAAAAAGGTCTAAAGGATAAGCTACATAAGCAATATATTGATTTTCCTCCCCAACAACAGCCTCGATGTGGTAGCATCGTCCTTGTAATCAAGACTGGTAAGTCCATCAGTCCACACAGTTGTCCATGTACCAGTAGAAGATTCTGCTACCGCAGCCCCGCTTCTTCCGGTTGAGGAGTTACTCGGAATGCTGCCAAGATATCAGTATCTTTGGTAGTCAGGAGTATAATAATTCAATTTGTAATCTTTAACACCAGCTTTAAATCCAACGCTTGCTTTAGTTTCTGTTTGTGGTGACATAAGTCCCTCCCTACAACTCATGAATTAAAAATTATCACAACAACAAGGTCTACTCGATATAAATTAGGCGTGAATGAAACCTTTGATAAAAAAAAATTCAAAAAATATTCAACTAAACTAATATTATAAATAAATAATGAAAATTTGAAAAGGGTTCGGTTCGTTATCCATGTATTTGATTCACCAAATACATCATTATTTTATACTCTTTGATATATATGGCGCAACCCAATCTTCGTTTTGAAAATTTCTATTTCTAATGGAATTGATCACCTTATGAATATAAAAAAAGAAAAATAATAAAAAGGATTAATAATTAGAATTAGAATGAATTAGAATAATAAAATAATAATTCTTAATAAATATAAAAGAAATAGAATCTCAATATACAAAATATACAATATAATTCAAAATTCAATTAAAATCTAAAATAGATAAATATTAAATTGAAATTGAATAGAAATAGAATTCTAAATAATTCGAAATTAGAATTAAGAAATTCTAAAGTAATAAAGTAAAGATTAAAGATATTAAAGATATAAAGATTAAAGATATTAAAGATATCTATATATATAAATAGTAAATAAGTAAATAGAAAGACCTAATAGAGAAAATAGAAAGAAAAAGAAAAAATAGAAGATCTCTTGACAGTAGTATATGTTGTATATGTAAATCCTAGATGTGAAAAGAGTCATAATTCATCTATAATCTATAAAAGGTAACGGATATGGTACATAAGAAGAAGAATAGGCACAACACAAATAAAAAAAAGAAAATACAAGAGTACATATAGAAAGAATTGAAAATTGACTCATTCACTGAGTAAAGGATTGAATTGGATTCGATTGCTCAATCGAATGCTAACTTCCATTTATTTCTTATGGAATTAACCGATCAACTCGGATCTATCGATTTCTTTTCGATTTTTTCAAAAAAGAATTTCGACATATTTATTATGATTTATGATTATGATAAGCAATCCCACTACTTCTAATCCTGTGGTTTCTACACTTGAAGAACAAAACCTAGGGCGTATCACTCAAATTATTGGCCCAGTACTGGATGTCATTTTTCCACCGGGCAATATGCCTAATATTTATAATGCTTTGGTAATTAAAGGTCGAGATACTGTCGGTCAGCAAATTAATGTAACTTGTGAAGTACAACAATTATTAGGAAATAATCGAGTGAGAACTGAAGGAGTGCTGATGGTCTGATGAGAGGAATGAAAGTGATTAACACGGGAGCTCCTCTAAGTGTTCCAGTCGGGGGAGCTACTCGGACGAATTTTCAACGTTCTTGGAGAGCGTTGATAATTTAGGTCCTGTCGATACTGCACAACATCTCCTATTCATAGATCTGCACCCGCCTTCATACAGTTAGATACGAAATTATCAATCTTTGAAACAGGGATTAAAGTGGTAGATCTTTTAGCTCCCTATCGCCGTGGAGGAAAAATAGGACTATTTGGGGGAGCTGGAGTGGGTAAAACAGTACTCATCATGGAATTGATCAACAACATTGCCAAAGCTCACGGAGGCGTATCTGTATTTGGCGGAGTAGGTGAACGTACTCGTGAAGGAAATGATCTCTACATGGAAATGAAAGAATCCGGGGTGATTAATGAAAAAATCTTGCAGAATCAAAAGTGGCTCTAGTCTATGGTCAAATGAATGAACCGCCAGAGCTCGTATGAGAGTTGGCTTGACTGCCCTAACCATGGCGGAATATTTTAGGGATGTTAATGAGCAAGACGTACTTCTATTCATCGACAATATATTTCGTTTCGTTCAAGCAGGGTCCGAAGTCTCTGCCTTATTAGGTAGAATGCCTTCTGCAGTGGGTTATCAACCTACCCTTAGTACGGAAATGGGTTCTTTGCAAGAAAGAATTACTTCTACTAAAGAAGGATCCATAACATCGATCCAAGCAGTTTATGTTGCGGATGATTTGACCGACCCTGCTCCTGCCACGACATTTGCACATTTAGATGCTACTACCGTATTATCAAGAGGATTAGCTGCCAAAGGTATTTATCCAGCAGTAGATCCCTTGGATTCAACGTCAACTATGTTACAACCTAGGATCGTTGGTGAGGAACATTATGAAACTGCGCAAAGGGTTAAGCAAACTTCACAACGTTACAAAGAACTTCAGGACATTATAGCTATCCTTGGGTTGGACGAATTATCCGAAGAAGATCGTAAGTAAGAGCACGCAAAATTGAGCGTTTCTTATCACAACCCTTCTTTGTGGCAGAAGTCTTTACTGGTTCTCCAGGGAAATATGTTGGTCTCGCAGAAACAATTCGGGGGTTTAAATTCATCCTTTCCGGAGAATTAGACGGTCTTCCCGAGCAGGCCTTTTATTTGGTGGGTAACATCGATGAAGCTACCGCGAAAGCTATGAACTTAGAAGAGGAGAACAAATTGAAAAAATGACCTTAAATCTTTGTGTACTGAATCCTAATCGAATGATTTGGAATTCGAAGTGAAAGAGATTATTTTATCTACTAATAGTGGAAAAAATTGGGATATTACCAAACCATGCCCCCGCCACTGTAGATATAGGTCTTTTGAGAATACGGCTAAACGACCGATGGTTAACGGTGGCTCTTATGGGCGGTTTTGCTAGAATAAGTAATAATGAGATCACCATTTTAGGAAATGGTGCGGAAATTAGTACTGACATTGATCCACAAGAAGCTCAACAAACTCTTGAAATAGCTGAAGCTAACTTGAGTAGAGCTGAGGGTAAGAGACAAGCAATTGAGGCAAATCTAGCTCTCAGACGAGCTAGGACACGAGTAGAAGCTGTCAAAGCGATTTCCTATTAGTAGTTAATACATTCAATCAAAATCCTTTAATCTATTATTATACACTACACACTATATCTTGATTCCACAAATTGAACACAATGAAGTCTAATTTGATTAATCTGATAGAACGAAAAGAAAAAAAGAGGATGGTAGAAAACTTATTAGATACCATGGGATCCGGTATCTAATAAGTTCTACCTACTATTGGATTTGAACCAATGACTCCCGCCGTATGAAAGCAATACTCTAACCATTGGGTTAAGTAGGTCATTTATCATCACAAAAAGGGTCTCCATCACTTCGATGGATTATAGGTAAAATATGTTTTCTAAGCAATATAAGCAATATCAATCTTTTACCAGTAAACATAAACGGATCAGAAAGTTATCATGTGGGATTATGGGATACCCTTCTTGACAAGAAATTGTCTCTATGTTAAAATGGTTATGACAAGGGCTATAGCTCAGTAGAGCACCTCGTTTACACGTGCGCCAATGTTTTTCAAGGGAGCCTTTTATGCAATGACCATAATTGATCTTTTTGAGAAGTCGATGTCTTACTCCGTATATTTGAGAGAACAAGAGAAAAATAGCCTGACAAAGTTGGTTTGATCCGGTTCAGGCGAATTCCGGTGCCAAATCAAATAGAACTTGCCATTGTAAGGTAAATGCCCAGTTCATTCAATGGCATAATGAGTATAAGAATCTCAAAAGAACCTCTCTTTTCGTCCTATGAGCTTTGAGGTGTATGAAGTTTCATATTTTAATCTTGCAGCGGAGCGATAGAGACTACATTTCACTTAGGTTGATCTAGGCCGAAGGCAGACCTAAATAAGGGTCACCCTTCTTTGAAACACTTTGGTATTGCTCCTAGATCAGGATACAAATAATGAATCAGAGCACATGGAGCCATCTCATTCTCTTTCTTCTAAAGAAAAATATGGTGAACTAACTGATCTTTACATCAGTTGATGAAAGAGCCCAATGCAACAAAATGCATGTTGGGTCTTTGAAACAGTTCGAATCATTTCGATAATAATCAGTTTTATCTGTTTTACCGAGAAGGTCTACGAGTCCGTATAGCCCTAATACATTCCATTTTGATTTTGTTTTGTATAGAAATTTGAGTAGTAGTAGGAACAATAAAATAAACACAATAATTCATTCCAACGGACCCAATTGGTCTTTGTCAAATCTCGGATAAAATACCCATCTCTCTCCATCCACTTTCATGAATGAATTACATATAATATTTTATTATTCTTTATTTGTTATTTGAATTGTTTTTCATTGAATTGAAAATCAAAATGGAATTTGTAATTTGTTTATTGAATTCTGAATTATTGAATTTCTTTCATTTCTTCTTTACTATAAGATAAGGGATTCTTTACTTTTACTTTTATTTATAAGATATAAGATCAATATGAAATAGAAAAATATACAAAATATACATAAGATAATAAGTATAAACTAAGTAGAAGAGCATGCTATGTCTACACCTCACATATAGAAATAGAATCAAAAGGAGAAAAAAAAATAGAAGTGGGATGACATTATATGAATCTTGAAACAAGGTATGTCCTACAGCAAACAAACTCTCAACTATGCGGCTTTATTTGATCAAAATTATTTTCTTGTTTCATCGAAGAAGTTCTAGATGATTTGAAAATTCCAATTCAAATGGAAGAATTAGGCCTATTCCACATTCATAGGAGTACCTTTATGTTTCTGCTTCACGAATATGATATCTTCTGGTCATTCCTAATAATATCAAGCATTATTCCTATCTTGGCATTTGTCATTTCGGGATTTTAGCCCCGATTAGGGAAGGTCCAGAAAAGCTTTCTAGTTATGAATCAGGTATAGAACCCATGGGGGATGCTTGGGTACAATTCCGAATTCGCTATTACATGTTTGCTCTAGTTTTGTTGTTTTGATGTTGAAACGGTCTTTCTTTATCCATGGGCAATGAGCTTTGATGTATTGGGTGTATCTGTCTTTATAGAAGCTTTCATTTTCGTGCTTATCCCAATTGTGGGTTCAGTTTATGCATGGCGAAAAGGAGCGTTGGAATGGTCTTAACTGAATATTTAGACAATCAAAAGAAAAGGGAAGGAAAGGATGACATTGAAACAGTTATGAATTTGGTCGAGTTTCCATTACTTAACCAAACAACTCCCAATTCAATTATTTCAACTACATCAAATGATCTCTCGAATTGGTCAAGACTTTCCAGTTTATGGCCACTTCTCTATGGTACCAGTTGTTGTTTCATCGAATTTGCTTCATTAATAGGCTCGCGGTTCGACTTTGATCGTTATGGGTTGGTGCCAAGATCGAGCCCAAGGCAAGAACAATGAAAATGGCTCCCTCTTTAGTAAGATTATATGAGCAAATGCCTGAACCAAAATATGTCATTGCTATGGGAGCTTGTACTATTACAGGAGGGATGTTCGCAGAGTCGATAAGCTAATTCCTGTGGATGTCTATTTGCCAGGTTGTCCACCTAAGCCAGAGGCAATTATAGATGTTATAATGAAACTTCGTAAAAAAATATCCCAAAAAATATTTGAAGATAGAACTCTGTATCAACAGGAGAATCGATGTTTTACTACTAATCACAAGTTTTACCTTCGACGCAGTACTCATACTGGAAATTACGATCAAGAATTACTCTATCAATCACCATCTACTTCAGAGATACCTTTTGGATTTGAAATCTTTTTCAAATCCAAAAGGTCAGTATCTTCCTACGAATTAGTGAATAAGGCAGGGTTTTCTTGTGCAGAATAAGAAACAGCGGGTCAATCATTAAGATGAAAAATTTTATTGTCAATATGAAATATTCATACAAATAAAAATGCGGGAGAGATGAAGAAGATGCAGGTTCATTTCTCTGATTGGCTAGTAAAGCATGAGCTAATTCATAGATCTTTAGGCTTTGATTGTCGAGGAATAGAGACTTTACAAATAAAAATCGAGGATTGGGATTCCATTGCTGTCATTTCATATGTATATGGTTACAATTATTTAAGCTCCCAGGTGCAATGATGTAGCACCAGGCGGATTTTTAGCTAGTGTGTATCACCTTACGAAAATACGATATGGTATAGATAAACCAGAAGAGGTATGCATAAAAGTATTTGCTCCCAGGAGTAATCCTCAAATCCCGTCAGTTTTCTGGATTTGGAGAAGTGCTGATTTTCAGGAACGGGAATCTTATGATATGTTGGGAATTTCTTATGAGAATCATCCTTTAAACGTATCTTGATGCCTGAAAGTTGGATAGGCTGGCCTTTACGTAAAGACTATATTACGCCCAATTTCTATGAGATTCAAGATGCTCATTGATTTAAATTAAAATGAAATCTGGAGTCGTGTCGTATAAGTAAAAAAGCGGTTTTTTCTCATTCAATGAGCATCTTGGCATTTCCCTTCTAGATGAAAAAGAGTAACTGGACTTTCATTCGTATTGTGGAGGGGCTAAAATAAAAAAAAAAAGAGGTTCTCATTGCTATTCCCCAATTGGGAGGATATCATATAATATACATTTCGTATGAGCAGATCCTTCCACTCTTTGATTGAATTCTTTTAGCTAATTTTTTTTAGCTATTAAATTTGAGATATATACAAAAATTTAACATACTAACATACTTTTGGAATAAGAAAAGTATGAACAGAGAGTAAAAAAATACAAATGAAAAAGAAAGTAAAGAATATCTATTCCGATCCGTCTCAATGAATTAATTTCATTTGTATGAGGTATGAATATCTATCCGATACATTATTCACGTGTCAGGAACCAGATTTGAACTGGTGACACAAGGATTTTCAGTCCTCTGCTCTACCAACTGAGCTATCCCGACCATTTCCCGTGCATCATCTTAGCAGAATACTTATATCTATGTCAATTCTATGTCAATGAATTTCTTAGATCTTCAAAAAAAAGACTTTCTTTGTTTGTAAATGTAAGTAAAAAAATATGGACTATGAATAATTCAATAACGGAGATTCCTTGAACATATATGTTCATATTGTATTATACAAAACAAATGAGATTGATTGGAAAAAAGATCCGAAGATTTCTATTCGGATCCATTTGTGAAAGAACAGAGTGAATGAAATTAGAAAGATATTTCAGTTTTTTTAAACTGAGTTCCACTGAAAAAAAAAAAAAAAGAAAGAAAGAGGATGAGGATAAATAAAAAGTGAGGAAGTAAAATGGGCTTTTTATTGGGGATAGAGGGACTTGAACCCTCACGATTTAAAAATTCGACGGATTTTCCTCTTACTATAAATTTCATTGTAGTCGGTATTGACATGTAAAATGGGACTCTCTCTTTATTCTCGTCCAATTAATCTTCTAAAGATCTATCAAACCCTGGAATGAATCATTTGATCACTGAATATTCGAATTCGATTCTTTTTTCAACTTCAATTAGAATTGATTCACAATAACTCTTCCATTTTTCATATATTTTTTGATCTCTATTATTCTAATTATATAGAATAATAGAAATAGAGGGTTTCTATAGATCCTTATCTCATACTATTACTCATATTAATAGTAATCTAAATATGAAAGAAATAAAGAATATAAAAAAGGATATATTATTTCATTAAGTTCATAAGAGAGTTCTACTATTCTATTCTAGAATAATTAGAATAATAGAATTCAGAAATCAATTCTATTAATTCTATTAGCTATTAGAATAGAAATAGAATATATATAATATATATACTAAATATTTTAAAATATATAATATAAAGAAATAGAAGATTTCTATTTTCATATCTCATATATAGAGATACAGAATAGGATTCAATCTAAGATTTGGGTTGTGATTAATCGTTTGCTATGTCAATATGTATACGTACGTATTAGGTATATAAAGTTATCCTTTCTGTAATTTCAATAGAAGGATTTTAGCTACTAACGTAACGTAGTCAATTTCATTCGTTAGAACAGCTTCCATTGAGTCTCTGCACCTATCCCTTCTTATTCTCATTTTCCATCGTTTTTTCTCTCAAAACAAAGATTTGGCTCAGGATTGCCCATTTTTAGTTCCAGGGTTTCTCTGAATTTGGAAGTTACCACTTAGCAGGTTTCCATACCAAGGCTCAATCCAATCAAGTCCGTAGCGTCTACCAATTTCGCCATATCCCCCTTTCCTTTGAGACAAGGATCCAGTTGGAATTCCATCCAACTCTTTCATTTATCTTGACACTATTTAATTCATTAGGTAATGATTCCTATATTGAAAAAGTGTATGCTGCTATTTTCTTTTTTTGCCCACCCTCTTTTTCTATATTCTATCATTTCATCTCTATTGGATGAACCTTATTTGTTTCAATAAAATGATTTTATCATTGATGTATCCGCAATTCAATATGGATAGATATATACCACATATATATATATGCCTTTCCTCCTCCTTCATTTTTACAGTGCAGCTTGGAGTAGTGGAACGGTCGATATTCATTCTTTTTTTTTTTTTTTCATTTCAAAATATAAAAATAGAATTTCATTGATAGATTGATATTTCATATTCATATATATGAATATGGAATAGAATTTCTATTTAGATCTAGTATATATCTAAATAGAATATAAAAAATATAACAAAAAATATATAACATATAACTAAAAAAGAGAATAAATTTAAATAATCAATAAATGAAATAAAAAAAGAAGAAGAATCACTAGGTAATAGCTAAGATCCGATAGTTTCCTGTATTCCTATACACTATTGCTCTTATATCCGCCCGCTTAGCTCAGAGGTTAGAGCATCGCATTTGTAATGCGATGGTCATCGGTTCGATTCCGATAGCCGGCTCTTTTTCTTTATCGATTTTTTTCTTTCCATGATTGAAAATCTCTACTCTCGCTTTCTCTAAATGTCGAGTCACCGATCTATTATGTCATGGTAACTTGCAGCTATAGCTATGAATAAAAAAGTTGACTAGATCAATTAGATCTCTACAGAAGAAATTGGAAAACGTAACCTTCGTTTGAATTTCCTATGTATATATTTGGATTTCCTATGTATATATATATATAGGAAATCCGAATATTGATAATATTTCTTTTATTCTGTTTTGTAGGACTTTAGTAAATTGAGTTTTGCTTTGCTGGTCCTTTAGTTCAGTCTGAATTTATATTTTTTTTCAAATGAAAGCTAATCAAAAAGGAGCCTTTATATGTCTCGTTACCGAGGACCTCGTTTCAAAAAATACGCCGGCTGGGAGCTTTACCGG